>JAWWES010000094.1:6775322-6789732 GCA_035583135.1 Lophotriccus pileatus | reverse complement strand
CATATTCTTTGATGCATTTTCCAGTCTTTGCACAGGTCTCAATCAGCAGCCATTGAAGAAACTGAAAAACTGCACACTGACCTTTGCTTATTTGGGTCAGATCCTAGATATCCCTTCCTTATATAAGAAGACTATGCTGACTACTCATAGTTCAGAACTGAATCTCCTCTCACTTCTTGAGAGGTCAGCTGGTGCTTGCACCACAATGTGCCCTAGAGATACACTGCTCTTGAAGATGGCACATGCACTCCAAGAACAGTTTGAGATTTAAGCTCAGGATCTTTATGATCTTACCCCACTCTGTGGTGACACACAACCCTAGAAAACCAAACAACATTGCAATAGTTTGAATTGGAGTGAGAATGGTTATTCACTATGACACTGAAATCATGAAACACTGAAAACATGAAACGTGTTCTTGTTAATGATGTTTCTTGCTGTAGTTCTGCCCAGAGAGACTGAAGTTTACCTTGCTGTTAAAATACTAGCTAAAGAACTTATTTTATTTTCAAAAAAACCCACAAAACAACACAAAACAAATTTAAGAAAACCCCCAAAAAACTAACCAAACCAAAAAAACCTGCCAAAATCATTGGTTTTTAAAGAAGTTCTGAAAATATAATCTTAATTCTTGAGATGGTGGTGACACGAATGTTTCTCCTAATCAAGCATAAATCTCTTCATTTGGACAATGGCTTTCAATTGATTTTGTTTCTGGGCACAAAACTTTTTCTTGGTTCAAGCTCTAACAGAAGGAATAAGCATTCATAGCTTATGCTTCAGTATATAAATTCGCTTTTCTTAATCACTTTTCTCAAGCCCATTAGACATAAGCTATGAACCACTTTTTAAAAATGTTTGATTTCTTTATATATTTTTACTACCTTTGTAGTGGATTATGTTGCTGAGATGTTTAAAATTACATGTTTAGAATTGCCTTTCATAATTTAAAAAAAAAAGTTTGTTGCAAGAGGAAAACTAAAAATATGTTGGGTATGTTTAGACTGTGAAGCATATGAGTACGTAATGGGATGCTGCAATTGGAAAGTAGAACAATTGCAAGTGGAAGTGGGAAAAAAAAGATAATTCCAATTCAGTAAAGTTTATAACAAATTCATTAGTGTTGTGAACTTTGACTTAAAAGAGGATTGACTTTTATGAAGACTGATAAAAAGACGATTAAAACCAAAGTTGATAAGCATATGAGTATTGTTCAACATAGATGTTTGGACATCTGGCAGATGTTACTCTGAGCTCCAAGGAATGGACAAGTTTAATTTTAGCCTTAAAAAGGAAATGGGAAGAACTTAAGTCTTATATTAGTACAACTTTACAGTTTTAGGAAGGTTACTTCAGAAAGCCCAGATGTGTTTCTTAAAATCTGGAACTCCCATGAACAAGTGTATATTAATTTTTCCTGTTGAGTTTCCCTATTATTCCAAATGTGTAGAGTTACAATATAAGTTAAGATTGCCGTAACACTTTGTGTGGTGTTGTGGATAATTTCTGTAACTGAGCAGAACAACTTGGCTTTGTAGTAAGAAACTTTGCAAAAAGGACTTTAAAGTCCTTTCTTAAAAGAAACCGGTGAATAGCTGTGTACTGTTCATTAACTAACATTGTCCCCTTATGAAGCTTCATCAGGCTTCACCAAGCAAACTTAGGAACAAACCCAAAAGTCCTCAGTGAAATACTGAAGAGGGTGATTTGGAGAAACACACTGATAGAGGAAGGAGATCCTGTTTTCACAGATCAAGAAAGGTCTAGGAAGGCCAAGACGTCTGTGTAATTTTATGTATTTTGTTTCCTTTTATTTTGTTGCTCTTCCAATCCGTCGTAGAAGAAAAATAATGCAAATGCTCTCCAAACAGATATTTCTCTATTTTGAAATAAAAGAATATGTGTTTTGTGAACTTATTCTGGATGAAGATATTCTGCTGCTAGTGCCAGAACTGTGATTTGCTTAACTTGCATCATACTTGATCAGCTTGTGATCAAGTATGAACTTCTAATTGCTGGCTTCAGCAAAATTGTTGAACTTCATCAGCCTGAATGCTTGCTTGCTTTTCAAACGGTTTTTTCATTTTAGAGCACTAAATAGTCAAGCAATCTATGGGCCCATGGGAGGTGAGCAGGGGGTCTGCAAAGTGTTAATTGAGTAGAGAATGAGAAAATGCCATCTTGCTCTTCAGAGAGTGAGAATAATTTTGAGGGGGGAAAAAAAAAGGAGTGTGATGAGACTGAAGGTTGCTTAAACATCTGCTAACTTCTCAGAGAGAGAAACTCAAGTTGTTTGATCAAGAGGTGCTGGAAAAGGTGGCATGATGCAAGTCCTCAGCTGCTGGCAGAGACACAGTTAACATTGTAAACGGTTGAACTTCAGCATGGCACTTCTCCAAATGAGTTGACTGTTGAAAATAAAATGTTCCAGAAGAACAGGGAGAACAGGAAAGAAGTTAAAATAGCATGGTTTGTATGCCAGTGCTGAAAGAAGAAAAGGGGGGAGGAAGGGAGATAGATCAACTTATGATAATTATCTTGTTGGTTGTAGCAAAAAAAGGCTTTAGTAGAAGTTTCCAACTGAGGGGACTGGGTTTAATAGAATGTAGTCTTCATTTGAATCCTGAGTTTTGGAAGAGTTCTTCTGTTTTCAGCTTGTGTTTGGGAAGTTGGACACATAGGTAAATAGAAGATCATGTGAAAGTGTTTTGGATTTTGTTCCATTTTGTTCTTTCAACTTTAAAAACAATTCCAAAGATGTAAAGTCTTCCCCTTATCTTTTGAGCTTTATGAAGCTGTGCCAGAAGTTGCAGTACAAATACAACTCTGAAGAGGTTTGAAGGAGAGGGTTTGAGTTGGGGGAACGGGAGTCTTTGTATCTGGAGTTTTAAACTCAGTCTTATTACAGTATAATTTTTTTTCTGTGTTCTTTTCAGCTCTTTGGGAGTTGAAGATCTTGATACAGTTGCTTTGTTCAGCCTGAGGTAGCATGAGTTACTGCAGTAACTAAAAATATCCTTGCCTAGTCACTAGTTGAAGGAACTCTTCTTCAGAAGTGTTTGGAAAAGATCCTTCCCTCATCACTGGTTGTGACTGTTTTGTAGTTATTTTTGAGACATATTGATTATCAGAACATCAGTCTCACACCTAGCAGCAGTGCTATGCTTTTTATTTCCCCTCCATCTATAAGTCTCATTGGTTTTGGCTTGTGTTTGTGGTATAATTCTTGACCTCCACAGCTGCTCTCCAGTGGGAATACAATGGGTTTGGGCTTGGGCTAAAAGCAGCTTTTTTGGTTAGAACATGCTAAGATCTATCAAGAGAAGCACTTAATTTAGTTTAGTTTAGTTGGTAATTTAACGAAGATGGAAGTGAGAGACCTCAGGATGCTCAGGAATTGTTCTTGAGTGGAATTAAATACAGTCTCTTTAAGAATACTTGTTTAATAATGTCAGCATAAAGAGCTGTAGGCACAGCATCAATGTCATGAGTGATTAGGTAGGACTTAGAGCTTATCAGAGTAGCAATCATTGCAAGGCCAGCGTGTTGACAACAAATAATTCTGAGAAAACATTTGATTCACTGGGCTACTTCTGTTAGTTTTGAACTAGCTAAATGAAGATTTCAGTTGTTGAAGTGTGTCACTTCTTACTTTGTGGTGGAAAATAAGACCATCTAATTGGGATTATGTGAGAAGAAGCTAAGTGCTTGTATTATGTGACTGTGTTTTTCCTTTTCCTTTCAATTCCAGGAATATGCAATTAATAACTTGCTAGTCATTTAGATAATGGGTGCTCTGGATGGTGTATTTGCAGCACTCTTACAGATGCAGGCTCTATGCTGACCTGATGATTAGGAAGTGGGATGTTCAGCAGTGGCATTACTGTTGCTATTAAAAAGGACTGGAAAGGGGCCTGAGAACCGCAGCTGCTGTCGTGGTGGAGGAAGTTAGGCCTTCAAAGGATACAAGGATTAGAGTGTCAGGAAAAGTAAATGGTAGCATCAGCACAAGTAGAAAATAGGCAAAGCTATTCAGCAAACAGAAAAGTAGGCTAAGGCATGCCATAATTATGTGTAGTGGAAACTTGCTGCTAATAAAGCAGTGGCGTGGGGCAGAGAGGCAGGAGAATGATTTTTCAAGACAAAACAAAGCAGACATTGCAGAGAATGAGATGGGAAGACTGAGGGAGGATTCACTGTGCTCGTGATAATGTGAAAGAGAAGACTTTGTTTTGAAAAATGCTAAAAATGGAATCTTCTGATGTACATGTGGTCACTGTTTCCATGGCCTGCTAGGACAATGGGGGCTTCTTTGCATTGCCGAATGAGCAAACTCTTCCTTTCTGCCTGCAGCTCCTAAGGTCCAAATAGTAGTGCTTCAGGGTGGTATCAGTGGCCGTGGAGAGAAGGCATCACAGGATATTCCTTTTGGGCAGAAGATGGGTCATCCTGGGTTGGAACTGTTGTCAAGCAAATGGTTCAAAACAATAGCTACTTATCACAGGAGCCAGGCAAAAACATTCCTCCCACCTGCTGTCCCTGGGCCTCTCACTGCTGGCAAAGAAAAGGGCAGAACGTGACACATTGAACCTGTGCTCCAGCAACACATATTTTTTTTTGAGTTTTCACCATATTTATAAAAATAAACAGCATAGCTAAGGGAAGACCACATGTGCTGGAAGATTTTCGTCCAGCATGATTGTGACATGGAGGGTGGTTCATTTACTTTCTAATTACTTTGACTTGCTGGAGAATTTAATTTAGTGTGCAGCTGGGAAAGGGATCATTAATAAAGGCCTTGCTGTGGCCCAAATGCCAGAATTCAGCTGGCTGATGATGCTGAAAAATATTTTTTTTCCTTTCTGTCTCTCTCTTGTTGATATTAAATTGACAGTTCAAATAGATCCTAAGTTCAAATAGAAATTCTAGAGGGATTGAAGAAGGTGGCTTATGTCAGTGGTGATTGTTTAGCAAACTTCTTCATTTCCTTTTTTTTTTTTTTTCCCCCTGAATTTTTATTAAACAGAGTGAACATTGCAGTCTGGGCTCAACTTGAAACAGCTTGCAGGACTGCTGGTCTTGACGTGGACGCAGGAGTCAAGGACAAGTGTTCATCACTAGTTGATCAAAGTATTTCTGGAGAACACTTAGAGAGACCCATGGATATTTATAAATTTTAAGATTGTATGTATTTATTTTAAAATTTTTAAGATTTTATTTTTCAGACTTGGATTCTTCAGTTCTAGTCACTCATCTAGATTCGTGGGCATGTGGCTCTTTGTAATAGATTTTGTGTCTCTCTGACCAAACATAGAGGAGACCAAAGAATTGGTGTCCAGGCCTTGAAGTCTTGCTCTTAATTTTTTTTAATTCCTTGTACCCAGTAAAATAGGCATAACTAGGATTTAACAGGGCTATTGGAAATTTAGACCTTGATGCTGGATTCTGTTGCTGAGTGTGTTGAAACAAACTACTGTGTACTTAAGAGAAATCTCATTTTGTGAGTGGTTCTGGTGTGTGAGGCTGGAGCACACCTGCTCTGCTCTTTGAGAGATGGGAACTAGTTACCTGCCACTTTGTGTCACTGCAATAATTCCAACTGATCATGCCTTCTCAAGTGTGTTGTTTCTTGTGGTGAGTATGGAAGAAGAGACTAGTATATGTATACAGTATCTATTTAGTTGGTGATGCAGCCAAGTTTGGAAGGCAATGGCCAATAGAGTCGTCTTCTTGCTTTCTTCTGTGTGTGAGACTAGTGACACCCTGAAAAAAAAATTAGTAAATGTCAGTATGAACAATTTTCTCTCCACATTTGATTGGAAGCTCTGGTTTTCAGTTTTTCCCTCCCCTGTCTACAGCTGAGTGGCTGGACATGAGACCTCCAGCACTCGTGGGCTCTGAAGCCTTGCTTCTATCATGCTCAGCTAAATAACTTGCCAAGTGTAAAAATGTTAACAAATGGCTGATGGAAAATTGAGAGCAGCCAGACAGCTCTCAGCCTGGTTAATTAGCTCCTTGACTGCTGAATTGTTCTTGCCCTGTCATATGGCTGTAGCTTGCAGACTTGCAAGAAAGGGTTTGGGTTCCTGGTAAGGGGTGCATCCCAAAAGCTGAATTAATGTAACTTGAATTAGTGTGGATAGGTTCCTTTTGGTTTAAATGACCTTTTATCTTCGTTGGGGGAGGGCAATGGGGAGAAAGCATATCAGCTTTCAGCTATGTCAGGTCATGTAGAGGCCAAGTTCTCTTGTCTGTGATCTAGCAGATGGTGTAAAACAGCCCAGTGTGCAACAGCACCAGGACCTGGGGAGAGGAGGACTCTTCTGTAGGAAAATGTGACTGAAGGCTGTGTTGTGCAACAACATATATGGTGGATTTCAGCTCAGGACTTGCAGGATGAGTGTATTTAACCCTTCAGTGGTGCTAGCTCCTGGTGTGTTTCCACCCTTGTTGGCTGAGGAGAAGCTGTTGCTGCTCAAGAGCACACAGGTTTCTCCTCCCACAATATCCACACACGTGTGAGACCTGGAATCTCTGGCTCCAAGGACAAAACTGTAGTAATCACTGGGGCTGCTGAAAGAGTGAGTCAATGTATTTGGGTCTCCCAGCTGCATGAATAAGTGAGTAAATTTGAATTAGTTTCAAATTATCAGATTGCAGAGGTGATAATATACTACAATGAATTTTCCATTCCACACCCTCCACAAATGTGTTGCTCTCCTTCCACTGTAGAGCAGTGGGGGAAGACAAGATTTTCAGTGTGCTGTTCTCCCAAGAAACCACACAAAAACTGCTGAGGTTGTACTCAGAAAAGGTCTTTCAGGCAACGATCCTTGAGTCAGAAGTTGCTTGGCAAGATGACGGGCAGGTTGACCAAAGGTTGCACATGCTGTGCTCTTGCAAAATGAACATGAAATGGTCATTGCCCTCCATGGTTCTTCAGTGCTTCCACAGCTTCACCCGTGTTACTTTGGTGATGTACAGGAATATTAATTTGCTTGCTGGTATTCTGGTCTTATCTCTGCAGATATTTATTTTAAGAATTCATGTCCACATAGGTTTGTTAATACTGTACTGTAATATCAGATGGGCTGCTGAGACCTCAGGGGGTGAGGAATCTATTTTTAGTGTGTTTGAAGGGTAGATGATGTTTCAGGTTGTGGAATGACTTTCTAGGGGGCCTGTCACCATATACCGAAGTTTTGTATGTCATGGCAGTGGAGGCCAGTCATATGATGATGAGTTAGTAACTTAAATGGGACACCAAAAAAAAAAAATCTTGCTCTTTGGGGAAATTTTAAAGATAGATGGAGCTAAAATGCCACACAGTCTGTTCTCATCCTTGTTTCCTTGATGTGCTGAAGGCATCTAATCCTCTTTACAGGTGAACTAAGCAGTCTGCTTAAGAGCTGAAGGCAGTACCTGCTGATCTGTTGACATCCAGATTGGATGGTTATTCATGTCTCAGTAAGACTTTTAGTAATGGATGACCAAAAGAGTGTTTTAGTTGCCCAGGTGGTGTGAAGAAGATGGTTTGTGATCTCCTTCCATATCTGAAGTTAATAACATGTAGGAAGTTGGATAAAAGTGATGCTGTTCTATTTAAACATATATGACACCCCAGCCTGCAGAGATTTGGAGGTTTAGATTGAGAAGACAGCCTGAGACAGATGCATGTGTGCAGCAATCTGAACAGTGATTTGGAAGCACCGCACTTGTAGTGGTAGCCATGAAGAACAGATTTTAATGATTTATTATAGTTAGATTTTATGTGGATTGGCTTCCTATTTTCTTTGGAAGACAGTAAAACTGCAACTTTTGTAGGATTCTTCTTACATTCCTGGGATTTTGTTTTATGTGCAGGCATGTAGCTTTATTTATTTATTTTATAACTCCTCACTGCCACTGTTGGGAACGTTAACAAAGGCTTTTAAATAGGTCAGACCTTACCACCATTGCTTTTTCTTGTTGCTGTACTACATTTGGTAGATAATAAATGATGGGGGCTAAAGCCCTTATACTGTAAAAGCTCGTTCATGTGAATAGTCACTGTGATTTTGAGTTTCATTGCAGCTTCTTGTGTGAGGAAGCATTTAAGAACCAAATCCTTGGCTGCATGGACTAAATCTTATGGAGCTTTTAGGGAGGCGTTTGGAAATTACATCTTGAGTAGAAGATGCCCTTAACTTTCAACAGCTACCACCTACATACATAAGATGCTCATTTGTGGTTGCATGTGAGGGCATGGTTGTAGCAGATTTGCAAGATTCAGCGGAAGTGTGTGCATTAGATAATTCTTTCCCTTTCATTCATGTGCTCCTTCTCTTTCATTCTTACTGTTTGTATTTTGACAGGGGGAGCACGTATGTTATAAACACTCAGCTTTGACTTCAGTCAATACTGGCGTGTCCCTGAAACATGATTTCATATGACTTTGTTTTGGATGTTCTGGTGTGAGAACATTCACGTTGCTGTGTTGCCTGCACATGATGTTCTGGAGTCCCAGCACTAACCTGTGGTTTTGGAAGGCTTTTTTTTGTTTAATTAAGGGATTGGTTTGAATAGATACAAATATGGTAATTGCCTGTTCAAGGCAGAATTGCTTTGGATCAGGGAAAATGCATCTTTTACAATGACAGGAGTGTGCACCTTTGAGTATGTGTACATAATAGAAGTTGCTATCCATGTGGTTCATACCGCTGTGGTAGTTCATTTGGCAGATCATTTAAATATTTACTCCAAAAGATCTTGTTCTCTGTTGGTGTGAAGCAGCACTTCTAGTTATTTTTAGGTCATTTTCATCTTAGCAACCCTGTTGGAGATAAACCAGATTCAAGTGTTCTAAACTGTCCCTGCATTTTGGTAGGAATTAATAAAATAAAGTTTAATGGTTTGGTCCCAAGGGGAGAACAGACCATCTGGTTAACAGAAGGTTGGGCCAAGTAATACAGCACTGAGAGTGCCATAAACCAACCCAGAATATCTGGTAGTGTGTCCAGTTGCTTCATATATTAAGCATTGAAACAGTGCTTTCAGATCTGCAGAGCCAGCAGTTCTGTTACCACTGCTGTGACGCAGGAGATAATTCTGTTGGGCAAGCATCAGCATGGGGGTGGGTCTACAGCACAGGATGTGTAATGTCAACATGAAGCATGGGAGCTGGCAGTAAGAGGGAAAGCAGCCATTTCATGCCAGTGCAGGAAGCCCAAATAGATTTTTTCCCCCTCTGCATCTTGTCCTTTTATGCAGCTTTCATACTTGGTATTAAACAATTACCTTCTGCTTTGTCATCTGAAAACTTCAGCCCAGCAGGGTTTAATATCTTTCTCTCTTTCTCTTTCTGAACCTGTCTGTGGGGGTGTGTGTGTGTGTGTTTGGGGTTCTGTTTGTGTGTGTGTGATTGTTTTTTGTTTTTTTTTTTTTTTAAAGACAAAACAAAACAAATGAAGAGCAGTCCAAAAGCATGTCTGATGGATAATAAAAGGGGCTGGGTGGAGGCTGAAGCAGCAGATCTAGAGAAAGAGCTCAGTTATGTGCAAGTCCTGAGCTTCAGATGAGTGTCATTGTGGATCCTTTTGGCTTAAGTGCAGAGACAGTTTGTTCAAAAGATGTAACCATTTGAGGACGTTGTACTGCAGCTGCGAAATGCAGAAGGTATGAAATGCTGCAATTGGTATCGTGTAGGCTTTGGAACTCTGTAATTACTAAGAAACTGTAGAAAGCTATTGTAACTGTTTCTGCTTTCATTTTAGCAGAAATGCACTATTAGAATGCCTTTGTCTTATTTGGCTAAAGCTACTGTCAAATTACCATGACACCATTTTTTTAAAGAGCCAAATATTGTTACATCTCTATCTAAGTCTGTGGAAATAAAAAGATTTCTAAATAAGCTTGCTAAGCATTTTGTGGACTTAGAAATGGAGTGATATGTCTTCTGTCAGCTCAGTCACACACTGATCAACTGGTTTGGGTTCTTTTCCCCCCATAACATCTGGAGATACCTTTCTCTGTGTGCAGCCTGGGAAGCTCTGGAAAGCGCAGAGCTTGTTTCCTGATGGGCACAGCAGAGGTGAACTCCATAATCAGAGCTCTCACAGTTTCCAATTGCCTTTAGCAGGATCTTCAAAAAATGTATTACAGATCCCCTTGAATGAATCCTTGTCTTAGATGCTGTTCTGTGGTAGCCCTGCAAAAGTATGACTTTCTTCATATGTTCCTAAGAACTCGAGTGGGAGTGTGGGAGTAGTCAACCCACAGGTATGTTTTCCGAGTTGCAATTTGATGATGGGGGGGGGGGGATGCATATAAAACATGGCTTGTATGTGAAGACTTTTTGTTCTGTTCTGCAGTTAACTTCATCCTTACAGAGTCCTCCTAGCTCCATTAGCCCCATTCAGGTTTTTTGGTTGAAGCCATGGGAGTCTAGGACTTCTGCATAGGACACATGCAAAGAAATGGCACTGAGGAATTATACGCAACTTGAACAACACCTCTCAGGACAGGAGTTTTTCTTGGTTCCATAGATAACTCCATGTTGTGGTAGCTGTTTCAGCATCAGAGTTATTAAGGATGCAGTAAAATCAAGATTTTTTCATACAGAATGGTCACTCTGTCCTGTCTATCCATGTAATTTTCATTGCAGATTGTACTTTGTAGTGTCTGGCAATCTTGTGCTTTTTGTAGTGGTGTTGAACAGTTTTTAGAACATACTGGAGATTGTTCATCAGAAGTGCATCTTCATATTCAAATGAATAATGCCACTAGATATTGTCTGCACATTTTCTCATAGACCATCACTGCACTGCAAAGAAAATACATTGTCCGTGACTTTTTCATACTGAAAAAGGTGCTACTTGCTGAAGATAGTTTATTATAAATAACTACTAAGATGATAATCTCACCACAGCATGCTTGGCAGTCTTCCACTGAGTTAGCCTGTTTCAGCAAGGAGCTGTTGCTTAAGATACAAAGCAGTCTGCAGGGACATATGATCACACACACTGACTGTTTTCTCTGTCATCATGGATGCCTCATCATTTGCTGTGCCTGTAATTAGGAACTGGTAAACCAGGAGGACCCAGCACCAGAAAGATGGACCTGAGTCCCTATCTCACAGACAGTTGGTTACACAGAAGTTCTCAGTTATGGAGGCACTTGTAGAAGAATGTCTGTTGGACATGGTTGTAGGGTTTTTTATTTTTTGCCTTTTATTTTTGTCACAAGGATAGATGTTAACCACTGGGGAAACTCTTGATGTATATATAATGCTTACAGCACTCCTTCCTGTTAAAAATTATGGAGAAATATAAGCCTGGCATTGTTGTAAAGAAAACTTTTATTGTTGTCTTTATTTGGGTAAATAATGACTTCAAGTTCTCTTAATGTTTTGTTTTATAGAAGTACTGTCCAAAAGAAAGACTATAATAAAGAGATAAGAGTCTGCATCCATTTTTATGAGAGTATCAGAAGACTAATTTTACACTTACTGTCAAGATCTGACTGTAGTCATATAACTTGATAGTGACTTTTTTTGAATTTGAAAAGTTTATACTACTTTGTGGTGCATGGCTGTTATCATGTTATTGCAACAGTTATGTGATGAGTATCAGTGGCTGTTGTATGCAAACTTCCTTTCAATTAGACTGCTGGCAAGTGTCTTCTATTTGTTTAAAAACAATTTGATCAGGGCATCTCTAGTGCCTTGTTGACACTATAATATGAATCAGAACTCTTTCTAGCTTCCATGTTACTCATGCATTCTGTTCTTTGGTGCCTGATGCTTTTCAGTCCTAACAACTTGTATTTCAAGCCTGGGCTTCTCTGGTTGCTTAGAAGTATGGAATATGATGTTTAGTGGAAGCAACTGGTAAGACTGAGGTGGAATTAATAAATATACCAATAATGATGATGGGATTTTTTTTTTCCTGCATTTGAAAGACCATGTTAAATCCTTTATGTATCTCAACAAGATCAAGGAGAAAGCAGGACATGAAGAATTTAGTCAGACACTGACTTGCAAGGCTTAATACCCATCTTTTTTTTCAAACCTTGCAAGTGTTTGGAATTGACTCTCACCTGGACAGAGAGAGGCTAACTCTTTACTTAGTGGTAGTATCCTTCCCTACAAACTCTACAATGGCTCTGTTCTTTTCCTGTGAAATTGTGGGAGCAGATTAATGATGGAATGGTTTCTGCTTGCACATCAGATGAAGAAATTAGTGGAATTGCTTCCTGATGTTCAGTGTCCCATGCACAACTGTGGATTGTTCTTCATCTCTTGACATCTGATCTAGATGCCTTTACACTTTGGGATGGCTGCTCAGAGTCTTTCATGCCCATAAGTTGCCTAACTTGGGTGACCTTGTGTCTTTAAAGAAAACCCCATGGAACAGTTAGATTCAACCTTACTGAAGGACACATTCTGAAGAGCTAGCTCATTAAGCAAGCTTTGAAGGGTGTGCTCTGCAGAGCAGCTTCCTGTTATTTGGTTAATGGTTGACCTAGTTCTATTGCCATATGCCTCCTGGAACGCATTCTAATATTAAATATGTGCTAAAGCAAGACTGGGATAATAGAAGGAACGTCAAAGCCTCTGTGAAAGAGAAATCATATAATGCTGTTGCATTTTGGAGGGTATCGCCGGTACTAAAAATGGCAGTATCTTCATGGAACTGTACTGATTCTGATTGCAAACTAGGGAGTATTAAACAGAACCCTTTATGTATTTTTTTTTCCAGACTGGCCATGTACAAAAGGTTTGTATCAGTAATTCCCTGTGCTCTGTATGTGAGGCTAAAGTTAGGTAGTGAAGCATTTAGAGTGATATTACAGCTGTGAGAAAAGATTACATTAGATTTGGCTAAAGGCAGGAGGATTTTTTCCCTGTGGTAGGTGTTTTTTCCATTGCAACCATGGATTAGCAAATTTTTTTCCTCTCTGAATGCTGGTTAGAAGCCAAAAATGGGTATTCAAGCTTTTACCTGATAACAAAGATGATACAGCAGACACATACTTACACTTGGGCAAAAATACAAGAAATTTGGAGATACTACATAAAGTTCAGCCTCCGACTTGAATGAGACTTTCTGGCAAGCTGAAGTTCTAGAGAACCTATGAGTTGCGTTTTCTGGCTAATTTGATATTCTATCCTAAGAAAAGGAAGAATGTATAATAACAACTGTTTTCATAAGTAAGTGTGCATTATGGCAGAACAGGGGGAAGGGAAAATTAAAGCCACGCTTTGTAATTCTTGAGAGCTCATGACTATCAGTAGATGTTGGTGATTTATTTTTCTTCTGTCAGTGTGGGAAACTGAGCTACTCACCACAGATACCACTTTGAATTTTCATATGCCCAGGCAGTGGCTAACCTTTTTCTCTTCAGTTGCAGATGGCTGACAAGCAGTCCAAGTGTGAATTCTGGGCAAAGGTATGTCACCACAGCAGTGGGGGTTGCCGAGGCCAGCCCAATTTTTCTGTGTGGGAAGAAATACGCTGTCAGGACCTGTAAAGGCAGCTGTTGCTGATCAGCATCAGTGCCTAACCTTCAGAGAAGTGGTGGGATATCTTGGGAGTCATAATCATCTTTTAACCTCTCCAACTCCTTCAGTGTGAGCCCATCCATGTGCTTCTTGTGACTCTGGGCTCATTTGGTGAGGCAATGGATATTTTGGTGTGTTTGTCTAGGATACATGTAGCAACAGCATTTCCCCCTTCTTCCTCAGTGTGTAACATTGAATGGCATTTTTGTAAGAGAGCTCCTGGGTCTTGTGGAAAACAAAACTGCAACATTTTTAGCAGGACACAATGTGTTGTGTGAGCTGCAATCATATTGGTCCTGAAAAAAAAAAATCTCCGCTCTACGACTTAAACAAGCACAGCTATTTGTGCAACCTGATCAGAACAAAGGATAATGCTTCTGCTGCAAGATCAGACAGATCTGACGTTTCAGCAGGCTGAGCAAATGAATGGCAGAAGTGGTCCGCCTCCTCTTATCCATTGTCTCAAAGATACAGGCTCATGGAGAAGAAAAGGAGTTTGAATAGGGCCTCTGAAGGAATATGCTGCTTTGTGTTCTGTGGGAAGAGAGCAAAGGAGGAGTTCTAGAAGTTCTCTGCATTGGCAGGCTGACAAGCTTGTAATAGGAAAATGTGGCAGTGGACTTCTGGTATTGAACGAGCACTTTCTCTTCTGTAGCCTGCCTAGGAAATCTTAATTGTTATTAGGAAGCTGGTGAAGCAGGCCTGGAATATAGGACCAAGCCTACCTTGAAGAAAGGTCAGTAGATGTAGAAATCCTATGAACGCTGACCTCCTAGTAAAGAATGATTCGAGACTTCTTTCCTTTCCTTTCCTTTCCTTTCCTTTCCTTTCCTTTCCTTTCCTTTCCTTTCCTTTCCTTTCCTTTCCTTT
>JAWWES010000094.1:6763282-6773778 GCA_035583135.1 Lophotriccus pileatus | reverse complement strand
GTATGCCTCACTAGGGCAGAGTATAGGAGCAGGATCACCTCCCTGACCTGCTGGCAGTGCCTTTCCTCATGTACCCTGGGATACCATAGGCCTTCTTGGCCCTCAGGACACACTGGTGGCTCACTGACAGCTTGTTGTCTACCAGGACCCCCAGGTCTTTCTTCGTAGAGCTGCTACTTTCCAGCAGGTCAGTCCCCAGTCTGGCCACTCCTCCCAGTTTTATATTATCAGTGGACTTGCTAAAGAGGCACTCTGTCCCAAGTTATTAAACAACACTGGATCCCGTATCAATCCCTGGGGTCACCACTAGTTACAGGTCTCCAACTAGACTGTGCCACTCGTCACAGACCTCTGAGACCTGCCATTCAGCCAGTTCTCAATCCACCTCACCATCCTCACTTTGTTCTCTCTTTATTCGCTGAGGGATTAAAACCTATCCCAGAGGATGTTCCATGCTGGGTTTCACCCAACAGAACCTCTAGAATTGGTTTCCAGCTTCTTTGATCTAGAGGGAGTACTGTTGGGGACAGGAAAGAATATTTCATTGCTTTTTTCCTTTATTTAGTCATGGTTACACACTATGTCTAAACTAAGTCTGTGTTATTTTGACAGGGTGATCAAAAGGGGAAGTATTCAAAAAACGCCTAATGGAAATGAGTTCAGTGAGCTTTCAAACCATGCCTGAGTGTGAGGATGAGGGGAAAAACCTCCCATGTGGCCCTAAATCTGACAAAAAAATCAAGGAGTATTCTCTCAAGTGATAAAGATTTGAGTCTGAAAGTGAGTTCTTTCTGAAACAACAGTATCAGCCTGGTGCTAAGCAGAGATTAAAAGGTCAGTTGTGTATCAGTGAAGGCTGAAAAAATATTTCTTACTATCCTCTGCCTAAAAACCTCTTCAGGAAATAGGACGCAGAGCAGGTCCTTGCTAGGTTTGGAGATCTTGAGAAAAGTATCCTTTGAAGCTGTTACATTCCCAAATTTATATTAGGCAGACCTCAGCTTTGTGGGATTTTTTTTTTTTTTTTTATTTTCTTAATAGTAGGACTCATTAAGATATAAGACAGCAGGACAAATCACTGTTTTCTGAAAAGTCAGAGCACTGTGCCAGTCATAGAGCTGATAATCTTTCTGCAGAAAATAAAAGGATACATTGTGGCCTAGATGTAAGAGGAACTATGAAGGATTGGCTTCCATGAAATTTTGAACTAGAGCAATATGCTTGGGTTCTCAGTCATCTATATCAGGTCAGGCAAGGTGGACATCTGAAGTTTCTGTGTCCAAAAGTTGAATTTTGGAATTTATCCATTATAACTGAAAAAGAAGAGCAGTCTTGTAGGCTGTCATCAAATATTCCAATGGAGTTGAGCTGAGGAAGCCAAATGATCAAAACACGTAATTGTACCCTCTTTAGATCTCAGTCTAATGCCTTTTGTGCTTCTTTTTATTTTTTTTTTTTATTTTGTTTCCCCCAAGTAAAAGGAATTGAGAATTGGTTCAGTGCCTCAGGGATGATTCAGATGGAGGCACCTGCTTTTGCAGCTCTAGAAGAAGGGGACTGTGGGATAAGAGAACCTCAAGCAGAGAATGCAGGAGAGTCAGATCTTGTTGGCCACTGGCTTTTCTAGTCTATCAGAAAAGACTTTTGAAGTTTTCCATGACTGAAGTAAGTAATGACCTTGCTTTGACAGATCAAACAAATAACACCAGTGTTGTGCCTTTGAGAGCCCTTGATCCCAAAGAGAAATGAAAGGGTTTTCCTTTTAAACTTGGACCCATTCCATTCAAAACAAAAGCATCCCACAGGTCAGACAAGTAGGGTATCTGACAGGATTTAAAGAGACTTTCCTTTTTCTGTCTGTTTTCTACACCAGTAATTTATATTTTATAACAGATCAGACCTAAAAGATCGTAAATCTGTTTATAAAACATAGAAAAAGTGGAACAAAAAATGCTCTGTGACTCATTCAAGAAAAGTGTTGGCTTTGTAGCCTATGTGGACTTGAAGACTCTTGTCTTCCTTTTAAATCAGAAAAAAAAAAGTGAACCTGCAAAGTGGTAGATACATTTAAAATGCTCAGACTAGCTAAAGGGACTAGGACAGCATTTAGATGTGGAAACACAGGACATAGTGTCATTCCTCTGCTGATGTGTGCAAGTATCACTCTTGGAACAGTAAATCCATTCCTGGAAATGCTGGGGATAGTAGTGACTTAAAGTCTGGAAAATTGTGCTTCACCATGAAAGCTTTCAGATAGTCCATTCCTCCCCTTCAGAGGTCTTCAGAAGTGACATTTGAAGGACTAAAAGCAGCTAGTGTGCCAGGCTATGTCCAATATTATAGGAATCTGGAGTCTGTACCAAGCTGTAAAAAGATGCAGTGGCTGGAACGTAAGACTAGAAAACGCTCATTGTGTAAACTATTCTTTATTTCTGATTTAACTGTAGAAAAGAAAAAAGAAAAGCTATTGGAATAACTAATGGACTGTGTAAAAAAGCCATAAGCTGTCAAGACTAAGTGTAGTTTCTCTTTAGATGCTGTGATGGGAGACAGGCTTAACTGTTGCCATTGAATTGGTTGTGGAGAAGTTGTCTGGTTGTAGGTGAACCTTCAGCAAGATGACTCTCAGTGCTGTTATCTAAAATCAGGGATTACCTGACTTAAAGCCTTACCTGAGAAGGCTGCAATGTGGAGGTGTGGGGAGTCTAAGGAGGTGGTTGAGTTGTAACTGTGCAAGAAGATTCTTTTCTCACTTGGCAAAGAAATGGGAAACAACCAAATTAAGTGAATTGATAAGATTGACTGTGGGTTTGTAGTTATGAGTTTGGGCTTGATTATCTGTTAGTGGGGTTTCCTCCATTTCCCTGGCTTGGGCTTAAAACTATGGACAAATGATTTGCATTTTGTTCTCAAAGTGGAATCTATGCAGAAGATTGGTGGAAGATACCAATCTTCTTAAGAGCTACCAAGCTTTCTCTTAACAGTTAGATGCATTTTTCTGTTGTCTCTACAGCAGAGGAAATGAAGAAATAGAACAGTTGTTTTGTAGTCCTGACAAAGCTGCTGTGGACTTTCACAATATAGTCTGTAAAGGATGAGTAAATGTCCCAGACAGAAGATCTCTGGTTTCCTCTACAACTCTACAACCCAGCACTTTGATCACCCAGAACTCTAGTCCTGGTTTTGCAGATGAGTCTTTTATCCTGTAGCTACCACAGAGGTGATTGAGGGACAAAAATCCAATCAGATTTTGTCAACATGTTAGTTTCCTAGAATAACTTAACTTTGAGATAGCCCTAAAAGTTATCTGAAATTATTATCAAGGGTCTGGTTCATTTTTTGTTAGACACCTCTCAGAATCTTAGGCTTTGCTCTGCTAAGGATGATAAATCTAGGAAACCTAGAGATTAACTCATCTTCTGTCCTTATCAAAGACTTTAACAGTAAGCATTATCATTAGATCCTCTCACTTGATAACTGATGCACAAACAGGCCCATTTCTGGGAAAAATGGTACATTAGCTTGGCTTCAAAGGTCATGCAGCAGTAGAGGCCTCACTATAAATGGTTTTATTTTTGACTGTATAAACCTATTACTACAGCAGGGTGAAGGAGGGTTTTGATTCCATAATTGACAGCTTGTTTTCAGTTCTTAATTTGTAGTTGCAGTTTTGGAAGGCTGCTTTCAAGATTCAGAACTCAGTATCACACTAGTCTAGCTAAAGGAGTTAGAAGACAATGGGAGAAGAGAGGAGTTCAAGAATGAAGAAGGAGAAAGATGAATAAGCTGTTCCCTTTGTTTTTGAAATGAGTGACTATTTTAACCTGTAAATAATGCTGAGATTGGTGGCTATGTCCCACCACGAAATGGAAGTACAGATAAGATAAGAAGGTGACTTCCTCTTGACAAAACACTCTTTCTCCATTTCTCTCCCATATTCTGTATAAAATCTTTTCTCCCAGGCATGGGTGAAAAGGAGTCCTCTTGTCTTTAACTTGATTGTTTCCATCCTTCTAGTAATCAAGTCTACAGATACAGACCCTCTATGCTCAGCTGAAAAGGAAACCACTTCTGTTTTGGATGGGGACAGTGAAGCCTCACTGCCAAAATGATCTTGTATTGCAGGTGGCTTAGAGATAGATGATACAAATTAGTTTGCCAGCTTTGCAACACATCTGAAGGGCAACGTCTTTAGGAAGGGTGAACAATACCACCAGTCCTAAGATTAGCAAGTCTGGTTCTGCCTTCTTTGGCTTCTGAGATCTTGAAGATCCATTGCAGATTCTGCTTTCTGGTAGGAAGAAACTTACTCCTGTTTTGACCCTCCAGTTCATAATAACAGGCTTCAGTTAGGTCTGGTCCTCAGCTGGGAAAAACTGGCAGAACTCCAGCAAATTTCTAGAAATAAAAAGCTAGAGAAATCTCTAAAACCACAGCAGTTGCTGGGACTTGCACAATATTCTGCAGCTTGTGAGAATACAGGAGCCTGAAACTGGAATGACACTAGTGGTTTAACATTTTTGTGATCTCTTGGGTTTTTATGAGAACAATAATCTTCAGGAGAGAACTTTGCTCCTGTTCTCTTGGTGGTGGTGGCTTGTATGGCTTTACTTTTCTTTGAAAACTGATAGCAGAAGACTATCCAGCCTTCAGGAGTGGGGCCATTATATGTAGGGCTGTGCAACTGGAGCCAAAGTTTAAAAATAAAATACCAGGCTGCCGTCCTGGGGATCCAGACATAGCACACACACACACACACAGAGTATCTTGACTGACCACAGTTATATCAGTTACTGAGTTCAGAGCAACAGACAATGAGAACCAAAAAGGGAATCTTGTTCCTCAAAAAGAAAGAGGAAGAAATATAAGACTTCTCTAGCCTCAGATACCAGTTTCTGGTGTGCATTGGAGGCCCTGCAGCAGCAGCAGGGTTGAGAGACAGTGAGACCAAGTAGCTGCCAGTCATTCCTGGTAATGTCTGCTGGAGGATCTTCCCAGCCCTCCCTTTTCTCTCCCTTATTTTCTCTGCCCTACTAAGTAACGGTTCTGGGCAGAGCAATCTTCTTTAAAAACGTGCTCTCTACTCAAGACGTAAAAGCTGTGGCTTTTATTTCATACTGAGTGCTGAGTGACCAGGATGCCA
Organism: Lophotriccus pileatus; assembly: GCA_035583135.1. Classification (NCBI taxonomy): domain Eukaryota; kingdom Metazoa; phylum Chordata; class Aves; order Passeriformes; family Tyrannidae; genus Lophotriccus; species Lophotriccus pileatus. Next base: position 6,768,635 of record JAWWES010000094.1, on the reverse strand, counting down.
AACATCTTCAGGAGAAAAGAAAGGCCACCTCTTCTGGTTTCAGAAGATACACATAACTGGCAATTTAATCTGTTAGACTGTAGAAATAGCAGATGATCATCTTTCTGGAAGATCTGGAGAATGAGAGGTATACAGAGGAGATAGCTGATAGACCCGGAGGAACTATTTATGGCAGAAAAGCAGAAAGGCAAGGTTTAATGCCAGGAGTACAGCTTGGAAAGTGAGATAAGTTATGCTAGAAAGGAATGATCTTTGGAAAGAAAAGGTGACACTGCTCAGACAAAGAGTCTATAAACATAGGAAGGTACAATTCTTGATTAATTATGCATGTAGACAGGAATGAAGAAGGGTAAAAATTTAACCTTTTTTTGCCTGCTTCCCCAAAATGTTCACATCATACCAACTTCCAGATTTTGTGTGGTAACTATGAGCTGGGCTGACAAGGGTGAGAAGTCAGGGTTCGTGCAGTAGCTTAGTGTGAAGCAGCAGGAAGAGTTCTTCTCTCAGCTGACATGACAGAAACTGTGTGCAGGAAGCAGCTGTGCAGAGTCTTACCTGCCTGTATGCCACCTCAAGCTAGTGTGCTAAAAGATTGGAGCATGTGCTTTTGACTGCATGGTGTGGGCAGATGCAGTTTCAATTAAAAAAATCCAAAAAACAATAAAACTGATCCCCAGATGTACCTCATAGTAAATGCAAACTGAGTTTTTAGCTAGGTGTTTTTCAACAGCAGCAAGAATGTTTGTATATCTCAGCTGACAGCCACAGGCACAAAAAAACATGCAAAGAAGAGGTGTTACCACTTCTCATCTCTGCCCAGGCAAAGTAACAATCACAGCTGCCCATGACACACTTGGCTGTTGGCAGAGCTCAGGCTACTTCTGCTCTGCAGACATGGGATGAAGCATGCTCAGTATGTTTCCTTCAACAGGAGTGCCAGCAGTATCTTGGATTACTTCAGAGACTGCTCTGTGTCTGTAAGCTCCTTCTGCAGAGTTTGGGTTCACATTAAACAGGATCAGGAGTCCCTGGTAGGCTGTGCATGGCTCTGAGCACAGAGCCTTCTGGAAAGTTGCGTTTCCTTAGACATCCAGACTGTAAAATACTTACTATATTGCAGTTTTTCAGAAAAAACATACTAGCTTTACATAGTGGTCGAACATGTACGGAAGGTGATGTTATAGCCTAAACGATTTGTAGGACTTGATTCTCTTACAATTTGAACGTTTTTTGAAAAATCCATTAAATATCTGGGTCTTGTCTCTGGTGATGTTCCTAACAATGAATTGATAGGTATGACTGTCAGTCCGTGAAAACTATTTGCTTGGTTTCTTCTCATAAATTTTGTTGGCTGGGATGGAGTGGATATGTGCACATGCTTTGTGGCTGCAGCTAGCATGTGTGAAAGAGAGATCTGATTAAAGCAAACTTCCTTTTCTTTGCTCTTGAACATCTCCTGCTTACAAAAGACACTAAGGAGGACCCAGAGCTTTTCTCTTGCAGATATTTTTATAAAGGTGCTATAAAAATATTCTCTTTAATGACTTCTAGTAAGTACTGGTGGGTTTTTCTCTAGACATTTGCGAGAACAGAAGAATTAATATTATGTTGCCCATTATTTAGAAGAGTTTGGGAAAGAGTAAGAAAGACTCAGTAGTTTGGGCAAAGTTGTATTAAGAGAAAAGCCTCTCAGATCATACAAGAATCTCATTTTTTCTAGCTGCCAGTCTTGCAAAACAAATATTCTTCCTCACCCCCATATAAAGCTCCCCTTTTGGATGGCCACTGTTTTTTCCATGTCCCTTCTCCCACTGTGATCTCAAATAATGTGAGGATTAGACCATGCTCACCATCACTAAACTCAGTCTCCACTGGTATTCTTCTCTGCAGCTCTGCAGACATTTTGCTGAGTTGACCTAAATTCTTCAGCAAAAGGCCTGGATTCTGTGCAGAAGGCTGGAAATGGCAACTCCAGTTAGAAAGTAAATACAACGATAAATAAAGAGCATCAGTTATATCCTTGTGTGTGGTGTTTTGATTTACCCCTCCTCCCAAAATTTTAACTTCTGCTCTGCTGGAGAGCTTTTTATTTCTTCTTCTTGTGAAAAGTTAGAACTGGGACTGGAGAGACACAGAAAGGTAGCGTGGCACAACAGGGAAGAACTGGAGTCTGGAAACCCATTTCCTGCTTCTGGCTGTGCCACAGACCAGCTGTGTGACCTGAAGCCAGGCTGCTTCACTTCCCTGTGGTTCCCCATTACCAGGTAAAGGAAGAAAGTTCTCTATGATGCATATTCACTCACCTTGCTTTTCAGACAGAGCCCACATTAGCATGTCCTGAAGCTGCATGAGTCAAATAAATAGGTTGTAACCTCATGGAAGAGTGTCAGTATTGCTACTTGAAATACTTAACACCTGCCTTTTTGTTTCTTATGTATATACATAAGAGTACATACGCATGTATGTATCGTGGACAATTTGTACAATAATTTGAAGCTGTTCGGAAACTAGGGGAATACTTCAGTCTCTGGTCTCTTCGAGAGCAAGTCACTTCTTCTGACTTTAATGACTTCTTTGTGACAAAGGAGTGGAAACCCGAAACATATACTGTCTTTTGTCATGCTCTGGTGTTCCACAAACAGCAGAAAGAAAAGTGAAGTTTCTGCAGAACTGATTGTACGCTTCTCACATAGACTCTTCGTCAGTGGTGTCCTAATTAATGTGAAACTTTCACTCTGCATACATTCCTGCAAACAAGAACCCACGCTGGAATGAATGCCTGTTGCAAGAAACAAGTAAATAAAGTGCAAATGTCTTTTATTCAAATGAGTTTTAAAGGGGGAAGAAGGGACTACAAACCACATTGCATTCCTTCTTTTTTGTCTTTCATAATGTAAAAGGATGTTGGCCAACATAAATATCTCAAAATACTATTTGAATTCTGCTGTCATAAGATTCGTGTGTGACTCTTTTGGGATAAAAGAAACAGGGAGGAGGTTCACCTGACTGGCAAGTGGTGTTGCTGAATGCTCTGTCTGAAGAGCTGCTCACTTAGCTGCACTCTTAATGTAAAGAGATGTTTTGTTTGTATATGTGATTGTCCAGGTCTCCTCCATTTGTAAATGAAAAGATGTCCCTTTCAACTAGCATAAATTGAAGACATACAAATTTGTAACAGTTGATTCTATCATAGGTCTTTGTGGTTTAGGTTTTGTTTTCTGGGGTCCTTGTTGTTTGGGTTCTTTTTAGTTTTTTTTTTTGTTTGTTTTGCTTTTGGAGGTTTTGTTTGTTTGTTTCTTGCTTGCTTGTGTCCATCTTTATTCCTTTGGTAAGAAGGAAATAGAATTCCTTATATGGTTCTGCTCTGAAGTTATACTGCTTTATTTTAGAATTTCTTGAGCTGGAGGATTCAATGACACTTGGTGTACTGAAAGTACTTAGATGTGCCTCTCGCAAGAGCAGTAAGGTGGGAAAATTTTAAGTGTCTTCCCTTTAAGTCAGACTTTAGTTCCTTTTTAAGCAGTTCTATAATAACCAATAAAGCTAATTTCAATTATGTACCGCTTTGCTTTGGAACTGTGGAACATCGCATATGTGTCTTTGCCATTACCATAGGAAGATATACTCTCTCTTCGTTGAAATCATTGTGAGCCAGACTACTCTTTCCTTCCTTTCAGAACATTACTTCTGAAGTTTACAGATTAATTAAAAGGAAAGCTATATTGCTGCCTTTTTTTTTTTTTTTTTTTGTAATTTATCAAGCCGAAAGTTCTGTTGGGTCTATGTATGTGGTTTTTAAACCATCAGACAAGGCTTGAACCTTCTGAGTTCTTTTGCATATTCTTTTAAAATGGGAGGGGGGTTTCCATCTTTGTTAGCTTAAAATATATCTCACCCACTTCTTTCTATGTACTTTGTGTGCAGAGTAAATGTCAAGGTTTGTTTAGCCATGCAGTTATTTAGACAGAGATACTGTAGTTTCAAACAGCCTCTTTTAAGTCCAAAAGCACATCTAACTCTGGGTGCAACCTCACTTCTGGTTCTGCTCTCCAGGTACAGACACACAGTGACCTGTGTTCCTTGAGTTCTGGTTGTGAAGCTGTTGGCAGTCCAGGTGTTCTGTCTCCTCCATTCTAGAGAGGGAATAAATATCCCTGGAGTATTTACTCTGTCTGCAGCTCAAACAATGGTTTGTGTAGCAATGTGAAGAGAGGGGAACTGCTGCCCACACTGGTTTCCTAAAGTCAAGTGTGGATGCCCTTCTGGTTGCAGCCAGAAGCACAATCCCTGAAGTGTGCCCCACTGATTTTTAAGACTGTAACTGTGTTTATAACAAAATAAGAGTTTTTCTGAGGACAAGGCTTAGAAGACCATTAGAAGACCATTTCTTATCCATTTATCTAATGCTACTCCTCAGGTGTCTCTTTGCTGCTTCTTAGTATTTATGCGCAGAACCAAAATCCTGATGGAGCCCGAGATGCCATTGGGCTGCCTTTTCTTGAATTTATCTAAGAATCCTGGTGGGGTTTTCAGTGCCTTTTTTTTTTTTTTTTCTATTTGGAGAAGGTCCAAATTTTTGCTAGGGACATACATAAGTGCTTCCTAAAAAGTTCCTCCACCTTAAATTTACCCAAGAAGTCTCTTCCTTTAGGCCAAGAAAACCAAAAATCTCTTACAGTCTCCTCCCGCCTCTTGCAGAAATGAAGCATTTGGGTGCAGATTCCAGGTTACACAGTTGTTGTTGTGTGTGTGGTTTTCTGGGTTGGTTTGTTTGGTTTTTCACCAAGAGATACTTTATGTGTTGATAAACTAGCCTTGAACTGAACTTTCCTTAAGTAGTTTGGTAATTATTTACACATTCTTGGGCAAATTATTGGCAACAGCTTTCTCTTTTATCAGGCTTTATCTAGTATCTTTAAGGTGAAGTGAGTCTTCAAAGCAAGAGTAATCTGTCGACAATAGGACTGATTATATTGTTCTAAATTTGGACAGTGTTACTTTCTAGATAAATTAAAATGCTTGAAGACTGTTGTGTTTTACACCAGTAAATGAACAGCATTTACAACAGCCAAAAAAAAAAAAAAATAAAAAAAAATTAAGGTGTTGTATAATGGACTTACAGAAGAGAAAAAAGCCCTAAGACTTCTGTAATGTCTACATATTTGCACGGATTGTAGCTTTTGAAGGATGCAGTTGCTCATAATCTCAGCCCTTCTTAGCCATAGGCCTTATTACAAAGAAAGTCATAGGTTTTTTTTATTCTTTATGATCCATTTCCTGTTTGACTATTTCTTAGGAGGAAGAAAAAGAAATTGGATATTAGTGGCTGACCCTCAAACAGCTTATTTAAAGT
>JAWWES010000094.1:6721378-6759478 GCA_035583135.1 Lophotriccus pileatus | reverse complement strand
GGTTCTTTTTCGTTTCTTTGTTTCGCCTGTTTTCCCCCCCATTTTTAAAAAACTCATAGTCTTAATGAATCAGTTGAACTGATAGCAATGTATCCATCATTTGGACTGATTTTAGGTCACTTACGTAAGAGGTGTTGTGAATCCCTGTTCTTTTCTTGAACTGAAAAAAAAAAATCTTCCAGCAGCTCCTAGTAATGTGTAGGTTCTCTTCTATGACCTTTAAGAATAATGTGTTTCTTTTTTCATTTGAAATGTAGGAGATTTTACAATCTATGAGCTAGCTTTACAATGATGCATAGTATGGTATCAGATATGTTAAAAGAATATGTGAATAAATATTAGCTCTATAGGAATCAACAAAGTTGGTCACCCTATTTCCATGACAGGGAGATTTCTGAGAAGTTTGGAAGATACTGTACAAAGAATTATAGTAGGAAGACCTTCTTTTGTGGAATCAAATCTGAAGCCCACTTCAGGTTCAAACAGTTTTGTAGGTGGCTGGATAAGTACATTTTAAAACAAAAATTAGTTCTCAGTTTAGATTCTGGTTTTTATTGTTGAGTTGTAATGAATTTCTAAAAGAATTTCTTTCCAGAAAATATCTTACATAGAAACATGTATTTCCAGGTAAGTAAAGAGAAATATTTACGGGAAGAATGGGTGAGGGAATCACAGATATCAGCTAATATATTTATCTCATGGTCATAACTCTGTTGGTTGTCAAAACAGAATAAAAAACCCAAAACTGAACATCAGTGTGGAGATCTAAGGCTGTAATTCCTTTACATGAAAATACAAACCACAGACTAAGTATACTGGAGACTTGCAACCCAACCCATGGAGTTCTATCAAAATCCAGTAATACCAAATTAATAAAAAAAAAAAGAAAAAGGAGTGAAGAAAGAAATAGTACTTCAATTTAATTTATATTGTTATCAGCTGGGAGAAGTAACTCCAAAGACAGTCCTTAGTGGACCAAGAACTCCAACAGTTTGATTGGAATTTGGTCATTGAAAAAGACCCACGAGTTGAGTAGGTCTGCCTGACTGTAGTTGAGAGTTGAATTTACTCTTTGAGTTCTTAATTAATTATGGGGTTTTCTTTCATAAATGAAAGATAAGGCTGGCTGGAATAGCCTTCAGGTTTCCAGTTTCTCAAATGGGTAAGTTTTTGCATTACTCCTATGATTTTATTTGTTTAGTCCTCATTTCCCCTACTGTGATCTCATATTACAAAACCGTTTAAGAAAAAAAAATAAGGGGGGGTGGGGGGGGGGAAGAAAAAAAGCCACAAGCCCGAAACATGAAGACATCAGAGCAGCAGCAGCTCCATCATACGGGAGCTAAACCTGGCCAGGAGCCCAGGCGGGCACGGGTGGAAGGTTCTCAGCACAGCTGTGGGCACTGGTGCCTTAGAAAACCCAGGCTTCTCTAGCAGGGAAGAATGCTTGAGGTGTTACTCCTGGGAATTCTGAAAGCTTGTCTTATCTGTAATTACTTGCCAGGGTGAATCCTATTGCTGTAATGTTTGATGGTTTATTTCTGGTAGAGTGGGGAAGGTTGGAAAAGACCTCCAAGAGCATGGAGTCCAACCTTTAACCAGCACATTCTAAACCATATCCTTAAGTGTGCCACATGTGCACATCTTTTAAATACCTCCAGGGATGGTGATTCAACCACTTCTGTGGGCAGCCTGTTCCACACTTGACAGCACTTTTGGTGAAGGAATTCCTTTCAGCTCCACCTAGTCACTGAGTAAAATGAAATCTGTGTGCACAACCTGCATGTTTGACGTAGGGATGAAGATACCGCTGATATCATCTGACTACAGAAAGGCCTGGAGAACTGGGGATTCATTTGTTTTACATGCCATGTTACTAATGCTTAGCTGGAAGCTCACATTGTGTGGTCTGACTGACCTTTTCAGTTGTGGTTGTGCATGTGCATACTCTTAACTTCTAGAAGCTTTGCTGACTCCATCTCAAAATATAACGGATGGGTAGTCAAACCACAGAAGCTCAATTTTGAGGTCAGTGCCTTGGGCTTCACAATTAATTTTGTATTTTGAAGCTTTAAAACCAAACTTAAACATAATGATTTGTACTACTTTGGCTGCTGCCAAATTCTGTAATTACTGTTGTTCAACAAGCACAATTATCTTTTGTTTTGGATTTTTAAAAACCTCGAAATGTATCGCAACTATGTTCTTATGCATTTGTGAGTGTAGAAAAGGATGTTGAAGGCAATTTGAGACCACCTTGAGTCTTTAAAACTGTGGCTTTGAGAATCTCTTGCCCAATGTTTTAAAACCTTTCTGCTCATCAGAAAAATGAGAATACCTCCATATTAAGCATTAAGGCCATATATTTAAGAAGAGCTTGGAAATGAAAATTAGTCAGACAATGGCATTTTAATAATGTTTGCTGAGGTTAGCACTGCATTAGTAAGGGTATTTTTGAAGTCCCATTATCTGTAGGCAATGTGGTCTCAAGAGATTGGTTGTGAGTATTCAAGGGCTTGTGGGATTTATGGATTCACTTCATGGTGGTTTTGTTTCATTGTCTGGGGTTGGTGCGTTCCCACACTTACTGTACTACTGTTGAGTTAGTAGATTTGGTAACTCCTCTCTCACTCCACCTTCATTCCCCCCTACATTTTCTAATTGCATTGTTTGAAAATTTGAAGGCTTATGGAATGTGTTTCCTTAGCTGGCCATGATGAAAATGTAGGAATTTTGCTTTGCCTCCTTTGCTTTGGATGTGTCTTGCGAGTGTGTTAAAATCTGCACTTGAAAATGCTCTTTACTGTGCCTCACTCAGTGTCATATCCAATGGAGACAAAAAAAAAGAAAGATACACATTGTATTACAGTTTCTTTTGATCTATGAAGTCGAACTGGCAGTTTGTGTTTTTAGCCTCCATGCAATGCCTGAATTTTAAAGAAGAATGTGGAAATAGTAGAGCAGAATTCCTTACAAAGTGCTTCATCCTGCTTTCAGTGTGATGCATGGTAAAACAGCAAATTGAAGCCCATTCAGCTGTACCCGCTGTTTGTTCCTCACAGCTGCAGGAACCTTAACTTCTCCTTTGACTTGGTGCTTACGTTGTGCTATAGACCTTGCTGAGATTCAAGCTGGAACCCATTAAAAAGTCTCCATCAGTTTTGTAATCAGCAACTATTAATGATATCTCCCAACACACAGGTTGGTTTAAGCTTGTCTAGACAGCAACAAGCATCCTTAAGGATACCTTCTTCAAGCAGCAGTGTATGCTGGATATGGGGATGGTGGTGGTTTTTACTTCTTGAAGCTGCCAGGATTATCTTTTTTCAGATCCTCAACGTTAGTCTCCCTTCTGGTTTTGTATTTCGTAAGCTGATCTGAAGTTTCCAAAGGAGAGCCGAGTGCGTTTTGCGGTGATGTTTCTAAAGGGTCTGAAGTTTTCGGGGGCGTGTGAGGGGGGGTTGAGGGGGGAAGAGTGAGATTTTTGTGTGTGTTGTTTTTTCTCTCTTTGTACACAATGGAGCTTTCAGAGAACCTCTCTTAAAAGGCATAGCTACAGCCTTTGTGTGAAGGGTGTGTCTGCTGGCAGGGTTTGCTGATGCAGACAAGCTGGCTGGTGATTAACAAAGGTCATTAGACTTTGGAATCTGGCAGGGGAGTGGGGTGGTGTGTCTTCTGCGCCAAGCAGGAGAGCTCTCCAGGGACAGGGCAGGCTGGAGGTCCCCCGCCTTCCGTCCCCCCTCACTCCCCCGCTACTCCTCCTCTTTCTCCTCCTCTTTCTCCTGGGAGCTTCAGCTGTGTGTCGCCCCTGCTTGTAGAACAGCTTGGACCAGCGGTGCTGTAATGCTGTGCTTCTGGAATGAACTGTCACACTGGTTATCCATGGGACAGGGGAACCCAACCCTAGGAGATGGTTTGGGAAACCCCAACCTCTGCTGAGGGAAAGAAGGTGCAGCTTGAGGAGTGCAGGGGGACAGCAGCAACACGATTTGGAGGGCAAGTCATGCAGGAGAAGGGGAGATGTGTTCTGGGGATGCTTGTTTTTAAAGCATCACCCAAGGAGGAGGAGTTAAAAAAGGGGGAGGAAAAAGAAAAAAAAAAAACCCTAAGTGAGGCCATGTTGTGCACAGGCAAGAAGCTCTGAGCCTCTGAGTGCAGGAGTTGTCTGAGCTAAAATGGCTGCTCCCAAAGCTCAGAGGACTAGGGCAGCTTAGTGAGTCTTAAAGCTTCAGTGACGCAGGGGCTCATATCTCTTGAAAGTGTGATAAACACATTCAGCAGAGCTGTGGCTTGTTTGGCTGAGATGAAAGGACTAAGCTTGGGGGATGGGTAGTGAAAACTGGATGATCTGCTTTTCTGTGAAGTGCTCTAAATGCAGGAGTCGTCTGCTCCATGGAAAAATTTGTTTTCAGGTCTAATGGACTGTGCTAAAGGAGACGTGGGGTGGGGCTTCACTCACTGCTGTAATTTGATCCAGAGCAGATAGCAACCTCTTCCACACAATTTGGTCTGGTGCTTGCACATAAAAGCTTGAGTATCTCGATTATTGTAACTTTGTTAGCTGAAAAGAAGCTGGTGCAGCGTTCATTTTCTTCATTGGTGGTGGGAGGGAGTCGGGGGAGAGAAAGAAAATAGTGCAGCCTGCAAAGTAATGTAGGTAAATATGTGGAGAGCCTCTGTGCTCAGACTGTCCGGAATTTGACTTGCTAGAAGTTTATTTTAGCAGGCTATCAGAAGAAGCATTCTTTCATCTAAGATCCTGGTGCAGTACCCTCTCTTGTTTCTGTGCCTTAATATTTTGGAGCTTTCTCCTCACTGTGGAGGTTTCTTCATACTCCACATAAAATAAACACATGGAATTTAAAGTGCTTTGGGCTGCCCTTGTGTCTTGGACAGCTGAAATGCTCGGTTTGTCATCCTTTTCCAGCACAGTGCATGGAAGCTTAGAGAAGTAATTCCTGTGTTAACATGGGAAGGTGGTTCTTGTGCCTCAACACTTCACAGGGTAGGAAGGTCTAAGTCTTTTGTTTGATTTTTGCGTTGTAGCCCCTCTCCTTCGTGGTGGTGCAGACACATGAAACTGTTGCAGGATTGTTGCAAGCGGAACCACTGTACTTCACTGTATCTTATGTTGCTTTGTATTTCAAGATATGCAGGGCTTTTGCATAAATCAAGAAAGTCATAGTGACTCTGTGTCTTTGTAACTCATGTTTGCATTGTACTTTTTCAGTATTGTTATTCCCCATTACCGTCCTTTTCTTCCTCCAGCTCCCTCCATCCCCCAGACTGCTAAGGCACAAAGGTCGTGTCCCCAGAACAGACTAAAATGAAGCTGTAAACATTTTAACAAAGAGTGGAGATGCCCTTACAAAGCTTGGTGGAAGTAGGGCAAAGTACTTTGCCTTAGGTTCATCTGAGTGCATCTAATCTTGCTGTTAGGTCTAGGTTTTCCACCAATATCAGGAGTGATAGGACGCTGAGAAGAAAGGCAAATATCTCTCTGTGGAAGCTTTTAATTCATGGTAGTGAATGAGGCAGGAATTGGCAACTCCCAGGAACGTTAGAATGAGTCTCATAAAGGCAGAAGCCACTGTCTTCTGATTATAAATTTCAGTGTATGACTGAGAGTAACTTGCTGTTTCTTAGCGTATGGATTGTGGTCTTTGGACAAGACAAAATTCTGAATAACAGCCCTGTGTAATGGAAAAGCCAAGAGGACAAAGTCCATTGAATCAATAGTCACTTGTCAGAAAGTTGACTGTTTGTGGAGTCAGCAACTTGTGAGCTACCTAGGTAGGACTTCATGTGAATCTGAATAGATGTCTCTTAATGTGGTAAACAAAGGTTGAGTTTCACACTGCTGTATTTGTGGAATCTCTGGAAATGGCTGAGTCATCAAAAGCTTGGTATTAACTAATTTCAGGATTTGTTCCAATAGCATTGCTGTAAACTCATCTCCTTCTTTTTCTCTCCTTCCCTTGTTTTTCTTGCAGAACTTTCTAATGTAAAAGATCAACCTGAACCATGGAGGTCCTGCAGTGTGATGGCTGCGATTTTCGAGCTCCATCTTATGAAGATCTAAAAGCTCACATTCAGGATGTTCACACTGCTTTTCTGCAGCCAACTGATGTCTCTGAGGAAAGCCCTACCCAGCCAAGGACTGGTTCCATAAATGCTAGCAACCAGACTGAGGTTGAATTTTCTTCTGTAAAAGATGAATTCGCAATTCCGGATGAAATAGCAGGTAAATCTCAACTTCAAGATTTATCTCAATTATGAGATCTCAACTCTAACCCCGTATTTTACATGTGGCTTGTTTCAGTGTGTTTAAGTTTCTGCCTTTAATGTGGTTTAAAAGCTTGCATTATCTTTATTTTTATGTCAGTGAAGTAGACGCGTATCATCAGACATACTGGCTTTTGACCATCGCTTTTTTTTCTGCCAGTGCAAGCATGGGGTTGGTTTTATTTCCCAGCTTCTTTTCATGTAGTTCTTCATATAATTTTTTTAATTTTCAGCTTTTTGTGGTTATTTTTCACGACCATGAACCACCTCAAAATCTTCAAGTTTTATTAGTATACTACCCCAAGAAGATTATTTTTGGAAATTGCCAATCCCTAACTCTGCGCCACAGCCATATATTTGTAGAAATTATACATAATGGTAATTTTTCTGCCAGGTCTGTAAATCATGCCATAAATGAGGAAATCCTGGTGTGATTATTGAAGTCTATTCAAGATATTGTTACATTCTTATTCATACAGGGTGGGTGGAGGAAAAGCCTTTTTATTTTATATTATTTATTTACATATACTCCTTAATTCTCATTTTAGGGCAAAATGCAACAAGTCAGATGGGGACTGGAAGTTACTATAGCCAGAGCCAGACTTTCTATGGCCAGCACATGGCTCCAAATCCTAAACCAACCAGCAAGTTTTTTCAGTGCAAGTTCTGTGTGCGTTACTTCCGTTCCAAAAACCTCCTCATAGAGCACACACGAAAGGTTCATGGAGCACAGGCTGGGGGCAGCTCAGTGGGGCCACCAGCTTCCAGTTCCCTAAATTACAACATCATGATGCATGAAGGGTTTGGTAAAGTTTTCAGTTGCCAGTTCTGCACCTACAAGTCACCCAGGCGTGCAAGGATTATTAAGCACCAGAAAATGTACCACAAAAACAACCTGAAAGAGAGTTCAACTCCTGCTGCTTCTGCTGCTGCTGCTGTGTCTGAGTCAACATCTGCTTCTGTGCCAGTGCAGGAACCCTGCAAGGAGCTGCCTGCAGAAGTGGTGGAGCGGAGCATTTTGGAATCAATGGTCAAGCCCCTGACAAAGTCTAGGGGTAACTTTTGCTGTGAGTGGTGCAGCTACCAGACACCTCGGAGGGAGCGCTGGTGTGACCACATGATGAAGAAGCACCGCAGCATGGTGAAAATACTGTCCAGCCTGAGGCAGCAACAGGATGGAACCAACGCACCTGAAGTGCAGAGCAAGAGTACCCAGAATGCCTCTCCAAACTCTAATTATATCTCCATGAACACAACGGGACGTGAGATGTCGAATGCCAGTGTCTCAAACTTCAGAAGCTCCATGGGCAATTCCCTTATCAGGCCCAACTCGTCTACATCTTCCAAATTTTCTTCTGTGTCTTACCCTCAAATGAAGCCTAAGTCACCTCACAACTCGGGCATGGTTAATTTGTCTGACAGATCCCGCTATGGAATTGCTGATATGACGAATTCTTCTGCTGACCTGGAAACAAGCAGTATGCTAAATGACTCCAGCTCAGATGAAGAGCTAAATGAAATGGACAGCGAGAATGGCTTAAACTCCATGGATCACCAGGCCTCAGGAATGTCTGCAGAGCAGCTGATGGGATCTGATGGCAACAAGCTATTGGAAACAAAGGGGATTCCCTTTAGAAGATATATGAACAGGTTCCAGTGTCCTTTTTGCCCTTTCCTGACAATGCACCGCCGCAGTATTTCCCGTCACATTGAGAACATCCACCTGTCTGGGAAGACAGCTGTGTACAAGTGTGATGAATGCCCTTTCACCTGCAAGAGTTCCTTAAAGCTTGGTGCCCACAAGCAGTGTCACACAGGAACAACATCAGACTGGGACACTATGAACTCTCAGGCTGAAAGCATTGCCTCTTCTTTGAATGACAGCACAGTGTCTTACGACAGTGGAAATATAAATGGCAGGAAGTCAACTGGGATGATGGAACCAGTGCAGCCACAGCAGCAACAGCAACAACAGCAGTCACCCCAGCCCCACTCACAGCATCCATACAAGTGCACGTTGTGCAACTATTCCACCACAACTTTGAAAGGCCTCAGAGTTCATCAGCAGCACAAGCATTCATTCTGTGACAACTTGCCAAAATATGATGGGCCACCATCGAATGCACCACAGGAGAGTGAGGCAGATGCTCACTCCTCTGCCAGCACAGTGAAGAAGAGCCAGACCTCCATCCTTGGGCTCTCTTCTAAAAATAACTTTGTTGCAAAAGCCCCTAGGAAGGTTTCAAATGACTTTCCTTTAGATCTCTCTCCTGTGAAAAAGAGAACTAGAATTGATGAAATAGCGAGCAACTTACAGAGCAAGATCAGCCAAAACAAGCAGCAAGAAGATGCTGTGATTAATGTGGAGGATGATGAGGAAGAGGAGGAGGACAATGAGGTGGAGATAGAGGTGGAGTTGGACAGAGAGTAAGAGCAAACAGAACCAATGATAGAGGTTTCCAGTTCTTATGCACCCCAGCAAATGTGGGGCAGAGAGACTAATGATTCCCAGAAGGAGACAAGCTTCAGAAGCATGCAACATGACTACAGTTCCACCAATGGAGCAGAGATTGAGCTCACTTTGTCTGAAGATGAGGAAGACTATTATTCTGCTGTCAGCATGAAGGACCATCAGAGCCCTAATGCCTCTGTTCTGGGGAGCCAGTCCAACATGTATGGTACTGACCAGAACAATGAGAATTCAGAGTTTAGTGATTCTGGCAGGCTTTACTATTGTAAACACTGTGATTTCAGCAACAAATCTGCCAGGAGTGTTAGCACCCACTACCAGCGAATGCATCCCTACATTAAATTCAGCTTTAGGTATATCCTGGATCCCAATGACCACAGTGCAGTATATCGATGTCTTGAGTGCTATATTGACTACACAAATTTTGAAGACCTGCAGCAGCATTATGGGGAGCATCATCCTGAAGCTATGAATGTACTGAATTTTGATCATTCTGATCTGATCTACCGCTGCCGCTTCTGCTCTTACACAAGCCCAAATGTTAGAAGCCTGATGCCACATTACCAAAGAATGCATCCCACAGTGAAAATTAACAATGCAATGATATTTTCTAGCTATGTTGTTGAGCAGCAAGAAGGGCTGAGCACAGAGTCTCAGACACTGAGAGAGATCTTGAATTCTGCTCCAAAAACTATGGCAACCTCCACACCTGTGGCTCGTGGGACTGGTGTGCCAGCTGGTTTTAACAAAAGTGCAACCAAGAATTTTAGTCCTGAATGTGAAAATCAGAAGGAACCTTCAGTCAACACTGTGGTTGTTTATGACTGTGATGTCTGTTCATTTGCAAGCCCTAACATGCATTCAGTTTTGGTGCATTACCAGAAAAAGCACCCCGAAGAAAAAGCCTCATATTTCAGAATTCAGAAGACCATGCGTGTAGTCTCTGTTGACAGGGGCTCTGCCCTGGCTCAAATGTCTTTTGAGCTGGGGGCACCTGTCTCCCCAAAACTGTCCAACTTAGCTTCTCCACCTCCACCTCCGCCCCCACCACCCCCAGACCTCTCCACTGAACTGTACTATTGCAAACATTGTTCCTACAGTAACCGCTCCGTTGTTGGGGTGCTTGTCCACTACCAGAAGAGGCACCCGGAGATCAAGGTCACTGCCAAATACATCAGGCAGGCACCCCCCACCGCGGCCATGATGCGGGCTGGGGAGCTGCCACCTGGCATCCAGAGGCCCCCGGTGTCAATGCAGCAGTTGGGCCGGGGTGGATCCGAGACCTCTGTGAACCCTCCTGAGAACGAAATGTTCTTCTGCCAACACTGTGATTATGGGAATCGGACCGTGAAGGGTGTGCTCATCCACTACCAGAAGAAGCACCGTGACTTCAAGGCTAACGCGGATGTGATCAGGCAGCACACGGCCACCATCCGCAGCCTCTGCGACCGCAGCCAGAAGAAATCAGCCAGCAGCCTCCCTGCTCACACTTCCAGCTCTGAGCGGGACAAGTCCAAGCTGAGAGCCCTCAAGTGCAGGCAGTGCAGCTACACGTCCCCTTACTTCTATGCATTGAGGAAGCATATCAAGAAGGACCACCCGAACCTAAAGGCCACGGTCACTTCCATACTGAGATGGGCGTTTTTGGACGGCTTGATAGAGGCTGGTTATCACTGTGAATGGTGCATTTATTCACACACAGAGCCAAGTGGTTTGCTTGTGCATTACCAAAGGAGACATCCTGAGCATTATGTTGATTACACATACATGGCAACCAAACTCTGGGCAGGTCCTGATCCCTCCCCTCCTGCCCTCGTGATGCCAACGGAGATGAAGACCTATAAATGCAGAGATTGTATTTTTGAAGCATCTTCTATTTGGGATATTACTAATCACTACCAAGCATTTCACCCTTGGGCCATGAATGGAGATGAGTCTGTGTTGTTAGATATCATCAAGGAGAAAGATTCTGCTGAGAAAATCATCCCACAGCCTGATGAAACTGGGGTCAGGATGGATTCTGAAGAACAGATAGCAACATCGCAGCTGGACCAGGATGCAGAGTGTGCAGAAGACCCCACCCTTTCCCATGAAAAAACTGTCCAGCTGACTTCTGCAAACCCTGCCATCTCCTCCACCCCGTATCAGTGTACAGTCTGCCAGTCTGAGTACAACAACTTGCATGGCCTCCTGACCCATTATGGCAAAAAACATCCTGGCATGAAAGTGAAAGCAGCAGATTTTGCTCAGGATATAGATATTAACCCAGGGGCTGTATATAAATGCAGACATTGCCCATACATTAATACACGTATTCATGGAGTTCTCACACACTACCAGAAACGACACCCGTCAGTGAAGGTCACTGCTGAAGACTTTGTGCATGATGTGGAACAGTCAACTGATATTGCTCAGAATGACGTGGAAGAGACAAGTAGGATTTTCAAGCAAGGCTATGGTGCTTATCGGTGCAAACTCTGCCCTTACACCCATGGAACACTTGAGAAGCTGAAAATTCACTATGAGAAATACCACAATCAACCTGAATTTGATGTTTTTGCCCAGTCACCACCAAAGGTGTCTGCCTCAGTGGAGCCAGACATGGTGACTGAAATCAAGACCTCCCCAGAAATTGCTGCTGAGGATGTTGGGGAAGTCTCTGTGCCAGCACCTCATTTCTCCAGTTCTCACTTAGTGTCTCACACAGTTTTCCGGTGTCAGCTGTGCAAATATTTTTGCTCCACCCGGAAGGGGATAGCGAGGCACTACCGCATCAAACATAACAATGTCCGGGCGCAGCCGGAGGGCAAGAACAACCTCTTCAAGTGTGCTTTGTGTTCATACACCAATCCCATACGCAAAGGGCTCGCGGCACACTACCAGAAAAGACATGACATTGATGCTTACTACACTCACTGCCTGGCAGCCTCCAGGACGGTAAGCGACAAACCCAATAAAGTGATCATTCCATCTCCTCCCAAGGATGACACTCCTCAGCTTAGTGAGGAGCTGAGGAGGGCTGTAGAGAAGAAGAAGTGCTCTCTTTGTTCCTTCCAGTCCTTCAGTAAGAAGGGCATTGTGTCCCACTACATGAAGCGTCACCCTGGTGTTTTCCCTAAGAAGCAGCACGCGAGCAAGCTGGGGGGCTACTTCACTGCTGTATATGCTGATGAGCATGAAAAGCCAGCTCCAGCTGAGGAGAGGAATGATTTTGAAAAGCCTGAGGTGGAGGCTGAGGCTCAGGAAATCGAGTGGCTTCCCTTCAGGTGCATAAAGTGTTTCAAGCTGTCCTTCAGCACCGCAGAGCTGCTGTGCATGCATTACACTGACCACCACAGCAAAGATTTGAAGAGGGACTTTTCCATACTGGGAAGTGGCACCCGTTCTCAGAGCCCCGTCTACCAGTGCAAGCACTGTGATACGAAATTGCATAGCACGGTAGAGCTGACTGCACACTTGAATGGCCACAATGAGGAATTCCAGAAGCGTGCCAAACGTCAGGAGAGGAGGAAGCAGCTTTTGAGCAAGCAGAAATATGCAGATGGTGCTTTTGCAGATTTCAAGCAAGAGAGGGTAAGGATTTGTGTGTCTGGTCTCTTTCTCTGCACCCTGCTCATGCCCACTTGCATGTTCCCTGTGACAGCCAAATGACCACAGGCTAATGAATGACTCAGAGTGCCAGTGAGCTCCATAAGTCGGTTGCACATTCTGCTTTAATTTCCTTATCCATCCTCCACATCTTTCTAGGTTCTGTAGGAAACGCTGTTCTTTCCTAACCATTCCTTCTAACCTTTTTCTCTATCTTCTTTGCTTCCTCTCACACTTTCGGGGGAACCATTTGTTACTTGTTCCTTTGTGCCAAAGCTGCCATGTATTTTGTTGCAGATTCTGCTTCTGCTTCAGTTTGAAATACACGTTCTCTAGGGGAAAAGGTCTGCACAGCTCTTGGGGAAGTCATGGTGTCATGGAGGGGAGCACAGTTTCAGGCCAAACTGAATGGTCTTCTAGAGGAGCACTCTTATGCATAAAGTGAAGGATTGTTCTGCACAGATGTCCACTTACTTTGTAGGAATTAATGATCTCAACAGAAATTGAGCTTGCAGTTCTGCATGTGTACATCAAGCATAATTTCACTTCAGGTGTTAAATCTGGTCTGTGTTTCCTAAAAGTGAGGTGAGAAAACATTATGCTTGTGTACTCAAAACAGGCTTTTGGACATTTGGAAGATGTTTCAAAACTTAAGGAGAGGAAGGTGGTTGGCTACAAATGCAAGTTTTGCGTGGAAGTCCATCCAACACTTCGAGCCATCTGTAATCACCTCCGCAAGCATGTCCAGTATGGGAACGTCTCTTCTGTGTCAGCTACAGTGAAGGTAACAGTTTTAGAAAGGTGACTGAAACTGACTGAAACTACTTGCCTTGTTTAAAATAAAGGACTTGTTGATAACCTGTGGAGGGCTCTTGTGAAGTCGAATGTGTTTTGAACTGGGTATTCCATTTCAGCATGATGTTTTAGTCTAACACTAAGTTTCTGATGTGGATTTGTTTTATTTCAAGATGTTTTAACTTTTTTTCCACTCTTGATCCAGGGGCACGAGGACACTTTAATTCTCATTTCTTCTCAGCCACAACGGAGTTGATGTCATTGATGATCGAAAGACTTGATTTATGAGCAGGAGACTTTCTCTCAGCTATTCTGGGCTACTTTTCTGCTTAGTTAAACTCAAAAAGAGCTCTTTCTTTAATTTTTTGTTTTGTTTTGTTTTTAAGAAGAGGAAATGTGCACGTGCAGGTGTGTGAAGTTGCTTGTGGTACACCTTTCCACATGAAATTTGCACACTGGCTCCAAGCAAAATATACAGTGGCCTGCTGGGCCAGTGGTTCCATTCAGGTGATCAGATGTAAACATGTTATTCCTTTCTCCCTGTGAAAGGGAGTGCCTTCTAGGGCATCTCCAAGGATCGATGATGTTCCACAGCCTGATTTCCAGGATATTGGCAAGCATAGTGAAAGTGCATCCAGAACTACCTGTGTATTCCTCCTCATGCTGCAGTGAGCTCTTGTCAAAGACTTCTGGTGTCTGACAGAGCTTCTTTTGTGACATAATCTGTTTTTTCTGAGGAAGCCAAGTCCTTCACAGCCTAACTCATACTCCCAGAGAGAACTTTCACTTTATCTTACGTGGTAGTCATGACAGATTCAGATGCTTCCCTCCTAAGAGTCCTTTCCTTCTTCTCCTTGCTTCTCAAGTGATGTTTATGTAGGGTCAATGCTTTCTTTTGAGTAAATAGAGATTTTACATCAGGGAGCAAAAGCTAATAGCCACTGCCTAAAGAATGTGATGGAAATAACTTTTACAGGTTATTTAAATTGCTGCACAAATACATGCTCTGGTTAGGAATGGGAAAGGAAAGTTATGAAAGAGAATTAAAAGAAGAATTTTTCTGTTTGCTCTTTATTTTTAAAGAGGATTCTAGGGTCTTAGTGTACTGGCTTCTTTCTTATGAGTTTGACACTGATGGACAAAATTACTGTAGACTAGACAACTATATTAGTCTGCAGAGCAGCTACAGTCAGAGGTAGAGCGACACAGCAGAGCAAAATAAACTAAAATTAACTGCTCTGTACCTTACTAATGATTATCTGATCAAGTTTAGAAGATTCACGTAAAGACTATTGAAAGATAGTTGATTTGGTTTCTTGTCTTTTTGCATTATCTGACAAAAACGTGATCAGGGAGTGAGATTCTTTTTTTACCTACGTATATAATAGACATAATCATGTTTTTCCCTCCCAAGAATAGGTCATTTTTTCAGAAAGCCATTGGTGTGGCGTTTACGTAGGGATATATTAAGAAAAATAACGCAGTGGGAAGCCTGGCCATTATAATGAACACAGGTTAAAGACTGAGGGGCAGAAGGGAGAGAGAATTGATGGCTTTGGGGGGTATGTGTTTTTTAGCAGGAAGCTGAAGATCCTTCAAATACAACTTTGATGGAGGGTTGTGAGGGAGCCACAGACCCTGGCATTGTGGAATTTACAGAAGCTGAATATGGAACATCCTTGGAAGATGAAACCAGGCCTGGGGGCTACCACTGCAGCCAGTGTGACCGGGTTTTGATGTCTATGCAGGGTCTGCGATCCCACGAGAGGAGTCACTTGGCTTTGGCCATGTTTGCCCGGGAAGACAAGTACAGCTGCCAGTATTGCTCCTTTGTCTCTGCTTTCAGGCACAAGTAAGTTGTGGCTTTTATTTTTGTTTCCTAAAGAATCATAAACCAGCACTGCTGTTCTGTAGGTTGGCATTGAAGAAGAGCTCACTCAGCTTGATCTTGTTCTACACTTTTCTCAGCATTTATGTGTTTTCCATGGTACAAAACCTTACTATAGCCATTATGGTTGGATATTTATGAATGATTGCATCTTTATATCTTGAATTTATTTAAGCCCCTTTTTTGCTTGTAGGGGAAAAGCATGCATGCCAAAGAATAAGAATTCTTTCAGTAGGCAAATGGTGAAGCCCACCATTTATGCACCCTTGTCAAATGCATGAAACTTAACAAGCCAAGAAAAGGAGAAACAAATATTTTCCTAGTTAACCTTTCATATATAAGGAATTTCTGCTGTATATATCTACCTTGTTTGTAATTACTACAGCTCTTTGAGGATTGAGTTTTCACTTCTAATCCTAAATAAGTGTCATAAGCTTACCTTGAAATCAGTTTTTTTTCTTAATTGGGGTGTGCAATTTCAGTGTACAAATATTTCAAGTTCACAACAGTATGCTGATACATAGGTATCATTAATAGTCATGTTTCTTATGATTTGTTTCCCTAAGATTTGATTTTGCTTTATATTTGGCAGTTTTAAAAGTTATTTTAGTGATAAGATATGTGTATGCTTCCGAAAAATGGGGTTTGTGATATATTGTCCAGTGGTACCTTGGACTGATTCACAAGTCTGTGTTTTTTCTAATTTCTGAGGAGCAAACTGCATATTCACTGCATTCATAGCTCTTAAATTTGGTGATTATGTCACTGTTTTGCAATCAAATGCCTGTGGGAGGGAAATCATGATAAAAAGCATTGTTTAATTCCTTGTGTTAAAAAGCAAGACTTCTGGTGGTGTCACAGCACTGCAAGTTGTTGCCACAGTTTGGTCTGCCTTGTTGGAAAGGTTCATGGGATTGAGTAGCTGACACTAAGAAAGGGACTGAGGGAATGGTGTGAATTACTGAGTGTATCCAACCCTGTTTGGCAAGGCTGACAGCGAGGGAAGCCCCTGCATCACATGGTTTGTAGAACTTGCTGTTTGCAAACTGGTTTCCTTCAAAAATTCAGACTTGTGTTGAGTTTGGTGCCTGGTCATGCTGTTTCCTACTTAGGAAAGTCATGTCCTAGAAGTTTCAGAATGGGTGAATCAGAAAATGGTGGATGTCAGGGGAAAACTCTACAGGTATCACCTAACTTGGTAATAGGTGTGGTCTCTGTTGTTGAAATTGTCTGCTGCTTCTTTTTTTTTCTTTTTTTTTTTTTTTTTATGCAATTACTCTCTTGGGAGATTAAGTCTATGAAAGAAACCAAACCAAATGTTTAAACAGCCCACTGTTCTCCCAAATCTGACCAAAACTTTAAAACCTGCTTTCAGAAAAATGTTGCTGGCAAAGGATGTGGTTGTGAATATGGTTTTAATTATTACCATGTAGAATACCTTAAGGTATATATTTATAGTAGTTTGATATGTATTATATACACCTTTGGCAGTCTGCTTTAATTGTAATCTCATTCCTTGGAAGCTATTTAAAACAAGTTTTGTTTTATGAAGTATTCATTGAAAGTGTTCAAAGTCTTACTCATTTAGGAGACTTCCCCCCCTTTTCTCTGGGAAAGCTGTGCATTTTATCATACCACAAACACTATCCTGGATTTCTGTTAAATTGTATTTGCATGGAGTGACCCTGAGAGGAGACATAAGTTCATTTTCTATCTTTTTGCTATTATCAGATCTTTGAATACACAGACTTCAGTGTTAGCTCTCATAAACAGGGATTTTCTGGCTCAAGCTCTTGTCAGAGTGGGACTAAAGATCATGTGGAATCCTGTGTAGTGTGACAGAGCTGGAACAACTGCTACTTGAGCTACATATTGATACTCAGTGAAAGAGCAGGACAGTTTAGGACAAATAAAAGGAACTATGCCTGAAATACATCTATAATTAAGGCGGAGGGTGGAAGGCAGTTTTGACAAATTGCAACTTCTCCAATGTCTCTAGCCTGTTGTTGTTCCATCACCATGCATGAGATGATTCAAACTAAGACTAGATCACACAACATGAATGTATCCAAAGAAGTGTCTCTACTGGAAATGTTTACAGTTTGGGCTGAAACTACCTGCCTGCCACCTGGACTGTGAAGTCATGGCTGTCAGCCACAGAGCAGGAACTGCAGAGCTCTGCAGGATTCACTCAGTGACAATTAATTTGATCTTCTGTTAGGAAATGTGGAAAACATCCTTTTTTCTCTTCCAAACTTTACTAAGCTGTTATGACACACAGTGGAGAGAGCAGGTTTTGATCACTTCACAGTATTCAGGCTGTTGGTAGCTTCAATTTTCCCTGAAGAAAGTAGAGTCTGGTCTTTGCCACCCCTTCTCCTGTTGAGCTTCATGCAGAATCTCCTACACTGCTGCTTCTGAAACTCTGCTGCCTTTTAATCCTGGAACTCATCAACTGTAGCCTGCTGGCACCCTCCCCAGAGCAGGATCTCTAATCTGCTTTTGCTGCTGTAACCAAAAGAAGGCTTCCTCAGTAAAGCTGGTCAACAAAAAAATTCATTTTTTTCCCCTTCAGTCAATGGGACAGAAGGGTACATATTTTCACAAAAATATTTGCCAGGAGAAAAATGATGTAATGATAATTTTACTGTTCTTGTCTGTTTCATGTTTCCTCAACCAGTCCTTTAATTCTGGATCATGTATAATTAATTTATACTAATCTTGCCCTATACGTTTATTTAAGTGGCTTGCTTTCTGTATAAACAGAATTGGTGTCAGCTCTGCTCCTGTTCTTCATGTTAGATTTGACTTTATTCTGCTACTGAATTTTAAGAGAAAGTGGGAGGAAGCATAGCAGAGCTTGGTCTGCCTCTTGCTTATTTTATTATTGCTCTTAAGTGTTTTGCTTTGCATCTGAGGTAGTATCTAGGATGACTGACTCTCTTTTGTTCCCCTTTTCTGTCTTTTTCAAGTCTGGACCGCCACATGCAGACCCACCATGGACACCACAAGCCATTCCGCTGCAAACTATGCCCGTTCAAGTCATCCTACAACAGCCGCCTGAAAACCCACATTCTCAAGGCTCATGCTGGTAAGTTTTCTCTCTCTCAGTTTTGCAGTGGAGCAGCTGAAATGGCCCATGTGTTCTTGTTGCTGATCACAGATGCTGGTTTGAACCACGTGTTTTGTCACCAGAGTTGGGTAAGATTTTTAAAGGCGAGTTGTGACTGGCCAGCCTGCAGACCTGTTGGAATGAGTGGGCATTTGGGTAATGGGAAGAACAAGACTTTAAAACAGTGATGAGAATTTTAAAAAGTGATGGGTACTTCAAGAACTTCTTTATTTTCTTGTTTTCTTTTATGTGAGTGGGTTTTTTTTTTTTTATTTATGCTTGCTTCCAAGTTAATTTAATTGCTTATACCATTGATGTCTTAACACATTGGTAGTGAGCTTTACTCCACTGTTTGCATTTATGTTTGTGCTTTAGGTGACTCTAGGAAAAAGATTGTGAGTAGTTGCACCTTGGTTTTGGTAGAGTTGTACGCTGGCTTTCATATTAAAACCAAACTTTCATTTTAAAACCAAACATGAGATTTTGGGAGTCAGGTCTGTGTGCAACAGACTGAGAACGTCACAATTTCATTATCACACATGGAAGTTGGTCTTGCAAATCTCTGTATTTCAGTACAGAATCCATACAAGCAAGCAAGCAGACATGCTTCTGACCTGGGAAGGTGATGTATCACACAGAGTAGGTCACCTCAGTTTTGTTGGACCTTTGATTATTAAAGAGTGTGAGACCCAAAATTTCTTCATCTTTATTCCTTGGCCATAGACTCTTGACATGATCATGCATCCTGCATTGAAAGGTTATCAGAAGATTGGAGTCAAAACCCACTGGCTACATTGGTTACAGCTGGATCTTTGTGGTTAAAAAGGACAAAAAAAATCAACCCTCAAACTGCAAGCCAAACACATACTCTGATGCAAATAATAGTATAGGGGCCAGCCTAAAAAACTGCAAACTAGACCAGTTGTTAAAAACTTGTGAGTAGAAACTCCTTGAACAGATAACAAAAAGGGCTAGAAATATGTTTGTTCTTTTTTTTTATTATTTGTTTGGTTTATGTCATACACTCAGGTTGGGTTGGAGGAAGGTGGAAAAATGGGGAGAAAAAGGATAAGGAATTTGTATGTGTCTGCTGATATAAAAAAAAATGAATTAAAAGTTAATTGCTAGTATTGATCCAAAGACACTTTTCACCTACAAAAATACAGAAGGGATTGATGATCTTGTGTACTTCATTTCCTGTTTTTTGGGTTTTTTTTTGATTTCATGGAGCTTGTGCCAGGACCCTTTCTTGTACTCGGATGGATATTATAGATTAGTTTAACTTCTGCCTCCTTCCTGTTGTATGGGAGCATGACATGCCCTTCTAGGAAATTCAACTACATGCAGCAGTTCCAGTTCACAGAATCCCACATCTTGTATGCAGGTGACATGGTTCTTTATTTTCACTAACCATAAAATAATGTTTTCTGTATGCTATTACACAGTTGGACTCCTTTGTGCTACCTTGTTTGAACATGCTAGGTTTTTAAAGCCAAAGTTACCATGCAGCTAATATTTACTTCACAGTTTTGTTCATGTAATTCACTGATTTATTTATTATGAATTCAAGCTTTCGAACTTGATTAGTGGACAGACAGTCCTTGAAGGACCATGTTTTGCATTGTACAAGAACACAATTTCATGGTTGCCTGGATAGTGCTTGCACAGTGACATGGGTAATAGGGTTTCCAAAGGCTTACGATCTGTTTCTGCCTCAGTCCATTTCTACTAAATGAATATACACACCACAGAAAAGTTGCTTGTATGTTTTTCAGCCAGAGCTTTAGTTTGTTGTGTTTTGGGTCAGTCCTTCAGAAATATATGCTCCTGAATAAACATATTATGGAGACTTCCTAAGACTCCCCAGTTTTTCAGTAATCCAGTGGTTCTCTGAACCTCTCTTACCGTGTTTTGTCACTTTTCAATCTTCCCATTATCAGTTTATTTAGAAGTTGAAAATTTTATCTCCCTGAATTTTTCTAGAGCCTCCTGGAGATCTGTAAAATTCGGTAAAATCCTGAATCCTGAAGTGTTTTACTCAGTCTGCCTCTCTGCCTCATTTTCTGGGGATGGATCAAAATTCAGTGAACTACAAAATCCATTCTTGCTTAACAGCTGGTACCAGTGTTTCTGTCATTTGTTTTTCATCCAGTATTTGCCGGCTCCTTTGGCATGGAGCAGAACAGTTGACAGTATCTGTAAATAGGCTCTCTGTTGATTTCATCTGAACTTTTTCACCACTTCTTTTTTTTGCTTTTATTTTTGAGGGACTCTTGTTAGCAATTTCTTCTTTAGCAATGACACTGGAAATGCAGAAATGGATGATTTTAAGACAAGAGTATTGGCCCTGCTCAGTTTCTTTGTAATCTGGAACAATTGTGCTTTGAGAACATATCAAGAGTTAAGACCCTCTACATAAATGTTTACCTTTATTTATTTATGTATATTAATATGATCATTTTGTGAGATGTGAAACCAGCAGTCAAAAAAGTGCAGAAGACTTCTGTTGAGCCAAACTGTAGCCTTTCCTCTGCCATTAAAAACATTCTTTCAGACTGATATCCATTTGAAATGAATTGTGGGCATATTTAGTAGTACGATTAGACTGCTTGGTATGTAATCATTCTCTATTTGCTTTAATTTCTTGTGGTGCTTTCAAGTTTATAGTTGGTTGGTGCATAGTGTCATCCATGAATCTCTTATACTGCCAAACCATGAAGGTCTATATCTGTATCTCGCTGGTATCTTCTACATTGGAGTATCTTTTGTCCTTTAATTACCCTATTCCACTAAGCAACTTCTATGTGCTATTCAAAAAAATGTTTTATTTCTATTTATAAAAAGGAAACCTATAACTGATATGATACGCAGGTGAGGAATGTCATTTGAAAAAACACATGCGACAGTTTCTTGTTTCACCATTTTGGACTCTGTTCTTTTTCAAAGGTACCAAAAAAGGACATTCTAAGAGTTTGTATTTTGTTCCGATTATTAGCATAGTTTTTCTGGAAGAGAATAGGGGTGGGAGTTATTTTTATGGAGAACAGTTGCTAATCTTTTCAGGTGTGCTTAGTCTGACTTGCTGCAGTATGTGTGTTTTCACATTCTCTTTTGGTTCACTTTATTTCCGGTGTTGGAAACAATGTTGTGTGAGAACCTTGTTTGCTGAATTTTTTGAGAGTTGGAAAACGTTTTCTGCTTCGTTCATTACCAGAACTCTCGTTCTTCTGTTACTATTCATGAATATTTCACTCCTGTATTGGTTTTGGCACTTTATGTACAACTCACATGTGGCCAGTGTTACTGTTGTACATGGAAATGGCACTTCCAAAACAATAACTTGGCACCTGTATAATATCACAGTGTTTGTGTTGGGACAGTTTCACTTTGTGTTCCAATTGCCTCCATGCCTCCATGCAAAACAAATCTTGTATCAGGATTTGTTTCCTCCTGTTTGCTGTCTCTATAGCCTGGAATGTATTCAGAATTACATCCACTACTGTGTTCATTACTGCTGTTCTTTCACTTCTTTTAGGGCTTTTTCATAACACACTTTCACAAAGCCTTAAAGATATGCGCTATACTTGCCATTGCCATGTTCACTTCTTGCAGTAAACCAACCTTGACTTGATTGCCAGTTCTGTGAAGAGTAGTGCTGCCCAATGGCAGGTTTTTCATAAGGAAAAACGTGACCTTCCCCAAATGTTATTCCACCCCTCCTTTTTTCCCCCCACTTTTTTTTTTTTTTTGAGGTCCCTTTGTTAGCATTTTGTAGTGTCGTTCTTGCTTCGTTAATAATGACGCTGGATATTGCTGCATGCAGAAACAGATGACTTCACATCTCTAGTTGCTGTATTCCCAAAGAAATTTGGATGTGCTATAGTTAAGTGACTCCATTTTCATCCCAGAGTCTGTTTTCTTCCCATACCATGCAACACAGGCATGCTGAGAGTCTGGTCTCTGTTTTTTTGACATCAGTCACTGTGCAAGGATCTGCAGTTGTCAGAAAGTGAGACTTTGGTCCAAAGCAAGTGTCTACACCCACAGACTCCAGACTGCTCCAACAACGAGACACGCATAGCTTGTTCTCTTTGGGATCAGTCTTTCGCTGAAGAGTCCATGGGAATTTTACTGCCAAGTTCAGTAACAGAACTGTGAGGGCCCCATTTTGTTTCTTTTGTGAGCTGATGACTTGCCTGTATTTCGCTCACCCAGGTGAACATGCCTACAAATGTTCCTCCTGCTCATTTTCCACCATGACAATCAGCCAGCTGAAAGAGCACTCCTTGAAAGTGCATGGGAAAGCACTGACACTGCCAAGACCCCGCATTGTCAACCTTGCAGCCTCACACGCCCACCACACCTCCAAGAACCACACTCCTGCTGAAGAAGTGGAGGACTCTAATGGTAAGAGGTGCCTCAAAACAAGAATTTAATTGTCTAAGGTGCCGCTTAATATTTTTATTGCAAACAAAATTGCAGCAGGCAGCTTGCACCGAAAGCATCTTCATTTGATCATTAAGAAAAAAGCAGAAGTTGCATCAAAACCAAGAGTAAATGTGGTGTTGTAGGAAGTGACCTGCTTTAGATCCTCGTCAGTTCATACCACATTAGCTTGCTCTGTCACCACACAAGTTGACTTGGGTGTATATCACTGCTGACTTTACTTCTTAGCAGAGATTTAAATTGTAGAAAATTTTCAAAGTCGTGGCTTTTATTGACAGCCAGTGAGAACGGGACCATATAATTCCATCGAAAAACACCCCTTTATCTTCATGGAATCATAGAATGTTTTAGGTTGGAAGGGGACTTTGGAGATCATCTAGTTCCAACTCCCTGGGATAGGCAGGAACACCTTCCATTAGACCAGGTTGATCCAAGCCCTGTCCAACCTGACCTTAAACACCTCCAGGGATGGGGCATCCACAGCTTCCCTGAGCAACCTGTACCAGGGCCTCACCATTCTCACTGTAAAGAATTTTTTCCTAATACCTAATCTTGTTAGTAGAGCACTTCTGGGAAACCACGTGTTAAAGCTTAAAATGCGAACTTGTAATGGTAGTAAAAGTAATTATTCTTCTTGTCCTTTCTGCAGAGGACACCTTAAAGTACCTTCAGATATTAAACTGCATGTGCAGAACCTGAGAGCAGTTTTCTTTTCAATGTTTTCAAAGGCTAGGTAGAAGATACTTACAAAACACCAGAGGAAGGGATACTATTTAAACAGAGAAAATGCAGATTCATGCCAGAGGTGTTGTGTGGTATCACAGTAAGCTTAAAAGGTTTTTAAGTAGCTTATGAGCCATCTTTGGGTGTCACTTCCTGCCAATTAAGAAAAAAGCTCTTTGAAAAAAAACTTCCTGGATGAGTTTCATTGACATGGGAGGAGAATGTAGATGACTGAGTAAAAGAGTCAGTTCTGCAGATGTTCAAGGAACTGGGGTTGATGGAGGGTGTTTTAGAAGAGAGGAAAATACTTTTTTTTCCATAAGTTTGAGTGGTTCTAAGTACTTAACAGCAGCAATTTTGTTGTTTTGCTTGGGTTGCTGATAAACTAAGGATGGAAAGTAAATATTATCAGTAATCATTTTTGGTCTCCCATCTTACCACCTTTTCTTCCTCACTGGGGGGACAAAAAAAAATGAAATGAGAAAGAGTGAAAGATAAGGAAGAAGTTAAGAAATGGCTGAAAGGAATGGAAATAAATAACTCATCAGCATAAAAATGCTTTATTGAATTAAAAAAAAAAGGTGTGAAAAGTATTTTTGTGGTTTAGCAAGTCACTTTTGAGGTCAGAATCAGAATCTTTTGCAAATGCTAGCTTAAACTAATCCAATAAGCCAGGTACATCTTGAGATATGTTATACTTTTTTTTAATTGCTTTTTAAAAGAAAATGATTGATCACTGATTTAAGAAGTGGAAAATAATATTCAGTGGCTGTCCTAGTCCTTCCTGTCTCTTAACAGTAACTTATTAGCAATGGTGTGTTGAGAGAGACAGAAGGGCAATACTTAGTTTTGGTAAGGATGGTTCAGTTACTTTTTTTTTTGCTTACCCGAGGAGTTCAAACTCATAATTAGTGGAGGTAACTACAGCCTTCATAAAGGAACTCTTCCTGGAAATACGTAAAATGATGACTCTGTTAATGAAAGCACTTCATTAAGTTGACTCTGTTAATCTGTGATGCAGCCTGAAACCAGGGCAGAATTTGTCCCAATTAGCCTGATGATCTTTAAACGGGGTTAATGGTTAAGTCACTTTGACAATAATAGAAGCCACCCACTGGGGAGCTGGTCAGACAAGTATAGGTGTTACGATTGTCATGTTAGCATTTTCAGCATTGCTTGAGGAAGGAATAACCTGCTTTAAATAATTTTTTTACATTAGAAAGTTGGCTTCAGATCAAATTAGTAAGGGCTGTTCTTGTCACATCGCGTATTTTTGGTTTTTAGAAGAGAATAATTCAATGTCTCTGTGGCCTAGGCCTGTTGAGTTGTAGGTGGGTGTGCAAGACTAGATAAAATACTGGTCCCAACAACAGGAAATGCAGGTTTGTGTGATGAGCACGGTTACGTCCAGCTGGAGCCAGTATTAAGAAGGCCTCACATGGTGTAGCATAGCTGGATTTTGTCTGTTAGTGTGTATAAATAACCTGCATTGTGAACTATGGTCAATTTAATTCACCAGGGATGCAAAATTGAATTAGGGCTGGGGTGAAAGACACACAAAAGGTTGCATCAAATTGTTAGGAGCTCGTTTTGTAGGTTTATAGGTGTACAGCAGGCTAGTATCATTGGAATAGCTGCAGAAAGAATCTGTTCCTGCCTGCGAATGAATATTTTGGTTGGAATAGGAGATAGAGCAGGATGACTTAGGGAGATCTGAGGAGCTAGCGGAACTCATCTTGTCAATTGCTGAGCACTGTGAAAATGGAGGAAAGGGAAAAGAGTACTGAATTGTAACAGTGGAGTGCATCTCTGAATAGAACTGCTCTGGGACAGCAGCCCAGTGGAACTACTGCCAGTGCTTTTTTTCCCCCGTGGAAAAATTGTTCCCTGAGGGGCCTTCCTTAGAAGATTCCTTTTGTTCCTTTAGATTGATATATTCATTGAAAGATATGAATGGATTTATGTTCATCTCTTTCAGTTCTGTCTTGGTAGGAGCGAACATATCTGACGTTTTCAAGAGTGTATCCCAGAGATGTTTTGGGATGCTTGATACACCTTTCATGGAAGTGAAGCTGAAGTGGAGTAGGTGCTGAATATTTTGGCAACTATAATTCTGACGAAGGTGTTATTAGAAAGCATAACAACCTCTTCAATCCATATAGCAAACATTTCAGTGCGTTTAATGCTTCCCTCAGGGCAGTAGTGTAAGAAGGTGATTGTGGCAGTTCTGGTGACTTAACAGAGAAGGATTTCTTAAAGAAACATCATTTGAAGATCCTGCTTTTTTATCTGCTCTTCTTTTTAACTGCTCTTTGCTCATTGGGTAATATTTTAATAAATAAGGAACATGTTTTCATTGTATCTTATTTTAGCCAGTCAAGCTAAAATAGGTAAAGCACTCAGGTTTTTTTTTTTTGGGTGGGGGAGTACTGGAGAATGGGGATGATGATAATTTGGTTTGGGGTTGTTTTTCTTAGAAACACCCCAACAAACATTGATCATGAGTGCAATTTTTCTATTTTACATAGCATAGGGACACGGAATGGTTTGTAGCGTCCAACTCTTATTGAAATGATGAGGTTGCCATTGTGGTAAAAATCTCATTTGCTCTCCTCATAGTTTAGAGGTGTTTTTCATCTTGCAAGAAGGAAATGGTGGGGATTGACTATTTGCACGTATGGTTGGCTTGGATTTTATTTGGATTTACTTATTTGCCATTTACTCTAAAATGTTGCTTAACAGTCTTGAGAACGTACACAGTAAATATTCATTGCAAATTGAAATACTACAAACTGCTAGGTGGATTGGATGAATCTCTTCACAAGCTCTGTTTCCGTGTTTTTTCAAGTTTTTTTGAGAGTCAGAACTTGCATTCATACCAATCTCTGCCCATGATGGGTGATTTGGATGCATGGATGGTGCTGTCATTCTGTGTGTCAGTGTGTATCGCAGGATTTCCAGTGCCAGCTCTGCTCCTATTGACTTGAGTGCAAGACAATGGAATCCCACATTCTGCACTAAGCCATTAAGATTAGAAGGCTCCCATCTCTTTCAATAAAGAAGATTTGCAAGCAAGGCAGAGACACAAGAATTGTGTGACAGAACACTAGAAAACATGAATAACAAAATGTGTTCAGTGCAAAGTGATCATCAGCTGAGGAGAAAGCACAGACACTGCTTGTGTGAGCACTGGTGTTATCCATGTGTGCTTGTGTTCGAGGGCTGTGGATGGGGTGTGCTGCCTTCCTCCTATTTAACTGAAGAAACCCAGGGGTGCAAGTTGTCATCATAAAGTCTACAAAGCAGTATTACTCAACAAATTGATAAACAGTTTCTTGTTATGACTTCACCCACAGCAAAAGATTCTTTGGAGCATGTAAAATACTTGCCCTAAATTGCCCTGGCTTTTTTGAGTAGCCCTTTATTTTGTGAAAATAGCCCCTTTGGCCTAACTGCATCATAGAGCAGTTATACTTTTTATTCATATGGCTGTTAGATTTGGAGCCTCATAAATTTAATTGTATCTTGACTGTGTGCAGTAATTCAAAATAACAGGATTTTTTTGGTTGTTGTTTTGGTGGGGTTTTTTTGGTTGTTTGGTTGTTTTGTTTTTTGTTTTTTTTGGTGTTTTTTTTTTAATAACTTTACTGATTAAGAATGTTGAATTGTCAAAGTAAAACAGTAACATGCAAGGCTAAACAGACCTGGATATGGTTTATAATGTCTTCCCAGTCAGAAGTCATGCTGCTGTTCTACAAGACTATTCTTTTTTACTGGTGACCACTTCCTCACATATAGAAAGCAGCACACTTTACGTGTGCCCTTGAAGCTCAGTAATTATGCTTTTTACTGTTGTGCAAAACAAATGGGATCTATCACTAATAGCACACATCACAACATATATGCAGAGTCAGAACTAGAAGGTTTCTTGAGTTTCTCAGTACATGGTATGTCAACATCTTCATTAAATTTAATTACTTGCAGCAGCAAATTGAAAACTACTAAGTGAAACACCCAGTGCTCTGTTCCAGTTTTTTCCTGAACTTTAGCCTTTGCCAGTGGAAAATAACTTTGCCTCATCTAGAGACAAATACAAATACATCTGATTGCTCTGCCAGACCTAGGCTGGGTACAAAGCTGCTTGGCTAAGTCTTGTTTCTGTGACTGTTGTTTATGGGCTGTAAATCCCTTCCCATTTCTGTACAATTTTTTCAAAGTAGATAGTGCATAATCGGATTGGTTTTTCTTCTGTGGTGCTTGACAGATGAACTTCTGGAGGGTGTGGAGGGCTTTGGTAGGTTTGCTAAAGCACTTTAATGTACTACCAGGGTGAGAGGAGAACTGTGGGCAGCAGGGCACCTTTTAACAAAATCCCCTAAACTGGTGTCACTGAGTCATGAGTGTTACAGAAAGCCACTCAATCTACTCAATCCTAGAGACATCTCCCT
The DNA here is from genome assembly GCA_035583135.1 of Lophotriccus pileatus. Classification (NCBI taxonomy): domain Eukaryota; kingdom Metazoa; phylum Chordata; class Aves; order Passeriformes; family Tyrannidae; genus Lophotriccus; species Lophotriccus pileatus. Next base: position 6,731,723 of record JAWWES010000094.1, on the reverse strand, counting down.
TTTCCTTTCACCTTTCAGAAGAGAGGCAAGCTTTCCATGTGGTCAGACATACTACCTTGATTTGTGGTTTTTGTTGTTGTTGGTTTTTTTTTTTTTTAGTCCCTATCAGGACCTGTGGCTGACTTGCTTGTTTTTATTCATATGCGCTGTTACTCTTGACAAGGGATATCTTTCTAACTTTGCAATCGGAGAAGAAAGTTTAAGATGGTGCTCCTCCCCTTTGGTGCTGTTTTTCTCCCATTGTTACTAGTGTGTCTTGGTGTTTTATGGTTGCTGCTGTTTGGGGAAAAGCACAGTGGTCAATCCTTACAGCCAGGAAACTTTGTATTGGAGCAGAATGTGTTTAGTTCATGGTTTGGGTGTTTGTTGGGGGAGGGATTTGGTCAAAAACTCTTTTGAAGTTTCAGATCCTTTTATTTCATTGAAGTTTGGCTGGAAGGGCAGTGAGCCAGTAGTGACTACAGGGCAAATTCAGGCAGAGCTTCAATAGCTAATTGCTTTAATTGCAAGGTGAGCTGGAAGGATCACATCCCTGTTAAGGATGTAAGATGGTGATCTGCATACTGCAGAACAGAAGATGCCTCTGCTTTTGCAGTCACAGGCTGCAAAGAGCTGACTACTTGTTTGGCCTGTTTCACTGCTTTTGTGCCCCACAGGAAGAGTGATACCTCAGGCTTACTCTGAAGTATCAATGCCTTGCAGGCTGCTTTTTTTTATCCCCAGCTGTGTTCCTTCTTTCCCTAACCCAGAGCAAGTTCCTGCTATCCTCTCAGACTTTGCTTATCGTTTCTTCCCACAGTGGCCACACTGCCTTCCAGTGCCTGGAAAACTCTCTGATACTCCTTGGTGTGTCTTACTCCTTGTGGTCAGTGTTAACTAAATATCAGATGTTGGATCAGATGGAATTTTTCTCCTGCATCAGATTGGCAGAGGCTGGTGGAACAAGCACAGGGCTTGTTCACCTCTAGTTTTACTGAACAGACTCCTCACTGTTTCAAGGTCCTAAGGCACTGGGGATGACCTTGTTCTCTGCAGCTCTCTGCCACTGTGAAGTTGTTTGGCTTTTGGCCTTTTCCTACAGTTTTGTGGGTAGTGGAACAGAGGGAGATGTCATTAGCTTTGCTCAGGGGGGTGTCAGCTTGCTGTTCATTGTGCTTTTTTTTGTGGTACTGTTTTTTGTGCTTGAACTGAATGGGTAAAGGCAAAACTGAGATTCAACAGGATGCAGACAGGAAGTCATGCAGCTGGGAGAAGGTTGCTGTCAGTCTCTTTATGAATTCAGCCAGCCTGCTGTGATGGGATTGCTGTGGTACTGAAAGGCTTGCCTAGGGTAGGAAGGAGACAGACTGTTTGGGTGGATCAAGCAATAAATAAAGGAAGAAATATCTTCTGGATTCCTTCTGAGCAGAAAAAAGTGACCTGATTACACCCACAGTGAAAAGAAAGAAGCAAATCCTGACTCCTGTTGTGGTTTTTTTTGTGTGTTTTTTTTTGTTTGTTTGTTTTGTTTTGTTTTGTTGTGTTTTTGGTTTGTTTTGTTTTGTTTTGTTGTTGGTTTGTTTTTTTTTTCTGAGGTTTTTGCTGTCTTTTGGCTCTGATTTTTGTGTTCAGGCTAGAGGACAAAGTGGTAGATGCTGGTCTCCTTACGTGTCACATACTGGTGCTGTCCATGGAATTTGTGATCACTCTATACAGACTAAAAAGAATGCTGTTGGTGAGAAGGGTTATATAGTATGACTTGGCCAAGAGAGGATTTCTGTAGACTATCATTCCTGCATATTAGTAGCCTTCTTGTGTAAGCCAACTGCCACTTTTCCCTGTCCCTTGAGACTCCAGTTACTTCCCGTTGATCTAAAACATGCTGGAGGGATTTGGTGCTTGGTGGAGAGGTAAAACTCCTTTACTCATTTTAGCTCTGTTGCAATGGACATATATTATCATCACAGCTGACAGCACAACGTTTGGCATTTAGGTAGCTGGTTTTATTTCTTCTTTAAGGAACATTGTTCCTACATGCGCTTGAAGATACTGCCCAACGTAGTGTGAGCTCAGAGCTGGCGATGGAGACGGAGACTTTCGGTTGGCAATAAAAATAATGTCAAGGTGTGCGCTGGAGGTCTCCAGAACAAATTGACAAGTTCCTGAACTCTATGATTAGAATAAATCCTCAGTACCTGTATGTTGTCACTGTAGTTTTAGGGCCTGTTTTAAAGCAAAATGAAAATATGTAGCACTCGATAAAGCTGATTTCTTTACCTCTTCATGTCAAGCCTCGGAGGCAAATGAGCACTTAGGTGACAGCAACACATGTGTTTGTGGCACTGTTTTTGTATTAATACAAATATGTAAAGGGTAAGTACAACAGAAAAGGAAATGTGGAGCACTCCTGAAAAACATCTGATGGATTGTCTCTTTAAAAATGACAAGGAAATCATGGAGCATAATAGCATGAGCATCATTTGGTTACCAGTGCAAAAGAAAAAAAAAAATTGACTGGTAGATTATTGTCTGTGTGAGGGATCGGTTGAAGTAGAACTTTGTACATTTGTAAATTCAGAAAGGAATATGTTACCGGTAAGTCTGTTTAGCAGATTGGTTAAATCAGTGTCTTGCTAAAGCTATTTCCAGATTTGTTTGTGTTCTTCTCTTCTGTAAATGCATTTACATTTATGTGGTTTGAGTTTCAGTTTGGTTCAACAGAATAAGAAATAGTTGGGCAACCTTTTATGCATTTTATGGAAATAGGTAAATTTGTGGAGTTCCTAGTGTTTGACCAAGTAGAAGTTTCGGTTTTAAGTGCATTTAGACAATGGAATTTCATTCCTTGAATAACAAATTACAAGAAGGTGGGGCTGAAACATGACCAACAGTTTGAACTGTTCCCCCAGTGTAAGCCAGCGGCAGCAGATTCTCAGATTGAAACATTCTTCAAACGAAAGGCAGTAGTTAAACAGAGGTAAGATAACATGAGTGCCAGAGGAAACTTGATGCACCTGTGCATAATCATCTTCTTGTTGTCAGTGAAAATGGCAATGAGCAAAGCAATTGGTAGGGCCAGAAAGTTGTAGTGGCTTGTCACTGTTGGAAAGGTGGTGAGATGTGGAGCAGCTGCTCAACAAAGGTTGTGTGCAGCCTAAGTGTGACTAGAGAGTGGCCAAGTCACCTGGAAAACTGCAGGAAAGTTAAACTGGGTTGAAGCCAGGAAAGAAATATTGTGGGGAAAACAGATGAAAACAAGGGATAACTAGGAGTTAAATGGATGGATGAAGAGTTTCCTGACCACTAAAATGGTCCTTCCAAAGCACACTGCAGAGCAGTTGTGAAAGGTCACATTGGGAATTCCTGGTAGCGTTGGATACTCTAGAACAGGAGGGCATGGGAAACTCCTGGACTAATCCTTTTCTTCTGATGGAAATAATATGGTATGACTTAATTCATCAATTACATTACTCCTTCATAAATCTTAAACAGTTCCTACTCCTTTCGTTCGTATCATTTATACAGAGTATTGTAGCCACTCTTGGTCTCAACTGTGAAACTCACAGATTCTTCTGCAGTCAGCAGTGTGAGACTGTGGAAGAGATTCAGATGATAAAATTATTTTCTTTTTATTAGGTGAAATTTATGTCCCTTCGAAATGATTTTTATATATATACCTTTTGATCATATATCTTATCTCGGTTCCATTCAGAGCTAGGTGTGCACATAACTCTGAAAGTAATCCAAAATTATAAGGAAACATGGATATAGGTTCTCTCATCTCTTTTGAATAAACAAGATTGTATAGTCCATGTGTCCTTCTCATTGCCCACTTCTGAGGCTTAGGAATATATGTAATACCTTTCTTACGAAAGCTGGTCTGAAATGATCCAAAAAGTGGGCTTTACGGATAGTGCTGAAATAAATTCCTCCAACAAGGTTTCTGTTTTGGTTTGAGGGTTTTGTTTGTTTGTTTGTTTTGAGGGTGTTTTTTTGTTTGGTTGGTTGGTTGGTTTTTGTTGTTTTGAGGGTTTTTTTTTTGTTTGGTTTGGTTTGGATTTGGTGGTAGTGGTTTTTGTGGGTTGCTTTGTTTTTTTTTTTTGGGAGGATGGCGGGGGTGGAGTGGATGGAGCTGGATGTAAATCCTTTAAATGGCAATTCTATTCCAGGGTTTTATTTCCTTTCCTTTGATTATTCTTTTCTTCTGTCTTCTGGAGGGTGCAAACAGGGGCACAAACCTTGTTTCTGTTATATCTCTTTCACAACATCTTAGCAATGTCAGGGTTCTTTAGCAGAAATTGCAGTTTAGGTGGAGGAGTAGGCTTATGTTCTGTTTTTAAACATGTAGTGAATAAAACTTCTGTATGGTTGTACTGTATGGTTCCCTAAGCTTCTTCATGAATGCTTTGTCACATCTCTCTGAGTCTTATCATTTCCTTCCTTCAGCTTAATTTATTGCCAGAACATTTCACCTCCCACATACTCTTCCTTCCAGGTCAGTGCTGCGTGGCATAAAGTGAACAAATGTGTGTAGTCTTCACAATCTTTGCATGACACCCTGCTTTGCCACCTTCCCACTTTTCAAGCTGTTGCCATTCATGACTATATGCTATCCTACCACTCAGTAAGCTGGTAATTTTGAGTTTCCATTGAATTTTGGAAAGGATTATGTTCCTGAATCTCCTAAGTTCCACTCTTACTGTTATCTTTTGATTTTAAAATAATAATTGGCTGTATATTTTGTGTTTGTTGGTATTTTTTGGTATTGAGTCTTTATTTGGTTTTACAAATAGGTTTCTATGCAGGGGAAACCATTTTTCTGCTGCTTTTCTTAAATCCTTGGAACTTTTATGTCATTCTTAATAGAAATTTTCTCTTTATGAATGAATTCAGATAGCATTCCAAATGTTTTCCTCTTAGTCTGTTTAGAAAATTTCCTCACAGATCCAGAATGTCCTGAGTCTGTGTTACTACTACATTGCCCTTTTCCCCCACTAAGGGTTATTAAGCATTTCTTGTTATTTATACATTCTTTTTGATTTTTTTCTTATCTGAGGAGCCAGATGTCTCCATCCTCAATTTCATTGTTCATACAAATGCTGATCTCTTTGACTGGTTTATCTTTTTGTGTGAGTATACCAGGAAGGCATGGTGTCTTCATTTTTATCTCCCACCGACTCCTACTGGTTGTTGAGTTATTCAGTTATTACTTGTCTGTAAATTCAATAACATCTCTTTCCAGTGTATGCAAACAGCTGCTTTTCCTGAACAGTGTTTCTTGCTCCATCCCTATCCACTGTGCAGGCATGTAAATGCTTATATTACATATATCTAGTTCTGTTCACCCTAAAAGGATGAAGCATTGGTTTAACTTATTTCCTTTAAGAATTGCTTCTCACTCTTGTTTCTCAGCCGTTGCTGAGAACTCTGAGCTGTTGCTCAGTGTCTCTTACTTAGGCACAACCATGTGTGTCTTCGGTCTGTTGTTGTTTGGTTTAGGTGACTTAAGTGTTTTGCCGTTGCATATGTGTTCCTTGATAGCTCTGAAAACACCTACAAACAACTGAAACATCATTTAATTTCTGTGTAAATTTATCTAATCACTTCGGAATCTGAAATTGACTTTTTCTAATGTGAAAGGATCCCAAAGTTCGGATTTTTTTACATGTGTGAGACATATTCTGTTCTGCATAGGATTCAGTGAAACTTCTATTTTCACTTTGCTTCTGTGTGGTGGGTTTTGAATAGTATATTTTTCCCCAGTGTAGGATCCCAGGGTATGCAGGTGTGTATCAACTTGCATTTTTGCTATTGTATTCCATTGCTCTTTTGGATGAGGCAGTGACTTCCAGATTTGTTGACAGGCTCACTGTGTCAGTCTTTGTGACTGTACTCTGAATAAGTTTTTCAGGGTGACAATATCACTGATCAGGCATTTTAGTGTTCTAGGCACTCTGAAAATGCCCATGCAGAGACACAATGAAACTTACTTACATGTTGTTACCAGAATGCAGTAATAATTTAGATACCTCTGTGTTGATAAATCACCACGTGGGCAGTAATTTCTACTGTTTTCAATTAGTTATTTCTGCATTTTGGTTATGAGAATGCTTTTATATATAAGGATAGATAGTATCTTTTAGATCCATAGGTGCTGGCAGGTATTGTGCTACTTGCTGGTCTTGTTATTCTTCCTATGCATGTAGTTTGTAGGTAGATCCTGTATGTGAAATAGTGCAGCACTGCCACTGTACTTTCATTTTTAACTACATCAATCACTGTTAATTTTTGCCTTTTGACATGAATGTAGGTGTCCTTTCTTTTACCCAAGATCATCATATGCTGTTATCTTGCTTTTGGAGTTGCATGGTGAAGTCATTCCATTCATTTTGGATAAAACTACTTTTGTAAATGGATCTTGGTGTTTTGGGTGTGGGCTTTTATTTATTTGTGTGATTGTTTCAAATGAGTCAGGACTAAGTGTTCAATTTTCTTTCATTGCATATATGAGTGTGCTTTATTATCTTGTGCTGCCTCAAGGCTGTTTAATGAAAAAAACCCAAACCTTTTTTCCCTTAACATGTAATTGGTACTTCCTGGTATTTAATTTTTCTTCATTTTCTTTCCCTTTCTGTTTTCTCTTTGCCATTGTGTTTTATGTGTACTTTATACAAATTCTCTTAAATCTTCATGTTGCTTATTTTAATGTCTTCTGCTTTTTGACTTTGATATTGGCTTCTGGAGCCTTTTTTCAGGCATGGACGGCACCCTGCTCCAGGCCAAGGCTGCTAATACTTTCTCAGAGCGCTCCCAAACCTTGGTGCTTGGGGTGCAGGAAAAAGGCTGAGGTGGAACTTGCATTGTGTTTAGCCATGACTCAGTTGTTGGTCAGTTCTTAGGGGAGGGCTCTGTTCTCTTCCTGCTTCATTCTCCACTCTTAAATCCAGGCATCCTGTTATTGGAGTGACAGCACCATAATGTGCACAGCAGCTCAAGGCTTGTCTGTATGCTAAGGCTCTTGTAAATTGGTCAATATTTTAAGTCAATCCAGTACTGAAGGATATGCTCCTTGGCTGAGGGTTTGTGTCCCTAGTCCTTCTCTTGAAAGATAAAATAAATCTTTGAAAAATAAATAAAAATATCAGAAACCTCGACCCCATCATCTCTTTCTTATTTTCTGGCTGTGTGCTAAAATGCATTGTTTGGCAGCAAACTCAAATCAGTTGCTGTTGTTCCCTTCCCTTCTTTGGTTTTGGAGTGGGCATGATAAAGGTGGGGTTCACTGAACCCAGTGAAAAACTTCCCATGCTTTTAGTTGGCTTCAGGCTGTGCCCGAAATGTCCCTTGTGGAGCTGGGTTGCACCTGGATGCCAGGATGGCTATCTGGCAAGCTGATTCTCAGACAGTAACAGAAGCCCTGTATACATGTTAATCCTGAGTGTTTAACTTCAGGAAGTGCTAAATCTTGCACTGCAGAAAGATTGCAAAATAATGAAAGCGTTTGGCAGGGGAGAAAGTGAAGACTACACTAGGGATACGCATGTTACCATTGTTTAAGGGTAAGACACACTGGATAAGCTCTTCAGATAGTTGTTTTTTCTCTAAGTATCATAGCTATTTCAATTGTAATGGAGCAATATACTAAAAATTGTAAGGTGGCCAGCATGAAAGGTAGAATTTACCTTTGGCTATTCCTGATGACAAGGAAATCTACTTCATGTGCTTTCTTTACTGTGGGAATTGACGTAGAGCTGTCTATTTCTGCACTTTTCCCATGGCAGATTCCACAGAGCTCTGTAAATACCTAACTGAAATTTGGAAAGCTGGAATAATAGACACCTGATGATAGTGGAAATAAAAATATCTGAAGTACAGTAGGTCTTCCAAACAACAGCAGAACTTCCTTCTGCTGAAAATAATCATTTTTAGACCTGTAACTTTCTTAGCCATGGAGGTTGCGGAGGCTTTGGCTGGGAACCTTGATGATGTCGTGGAAATTTTTGATCCCTTCTTCCTGAGAAGGGGAACAGTGAGCCACAAAAAAGTAGACTTCAGTCAATACCGTATGAGTGATCTGACATGCTATGAAATTTTTTTTAAGCTGCTATACATACAGACCCCTGTCAGGAAATCTGTCTAACTGTGTTTTGGGCTTTTAGAATCACTGATAAAACTGAGGCACCAGGCTGCAGCAAATCCACTCTGAACCATACACTGTTTTGGGCCTCAACATGCCGTTCCAAAGGAGGGTGAACACACAGGTGCTACCTTTGAGGGAGAAGAGACTTCTGCAGTGGAAATGGCTTCTCAGGCCTGTCCTGTGCCAGAGTAAAGGAAATGGGGAGCCTGTTTCAAGCACAAGGAAAATAAAGCCTTGACATTTAAACAGGTGGAGCTCACTGTGAGCCCTCTTGGTGAACAAGTCTGCTGTAGAAGGAGTGGAAGCAAGAGATGACAAATGCTGAATTGTCATCCAGCCTCAGTTCGTGCAGCTTGGTTAAGGAAAGCAAAAGTTGTTTCATTCATTTTACCAGAATCTTTCATGTCTCTGCCTTTTGTCTTTGCTGTACACCTGGTGCTGAAGCCAGGGGAGTCCAGAGACATTTATCTCCTATGTCTGTTTTGTTTGTGTGTTTGGGTTGGGTTTTTTTTATTGTTGTTATTTGTTATTCATTTCTTGGGCATGTATATTCTGTGGTAGTGAGAAAAGAAGGCAAGCATTTTGCTCTATTGAAGACAGGTGGAGAAGCCCCACACTGAGTGCAGTATAGGCCTGTTTGGCTTTTGTTTCTCCATACTAATTGGTTAGAATGGATGGTGTTAAGTTCCCACAAGTATGTCTCTTAGAGAATTCCAATCTCTCTAGCCTTGGGGAGTTAAGCTTTGGAAAATGAAGTACACATCAAAGCAGCAGGTGGCTGGTACAGTTTGTATCCTAACTTCCCTCCCTCCCCCCCGCCCTTTGCTTTTTCCCCCCTTTCTAGAAAGCTTAGGAAAAGAGCCTTTTGTCTTCTATTCAGGAAAATTGCACTGAAATTCATCTGTGCTTCATTCATCTGCTTTGATTTGTGCCATTCATGGTCTGCTGCGTGTTATATAGAACAAAGCAGATGAATTCCTAACCTCCACATTCAAGCACTGTGTTGCGAAGGGTTCAATACAACCCTGCCTCTTTCCCCTCATTTCTTTGAGGTGTCCAGCTAACATATTACAGCTTTCAGTTTCAGTACTGAGACGTCTCTGGACTGTGTTCCTCCACATGCCATTGAAATGGTGTGACAGAGTTCTACTGGCTTGTAGAAGGGATGTGTCTACACGGACACATGTGAAGAGAGATCTCTTTCTCTGTAGCAAAACATAGTGGTTTAAAACTTTGTTTTACTGGAATTTATGATTAAACATTTTTTTTCCCAGTGATGACTTAATTTCAGACACCCATCAGCTAGAAGCATTTGAATTTACCTTTCATGAACACTTCTTCGAATGGAACAAAGTAAAATTGTGTCATATTCTAAAGTTAACTTTTGATGTGAGTTTCTTAAATAATTCCATGAATGAGTAGGGAAAAGTATCCATTTATTTATCTTCCTTGTTTTTTTTTTCCTTTCCCTTTATAGATAGTCTATTTACGTATATCCTGTGCCAGACTTTCAGCTCATTTGAGAGGGTCTGGTTTGATTTATACACCAAACACATAAAGCATTTGTCAGTATGATTAATTAAGTGTCTTAAAGTCAGACTTCTTTTTAGACTACTTTTAATTTAAGTCTGTCACTCCTTTCCTCCGCAAATCAGATCTAAAAATTGTAATTTGTACTGACCACCTTTTAAATTGGAGAATACACATTAGATTAGCTTAAGAAGTCCTATATCTCTTATTCCCTTCAGAAAGCAGGATTAGTTTCGTAACTAACATCTCGATCAATCCCTCTAAAAGCCAAGATGTTCTGGAGCAGGCATCAAACCTTTTCAGATTTGTTGATCCACCTGGAATAACAACTTCACTCTGTTTCTCTACAGACTCTTCATACTCTGAGCCTCCTGATGTTCAGCAGCAGTTGAACCACTACCAGTCTGCAGCTTTGGCCAGGAACAACAACAACATCAGCCCAATCCCACTTTCTGGGAGTGCTGCAGGAGTGGAAAAAGCAGAAGCCATCCTTAACTGTGAATTTTGTGAATTCTCCTCGGGTTACATACAGAGCATTCGGCGCCACTACCGTGACAAACATGGAGGGAAAAAACTCTTCAAGTGCAAAGATTGTTCCTTTTATACAGGCTTTAAGTAAGTACTGTGCAAAACAGATAAACTGAGCTCATAAGGGTTTTTTTAGCACTTGAAAAGACTTCTGAGATCTTTCAGAGC
>JAWWES010000094.1:6701865-6721278 GCA_035583135.1 Lophotriccus pileatus | reverse complement strand
CTGGCTGTAGCCAACAGAAACATGGCCACTGCTGACCAGGGAGAGAAACATAGGAAATGCCATGCCAGATCACAGCAGCATCCATATAATCCATTTTCCTCTCTCCTATAACAGCTGGTACCATGTGCTGCAGACAACAGCACAGTAAGTCCTTGCAGCAGGTTTTAAAATCATCGAATCATAGAATTGTTTAGGTTGGAAAAGACCTTTTAGATCAGCAAGTCAACATTAACCCAACACTACCAAGTCCACCATTAAATAATGTTCCTAAGTGCCACATTTACACATCTTCTAAATACCTCCAGGGATAGTGACTCAGTCACTTCCCTGGGCAGCCTCTTCCAATGCCTGACAGCCCTTTCTGGGAAGAAGTTTTTCCTTATATCCAGTCTAAATCTCCCCTGGTGTAACATGAGACCGTTTCTTCTTGTCCTGTCACTTGTTACCTGGGAGAAGAGACTGACCACCACCTGGCTAAAACCTCCTTCCAGGGAATTGTAGAGAGTGAGAAGGTCCCACCCTCAGTCTTCTCCAGGGTGAACAACCCCAGTTTCCTCAGGTTCTCCTTATCAGACTTGTGCTCCAGACCTTTCCCCAGCGCTGTTCCCTTCTCTGGACACACTTCAGCACCTCAATGTCTTTCTTGTTGTGAGGGGCCCAAAACTTGAGGTTGGGTCTCACCAGCGCCCAGCACAGGGACAGGCGCTGCCCTAGTCCTGCTGCCATATCATGGCTGGTACAGGCCAGGTGCCATTGGCCTTCTTGGCCACCTGGGCACACCTGGGCTCATGTTCAGCTGCTGTCATCAGTACCTCCAGGTCTCTTCCTGCCACTTTTCCCTTATCCTGAAGCACTGCAGGGGGTTGTGGCCCAAGGCAGGTCCCAACACTTCCCCTTGTTGGACCTCACACAATTGGCCCCAGCCCATCAATCCATCCCATCCAGATCCCTCTGGAGAGGCTTCCTGCCCTCCAGCAGATTGACACTGCTGCCCAGCTTGGTGTCATCAGCAAACAGACTGAGGGTGCCCTCAATTTCCTCATCCCAGATGTTGATAAATATATGGAACCAAACAGTCCCCTGTGCAAAGCCCTGGTGCACACCCCTGGTGAGGGAACCCAGCTGGATGTCACTCCATTCCCCAGCATGCTCTGGGCCATCCAGACAGTTTTTTACCCAGGGCACTCATCCAAGCCATGAATATCCAGTTTCTCCAGGAGATTGCTGTGGAAAATGTGTCAAAAGCTTCGGTAAAGTCCAGGTAGACACATCAACAGTTTTTCCCTCATCCATGAGGTGGGTCATCTTGTCATAGATAATAACCTGCCTGTCCTAAACCCAGGCTGGCTGGGCCTGATCCCCTCATTGTCCTGTACATGTTGCATGATGGCACTCAGGATGATCTGCCCCATGACATTTCCCAGCACTGAAATCAGGGTTGTAGTTCCCCAGATCCTCCTTCCAACCCTTCCTGTAGATGTGTATCACAAATTCCAGCCCTTGGACCTCCCTGGTTTGCCAGGACTGCTGGTCAGTGACAGAAAGTGGCTCAGGAAGCTCTTCCACCAGCTCCATCAGTGCCCTTGGATGGATCCCATCCAGCCCCATGGACCTGTGTGTCTCTTAAATGATGTAGCAGGTCACTGACCATTCCTTCACGGATTGTGGGGGTATCATTCTGCTACCATCCCTGTCTTCCAGCTCAGGTGGCTGGGTACCCTGAGACCAGCTGGTGTTCCTTTTAAAGGCTGATGCAAAGAAGGCATTAAGTCCCTCAGTCTGCCCCCTGTCATTTGCCATTGTTTTCTGCTGTCTTCAATAAAGGATGGAGATTCTCCTTGGCCCTCGTTTTGTTGCTTATGTATTTAAAGAAACATTTTTACTGTTTTAAAGCAGTAGCCAGATTAAGTTCTAGTTGGGCGTTGGCCCTTCTAATTTTCTCCCTGTATAACCTCACAGCATCCCTGTTGTGTTCCTAAGTGGGCTGATCCTTCCTCCAAAGGTCTCAAACTCCTTTTTCTCCCTGAATTCCATTCACAGCTCTCTCTTCAGCCAGGCCTGTCTTCCCCACTTGCTGATCTTTCAGTACATGGGAACAGCCTGCTCTCCAACCTTTTGAATTTCCTTTTTGAACAAGTCCAGCATTTCTGTGGTCCTTTGCACTTCGAGGTGGCCTCCCAAGGGACTCTCTCAACCATTCTCCTAAACAGGTCACAGTCTGCTCTCTGAAAGTCCAAGGTGACAATTCTGCTGAACTCCCTCCTTACTTCTCTAAGAATTAAAAACTATCATTTCATGATTCCTTGATCTTTAAGTGTGAAAATTTTCTGTGCAGAACTAAGGTCATTTCCTGCATGAAACGTGGCAGTCAAGCATCTTAGGGAGACAGGGGAATTTATATCACCTTTCTGAAGAAACCTTTCTAATGTGATTTTATTTTTCCCACAGTCTTTCTAGCATAAATGCTAGAAAGATGCTATTCTCTAGCGTATTTGATAGCACATAGAGACATTTCAGAAAATCCAGTTATTTAAATTTAAGGACTTGGTGGCTTGTGTGTTGGTTTGTGTGTGTGTTTTCAGCTGCTCTATAACGACAAAAAAAACCCCTGTGCACCTCTGTTGGTTCATCGTTTTCTCCTGATGTGCTGGACCCTTGAGTATAACACCCTCAGCTGATAATTGAGGCCTCAAAGTTGTTTTTAGAAGACCAGTCGGACTGGATAGAGGGAAGGAGTTCTGTTGAAGAAAATGTTGAGAACAAACCTGAGAGAATCCGCATAAAAGCAACCTCTAGTTACATGTCTCTGTCCTCTTTGCCTCTGTGTTTTAAAATTTATTGCTTGTGCTTTGTTTCCTGATTGCTCTCTGTCTTAAAGACTACCAGAAATTTCCAGATCCAATTTGTTTGTGTCTTGGGAGTGCCATTTTCTTTTACCTCGATGTTATGAAATAATCTTTAAATCAAGTAGCATTTGAAGATGTTCTTAGTAAGGGAGTAATGTTCTTCCATGTGGTGTCTCAAACATTCATGAATTAAGTTGTGCTTCTGTTAGAAACACAGCATATTTTCTGTCTTTAAAAAAGGGAGAGAGTGGCAAAAAACCCCACCCCATACCAATGTCCTTTTCAAGCCACCATAGAAACTTAAGTGTATGAAAACACTCACTGAAGATGATAGAAATATTCCTGCAGAATCCAGGGATTGCTGGATTGGATCCAAAGCCACTTGTCAGTTTCTTTTTGTTCAAGTTAACAATCTTGAAGAAAATCAAGGAGACTTTTTAGCTCTAGTTCAATGTGTCCTTTAGCTTTTGCAAGCTTTGGGTAAAAATTACCAAGTGCCCTAAGTTTACAGAAACCCCTGACTTCAGCAGTTGAGCCTGTGGTTAAATAAATGTACAGTTAATTTCTTCTGTATGCATATCTCTTGCAACTCCTAAGTATGCAGCCAGTGTAATGCCACCATGATATTTTTTATTCAGAAGTAATGTGCAGTATTTATATATTCTTCCACACTAATAAGTACAGTATTCTTAGTCTTGGATTTTCAGATCATTATAGCTGATGCTTTAAAAGTTAACCACTCAGTGGCAAACTCACTGTGAACGCAAGTCACTTTTGTACCCTCAGTCTGAACAGTTTATCTGTTTTGGGGCTTGTCCTACAAAGACAGAGATGGTAAGGATGTTATCTGCCTGCAGGAATAAGTTTGTCCTCACCTTTGCAAGTCCAGAACTGTTGATAGATTTTTTTCAACTTGCTAAAAATTTAACCTTTGCTAGAGAAAGTGCACTGAATATTTCAGCCTGAAGACGAATGATGAGCACGAAGGATGGGCATTCTTTTGCTATCTTAACTATAGCAACGTGACCGTAGAGCACAAGAGTATCTTGTCAGAATGAGTGATTGTTACTTGAGGATGCAGGCCTGCAAATACCTCGGCTCATGTGTTACTCATGTGAGCAGCCCCGCTGCAGTACCACGCGGCACCGTGAAGACAGGACTGAGTGGCATCTGCACCGTTTTACATGACACATGCCTTAAAGAGCTGTGACACTTCATTGTTTCCCTGCACACCTCTCCTGACTGCTTCCCTCTCTCTCTCCTGTTCCACAGATCTGCTTTTACTATGCACGTGGAAGCTGGGCATTCAGCAGTCCCTGAGGAAGGACCCAAAGACCTTCGCTGCCCTCTTTGTCTGTACCACACCAAATACAAACGCAACATGATTGACCACATAGTTCTGCACAGAGGTAACAAACATCTGTATGTGTGTCTGTGCCTGACGAGAGGAATGCTGAACAGTGCCCTTGTCATTAAATTTTGCCCTATCTATATGTGAGGACAAGTATGTTGAGTACGTCATTAGCCTTTGAGTATCTTTTGTTTTGTTCCTAAATCATGCGTCTTATTTATTCCCTGTAAAATTTCAAAGTTTGCCAGTGCTGGAACAGGAAGATTTGAAATTGTTTTTAAAGTTTTCCTGTAGGGTGGTTGGCAGTCATCAAGCACCTGTTTAGCAGGAGTTGTTCTAATTTACAGCTTTGATCTAGGCCAGAGTTCTTTCCTGCTTATGCCCTTGTTATCATAAAGGCCTTGCTATCCTAAACTCATGGTCAAAGTTTATCACCTAACCAGAGAGGCCCCAAAACATCCCTTGGTTACATTTTATTTTCTCCTCCTCATTCTTAGGATCAAAACAATTATCTCATTTTTAGGTTTTTTTTAAGGCTCATTTTCTATCTAGACCTCCCATTTTTGATTTTTTTTTTTTTTTTTTAAATCCTGCTTAAAGTGAGATTTGGGATTTTTTTATGTTCTATTAACTGTGGGCTTGCTAGCTCAGAAGAGACAGCAGTTTGTGCTCTCTGGGCTGGGATTCCTGCCCACAGCTATCACACTTGATGCTTGTAGATGGTCTGTTGGCTGCCGAAATCCAAACCCATGTGTTGGGATGGCACTCTGCCTGCTTGCAGATTGGGCAGAGTTTCACAGTAGGGTATTGGTGGTGAGCAAACACAAGTTTTGCATGCCATCTTTTTCCTGGAGGAGATCCTGGTGTGACAAGTGCTGTCATAATTTCTTGTAACATACCACTTCCCCGTGTTGGTAGCCTCAGGTCCTTCTTGTACCAGTGCAGTGAGCTTGGTAGAACCTGTACAAATTACTCTCTACTAGCAGGGCTGTTCAAAGGCAACATCTGGGGAAAATGACCTGTCAGTGGTTCAGAAAGCACCTTACAAAGCTGCCATGTTTGGTTTGGCAGGTGGTTCAGCTTTTACTTCCCATCTTTGAGGGTGTTGCTGTGTCAGATTTTGCCCATCTTAAAGACATAATCCAGAATTAGTCCACTTCAGAGTAGAAGAGGGTTTAGTTAACCCCCATGCAAGTGCTGTTGAGATATGCTCCTTTTTGTGGCTGTGCCAAGGCTCCAGCAGACACTGACAGAACTTCAAAATAGCCTGAGGTGGAACTGTATGGGTTTGGGGTGTTTTCCATAGATTTGACTCTGGGAATGTCCAGTTGCAGAACTGGAAGAGTACTTCATGAGCTCAGGCATAAGCACTGCCTGTGCAGAGCTGTTTATGACCACTTGCCAGGATATGTTTACCTCCTATGGTTCTGTTCTTCTGTGGAACTGTTGCTTCAGACCAACCTCAGGAGTTTTTGCTGCTGAAACAAAGGACATATAATGGGCTGTGCACTAGAGAGGTAAAACAGGGAGAGGTAAAACAGAGTAAAAGAAGTTTTAATGCAAGTGGAATTATAGCTGAAAAAGAGCCTTGGAAGCCACTGAGGGAAGGACAAAGGTTCTCTTTGACATTACATGTCCAGGTAATAAAGGAAGTAAGGTTCTTACTTAAAGTTATTTCTGGTGCATATACACAGTTGAAAAAGAACCCTCTACAGTGTTTAATTGTGTGGCAGCTGAAGCAGACAATTTTGACAAGATCTGACATGCACTGAAAGAGAGACAGGGATAGTGAAGGTAGTCTAAAATAGCCTTCATTTTTTATGGCCAATGCATTGGTAAAGCAAGGGCATAGCCTTGAGCTGTGGTCCAAGAAAATTGATTTTGAGGTAGATGGAGTGGTGCAGTTTGTAAAATCAAGAGTGGAGGATTTGATCCATTCATAGTTAATGTTCCTTTTGTGTAAAAGGCATGTTTACAGATGCATGACTCTTACATTACTTCGAGGTTGCTGCACCCCTAATCCTTGTTGAAATGGCATATGCTTGAAGTGGAAAATATATTTGCCTCCTAATGAATGGCTACAGAAGCTGGACTAAAGCAATATCAGCTAGAAGACCTGAATGCCTAGTGAGAAAAAAACCAAACCAAACCAAACCAAAAAGACAGGCAAGAAATTTGCTTCCCATTAATAATTAGAGCTTCCAAGAGCTTCTTTCATGTATCACCTATCCCTCATCAGTGTAAATGCAGTTCACCCCTCCCTTCTGAGGGTACAGATGGAACACAGACTCACTACAGGTGTCACGTCACAGGGGCTGACGCAGCTGGAGGCTGCTGCAGGTTGGTGAAGAGAAGTTTGACTCTTTAGTTCTCCCTGGCAGGCCTGGGGACAGGAGAGAGGCAGAAGAGGAGACAGTGAATTCTTGCTCCATGACCAGCAGAGGTGTTGGCCTTTAATTTAGTCTGGACAATACAATTAGTTTTTCAAAGAATCACACAATCAATTAGGTTGGAAAAGACCTCTGAGGTCATCGAGTTCAACCTTTGATATCTTCTTGTAAGGTGTCTACAGTAGTCTTTGTTTAAACACTGGTGAACTTTGGAGAAGTCTACACATGGATAAAGAAGCTGCCTCTTCAATTTGTATATGGGGCTTTATGGTTTGCTGTAATCCTGTCAGTTGCCCAGATATGATAAGTGCTTTCTAAATGAGTAAATAAATAAACAGAGCTTTTTAGGGGCAAGGTGGAGATGAGAACATCACATTACAAAATGTAAGGTTCCAGATCCAAGCAAACCCTGCATGTCCAAAATAATTTCTTGGAGGAAGTTCACTGGCAAGAATACGTCGTGTGAAAGTTTTAAATCATTCCCTGAAAGCGAAATCCTTCAGGCTAGAGTTGATGTTTATTTTGCTTTTCTCCTCCTACTGTGCTGCCTTTGATTTGAGGAGTGCGCGTGTGTGTGTGCATGTGTGATTGTGAGATAATGGACACCACGACTTTAAATTCTGCTGTCTCAGACCCTATTTTTCCATCCTCTGTTTCCACCCTGGATGGTCACAACTTGGTTTCTTTATAGCTGAAAAAGCTATTACTGGTGTAGAAAAAAAATCACAAGTTTATAGGTAGGGCCTTTGGTTTTTTGGTGGGGTTTTTTTGTTTGTTTTTTTGTTTGTTTGTTTGTTTGTTTTTTTTTTTTTTGGTTGATGTTAAGGCATACTTTTGGGGAAAACTTCTTTTATTTTGTAGTGGCCAGCAAGGAAATTATGAGATAGGACAAGTTTTTTGTTCAGGGAGAAGCTGAACAGGACAGAATATTTTGTTGAGCTGTAGAAAAAGTGTTACTGTGAGGGAGGGGTGTGTGTATTTCTGTAGTTGACTTTGGGTGTAATATTACCCTCCTCACTAAAGAAAAGGGCCCATTGGCTCAGATCCATGTGTGCATTGCCATGTCTCACATTCCCCTAGCCTTCATGTCTACCATGGGAGATTCAGACCTCTTTTTTTTCATCTATCATGAAGGATGAATCTGGATGGGGAGGATCAAACCCCTTGTTTAACCTGCACTCCATAAGGATCAACAGTACTAAATTTCAGTGTTCTTGTTCAAAATACCAGCTGAGTAACAAAAGCCCATAATGAAGATCTGGTGACCCTCTGCTGAAGGGTCACATTCTGGGTTTCCCTTGTGCACACATCTTGGAGAGCACCACAGTCGAGGAGTGTTAAGGCTCATCGAATTCTGGCTGTGTCAAATGACATGAAATTAATTGCGGCTCTGTTAAACATCAGTGCTTTGTTTGAGAAGTGCAGAGTTTAGGAACTCAGCAAGAGCATTTTCAGTACATCATGCCTGCAGATTTTGAGCCTGAGCCTTCTGAAAGCTCTGGGTGTGCTGGGAAGTTTCTGCCCCTGGCTTAACCACCCAGCCCTTTCTAGGAAAAGGTGCTACCTTGCTTGCACTCTCAATCCCCAGAGAGCAGTTTAGCTGTGATTGTGAGGACACTGGTTCCAATTTAGAGCCAGCAGCGTGTGATGCATGGGAAGCACCCTGCAGCTTCCCTCTTTATTAAACTTCTAGAAGCTGTTCCTGGCTGCTGCTGAATACTGAACCAAAATGGACTTTTGGTCTGGCTTGATTTATGGCTGGTTTTGTATTCCTTGGCTCTGCTACTCTGACTTACAGGTGGAGTTTAATTTGCCCCAAAACTTCCATTCCTCTCCTCACCACCCAACAACCAGTTAGGTGTGTGAGAACATCTGTGTTTGTAGCTTTTAAAGATTTGAGGGTGGTTTTCGTGTTATTTTAGTAGGTCCCATTCTGTCACAGACAGACTGCCTGCCCATACAACAGATCCCATTCTTTGTGCCAGTGGCAGCACCCAAACTGTTGACGTGTTGGCCTGGTATTTCATAAGATTTGTTAAGTGAATGTTGTCCTGTCCCTACAGAAGAGCGGGTCGTTCCCATTGAAGTCTGCCGTTCCAAACTGTCCAAGTACTTGCAGGGAGTTGTTTTCCGCTGTGATAAGTGTACCTTTACCTGCTCCAGTGATGAGAGCTTGCAGCAGCACATAGAGAAGCACAATGAACTGAAACCTTACAAATGCCAACTCTGCTACTATGAGACCAAACACACAGAGGAGCTGGACGCTCACCTTCGAGATGAGCACAAGGTAACATCCAAATAGTTTTAATTTGTGCCAGTCCACCCCTTTACAAATGCTGTATTAGTTTAGTTGCATGTCTGAGTAACCACCTTGATACTGTTTGGGTTTTTTTCTGTCTCCCTCCCCAAATTTGGAAACTAATCCCATGTTGTGCTTGCCTGCCTCATTTTTCTCATTATTTCTTTTTTTTCTTCAGAAACTGAAAAATAAGAGTTTCTAAAGCTGTTCAGATTGATCAGAATTGGCACTGTTGCATGCAGAGTGTGATTATCTGGAAAAGGCTCCTGTGTATGCTAGGTTTATTTAAAGGAGGGGGGGTGGTGGTGGGAAGGGTTGTGAAACAATACTAAGGCAGTGTGATTCAGCCCTTGTAAAAGGCAGGATATTCCAAACATAAGATTGCTCTGGTAACTTCAACAGCGTGACATGCCATGCATATTTTAATAACAAAGAGGGCTATACATCCCGATTTACATTTAACAAGGGAAAGATAAACAGCAAGTCTAACCAGGTCCTAAGTTAAGACTGCTTTGGAGTTTTTGTGGATTACCTGAGTGCATACCAGGTCTAGTTTTGAGAAGCCATTAAATGCTTTCCACAGACTGTTGGCTTTGAATTTCTGTAACTGTTAGTTGTGTAGCTGAGAAACATTGATATTTTAGAACTGAGATGTGTTTTGGAGTATTTCTTGGAGTGCTTCCTTGTCAGATTTCCAGAGAAGGCAGCTATATGCCTCCACCTGTTGGAGCTGAGCTCCCCAGGTGTTCAACTAAAACCTTCATTGACTGAATTACTTTTCCTTACACCCAAATATATTTATATGGAAGGTATTGGCAGCAGAAATCTCAGAAAAAAAAAACACTTTACATGCTTGAAAAGTACTTGACTGTCCTATAAAAACAAACTTTGTTAACTCATGTTGGCCTGCTGTACTTATGTGCCCCCTTTATTACTTCTGGAGAGTCTTCTGCATTTGAGACAGTACACGAGATGTTCCACACCTCCTAGTCATTACAACAAGGTGCCTGGTGTATCCAGGAAGAACTATTGCTCATTTTTTTTGACACAATTCATCAAACTGGGAAAATTATTTCTTTACTTAGCTCTCCTTTCCAATCTGGACCTGCAGTGATTGTGCTGGTAATTTAGGGTATCGTTTCCTCTTTTTTCTTTGCCAACTTTTACCTCGCTAATTTGTGTCCAAGTTCTGGGCTCAGATACCCAAGTTATATATAGCACCTTAAGGAGTTCCTTTATATGAACCAAATGCCTTGCATGTGGTCCTGTTTGTTTAAACGTCAGTGGGTAATGTGTTAAGTTAGAGAACCTGACTACAACTGTCTGAAGAGCAGTGCTAGGAATCTTCACGCCACTTCATTTAGGATGCTTTGCTCTTTGGATACATACTACAGTCTAATTCACATCCTGCTTGGGATCACTGACATTCCCTTTCCCACAGAGGGATAAAAATTGTCAGTGGTGTTGATATTTTCATTCAGCATCTTGCAGGAGGTGTTGTACTGCACTCATTCCTCCGTCTCTGTCCTCCCTGCCTTTGTGGCTCAGTGCTTGTGTTGATGGAGGGCTGTCTCTCTGCATGAAAGATGAATGCAAAACCCTTCCTAGCAGTGATCAATGAGCTCAGAAGGCACTTGCCATCCAGCAGGTATTAGCCTCAGTGTCTCGGTCATGCTCCACGCTCACCGCCTCCACTGTAAATCTGGACTGCTGCTCTGTTGTTTCTGTTGGATGAGTTGGAGTTCCTAACTCCTGTGCCCTGAGCTGCTCCTTTCATACTGCTGCTGCGAGCTGTTAAGTAGCTGGTGCATTTCATCCCAGGGTTAGCTGAATTTGACTGCTGGGTGAATTGTTCCCATTATAGTCTGTGTATCAGTTTGCAGAGCACTTTGCAGCCCTTCATAATGAAAATTAGTCCATTATTAATGAGTGAAAGTGTATGTGGCACGCAGCAGCCATGTGCTCAGTAAAAAAAGATCCATCCTTTCATGAATAAAGCTGAATGAACCGGTCACAAAGAGTTTTCCTTCAGCATGGATGTGCAGTGGCAGCGTTTGATCACAGTGGTTGAGTAGTGCCATAAAAAGAGGATGCTACTTAGTGTTTTATGTTTCTTGGATGAAGAAATGAGGGAGGTTGCTGAATCTCATTAATTTTTGAAAAGCAAAAATGAGAAATGCAGAATAAACAGCAGTAGGAGTATTGCTGTCAATGAAAAGAAGCGAGTGTTCATTTTGACTGGGGGGGACAGCATGCCACCTCTAGCTCAACAGGCTTTGGGGTGTACTTGATTTTTGTTTTGCATAAGTGATGGTTTTTCAGATTAGTTGGTGATTGTGCTGACTGCTAACAAAAGTGTTTCTTTCAAAGGTGAGTCGTAATTTTGAGCTGGTTGGACGGGTTAACTTGGACCAGTTGGAACAAATGAAAGGAAAAACAGAGAGCTCTAGCAGTGATGAAGAGGAAAAAGATGAAGAGTTAAGCCCCAAGACTGAAGAGAGAGGTCAGTGCCGCTCTTTGATATGTTGGGTTTGTTTTATTGGGGACTTTTTGGCACTGCAACATGCCTCACCAGTCCAACCATGTGAGGTCAGTTGTTGACTCTACAGCACATCATCTGCAGCAGGCATGGCAGTAGAAGCAGAATGTGGCTTTTGTCACAGACACTGCTCCTGTGGGAATCTCATGTTTCTAATCCTCATGGCAAATTTTCTGTCTGTTAACAGAATACGTACCATGGAAAAGCACAGATAGCATCTGTGACTTACCTGCTCACGCAGAGAACATCTGTAGGGGCTTGGAAAACTATGGAAGTAGAGTATTCTAGTAGTCTGTCAGATTTTCTGTTTTGGTAACCATTTTTCATTCAAGTGAGGGTTGAAGGCTGGTTTATGGGCTGTTATTTACTCTGTGCTCAGCACTTTTTGTCTGTCAGCCTTATTGCAGTTCTGCAGTTGGCAGCTCTGGAGCCAGGGTGGGTCCGTGCTCCACCTATATGTACTGTTGCATATTTAAGCATGTGCCTAAGTTTGTGTCTAAGAATAATCTCACTGACTTCAACAAGGCTGGGCCATGTTCTTGCTAATGCTTTTGGTTTGGCTGAAGTTAGATGAGCAGGGAAAAAGTAAGGTTCTCTGTAAATTAAACGAAGGGTTTCTTGCCCTTCCTTTCCAACAAGAATCTCCCACGAAAACCAGGTTATTACAATATCTAGTGTGAACTGTGTGTTGTCTAGTTCTGGTGCACAATTCATTATTTAAATGCAGTATGTTCACAACTGTAGTATCTGTAGCCCATTTACGGTTTGAATTCTGGGTCACCCATTTTCTTGATGCTAACAGTTGCAGTTTGCAAAGTTCTTTGTGCCTCAGGTGAAGGTACACCACCATGTTTAACTTTTTTGTCCTCAAATTTTAGCTTTGAAAACTCACTCAGGAGTTTTTCAGAAAGGAAAATGTGTCTTGCTACATATTTTCAGACTTTGAAAAGTTCCCATTTCTGGATTCAAAGTTAGTTTACAGAACTGGATTCAGATCAAGTTTCTTACCTTTTAATGTCAAACCCCCAGCATCTTGACTTTGTTTGGTGTCCCTGCACCATAAATTCAGTCTGCACTTAGCAGCAGAGCTTCAAGTGTGGTTAGTGATAGCTTTTATTTAAAAGAGAAAGGAAGACGATTGGATAGCAAACCATTTATGCTTTAATGAAAAATATCCTGCACAAGATCTTAGGTAGAACAGTAGAAAAATCAAGAGAAGGACCTAAAGGATGGTAGTTCTATATGCATTTCAAAGTTCAGCATTAGGAGTCATGTGGAAATATGCCTGGATGTCTGTTCAGGGACAGCTTCGACTCTCAGATCCTCATGACTGGAACAAGAATTGTGCAATGGTTTGACTAAAGCACCAGTTCACCTTAGTTGGAGATGTAGGAGGCTGATTAATGCTCTGTATAGACCCACAGCTAGAAGGGGATGAAGAGTCATGCTGTCCTTGTCAGGATTACCTTAGCATTACATACAAGCACAGGTGCTGGAGTGACCTTGGAAGCCATGGTATCCAGAACAAGGAGAAGAAAGTGCTGTCTGCCAGGCCTGACAAATCCCTGTAAATGCACCATGGTGGGGGGGGAGACAGGACAAGGTGAAGTTCATTGTTTAAACTGTCTTTAAGTTACACTGTGAAAGTATAAAAAAATATAACCTTCTGTGCTGCAGTTTTAATTTTGCAGGAATAGTAGTTATCCCCATGTTTCTAGTGATCAGTACTTTAGCAAGGGGTAGGTAGTGTCTTAATGATTCTGTACTTTTTTTTCCTCACCTGTATCTGTGTTTTCTTTAATCTGTGACGGACTAAAGTGATTCTTGCATGCTTGTTCAAATGACCTGTCTTAAAAAAGCATATTTCCAACTTCGTTTTGCAGCAATTCTCTCCTAGTTGGTCTGTAGACACACAGTTTCACCATTGTTATTTTTTTACTCCTTTCTAATCTGTTACCATTTGTAATATACTATACAAAAATAAGTAGAAAATGCAGAAAACAGTTATGCCTACTACAGCAAAGGTATCTGGAAAAGATTCAGTTTTACTGATTATTTTTCAAGACAAGTTGTGTGAATTATCACTGTAAGGTGCAAAGATGCAAGGAATGCTTTTGAAAAAGGTCCCAGCAAGACAGGAACAGAAGAACATGGTTGGATGCTAAGTTGCCTGCTGGCATATCCCTGTGGATTTTCAGAAGGTATTTCTAACACAAGGAGTTGTTTGCCCTGTTAGCAGAGGACCAGACCTGTGGTTTTAAATAGAGCCTGTCACAGTGGCTAATGCTGTCACAGCTTTCACACGAGTTTAAACTATGCAATCCTGTGTGCTACTGGGGTGCATTTGACAATTCTAGCCTTTGTGGTGTTAGCAGAAAGTGGGATTTCCTAGGAGTGCCTCTGTGAGCTCCTCTGGAACCAAGTGCTTTCTGAACTGTCTGAGGTCTGTGACTTTGGGAGAACCAGGATTTCTTCCTTTGAGTCAAACAGCTGCCCAGATTCACCACTTTGACTTTATGCTGCTCTGTGCAGTGCAGATGTGAAGGTGCAAATGAGAGTGCATGGCTTCTCCTAATGAGCTGTTGGATAGTGGACCAAAGAAGGGTTGTTCCCTATGGGAACAGGCAGAGCTGAGCAGCAGAACTTAACAGAGCAGCACTGGTATCTTGAATGGGAAAGGAAGAGAGTAATTTGCTTTTGGTAAGGGATATAGTATAAAAGGAGATGAGGGGGGAAAAAGAAGGTGTCTGGCAATGCAAAGAACATCTCTTCCTCGTAGGAACTGTATCTCATAGAGACTGTCTTTATTGATTGTTATGTGTTGGTCATAGTAGAAATTGGAATTGAGAGGCGTTTTTCCATAGTAGGCAGAAACAAATATTAAGCTATTAGAGGGTGTCCAAAGGAGGGCACCAAAGATGGATGATACTCTGGGGCACATAGTGTGACTCTTGGGGATGGTCCTTTCCAGGGATAGGAGTTAGACTCAATGATCCTTGTAGATTCCTTCCATCTCAGCATATTCTGTGATTCTGTGAAGAAGTGTCCACCAGTGCTTGTATCTATGATGAGATACAGCAAAAATACAAACAGGTCAGGTGTGTGTGCAATCTGTCACTTCTCCTCTCCAGGCCCCAAAGAAGAGCAGCTTCTGATACTCTGCCAGGGAAGCTAGCCAAAATTCACATCTTTAGAAGCAAAACTCATTGGGAAGTATGATGAACAAGTTACTGTTTTCTGAAAAGGTATTGTTTTTATTAGAGTAACACTTGCTAATCTTAATGGGAGTTGCAAGGATAGGTCATGGATCAGGTTGAGTTAGAAGGGCCCTTTAAAGTTCTTATAGCCCCACTCCCCTGCCATGGGCAGGGACACCTTCCACTAGACCAGGTTGCTTCAAGCCCCAGTTCAACCTGGCCTTGAACATTTCTAGTGATGGAGTAGCCACAGCTTCTCTGGACAACCTGTGCCAAGGCCTCACCACCTTCATCTTAAAAACTTTCTTCCTTATGTCCAATCTAATCCTACTCTCTTTCAGTTTTAAACCCTTGCCTTTGGCCCTAAATTATAGGCCCTGGTAAAAAGGGTCTCTCCATCTTGTAATCCCCTGTTTAAAACTGAAAGGCCACAACAAGGTCTTTCTGGAATTTTCTCTCTTGCAGTCTGCACAGCTCCATCCCCTCCATTTTTTAGGCAAAACAGTCTCTCTCTTTAATATCTCCTCTCTGCAGGAGAGGTCTAGAATAAAGATTCTGTTGTGTACTACACCACAGGTATATTCTTATGTGTAACAGCAGAAACTTTTGCCTCTAAAACTATTACCCTCATAAATATTTTTCCTTGCATCAAGACTAGTCTGTGTTGCAGAGTGTTTATAAATTTGTACCATGCATAAGGTATTAAAATCCAGATACAAACTGATCTAATGTCATTTACTTACATTCTGGTGCTCCTCTTGACACAGGAGCTTTATGATATTTAACCACATAATAAATCACTGCCAATAAGGAATAGAAAGTGGATTTTTTTTCCTTCCGGGGGAAGAGGCAAAAAACCATGTCAGAACCATTTCATATAAAACTTAAGTCAAGGCTAACTGCTGGGAAATCTGTCACAAAAATGCATATACAGGGCTTACACGTGGATAATAGGGAATGTGTGAGAAATTCTGAGTTCAGACTGATCTTGAACAGAGTAAATCTGAGAGTGATGAAATCAAGTGAGCAAAGATCAGAACCAAAATTAAGCAAAATCCCTTTCATTTTATTGTGTAGTTTGGGAGGACTCAGAAAGATGTTCTGTTGATTTCTTGCTTAAAATAATCCCTTCTAAGGAATTAATGCTCTGAGCAGATGGTGCTGTCTCATATCCAGCACAAGAATCAAGTGAGATAGTGCAATTATTTTTTATGGCTTGTGTGGTGATCTTAATTTGTGAGGAAATGTTTCATGTTTTGTGAGAGCAGGCTGCGTTCACATGGAGCTTGGCTTTCAGGAATGTCACTCCCTGAACTGCCAGTGTCTTCTCTCATATTGCTGGGTGCTTAACACTTCTGCAAATGTGGCCCCAAGAACTTTGAATAAAAGATTAGGATGTGATGAAATACCTGTGCAATTAAGATGCAGAACTGAATCCATTAGAATTCCCTGGTGAAGGAACATCAATATATTATTAGGGTCACACGTTAAATACACAAAGTCTCTGTTTCCTAAAATTTGTACTACCAATTCAAAAATTATAGATGGACTTGAGTGGGTTTTTTGATTTTGCTTTCAAGCCATTTCAGTCCTAAACTTCCCAGTTTTAGTTTGGAATTAAAATTCCACAGTCTCTTCATTTGTTGAAACACAGGAATGGGGAGTAGTAACTCCTTACCCTGATTTGCAGAGATGGTCTAGGATTTGGGATGGGATTTGTCACTTATAGTGTCACTTTGTTTTGGGGGAGTTACATTTTCACAAGCAGTTTTTGACAAGAATGTGTGTCCTTTTGCTCCTCCAGGATGACAAAGTGCAGCAGAAGGGATCAGAGTAGGATCTCAGTGGTCTCTTCTTGCCCTGGCACTTCTGAGTTCATGGGCTGTGCTGTCTTTTTCCAGATCCCATGATGTATCCTGACAGCAGTGCTCCAGAGAAACGCTTCCCGTGTGAGTTCTGCGGCCGATCTTTTACAGAAGGCTCTGAGTGGGAGAGGCACGTGCTCAGACATGGCATGTAAGTTGGTTTGCATTCCTTTGACAAATGGCCAAAGGTAGGATTAGATCTCTGTATCACCCCTTTCCTCCCCTCCCAAAAAGCCCTGTGATGAAGGCAAACACAGTTCTATGAAGAACGAGTCTATCATAGGTATGGATACAGTCATCAGATGTCTCTGCATGGGAAGTTCCCATTCATCCTTTTTAACTCTTCTGCCCAGGGTAACTATAGGACTGTGGGGTTTAATTACGATTCCAAAACTTAAGATTGTCCTTAGGTGAATACCACTTGGCCAGGATTAACTTTATCTGGGTGTACTGTTAATTTTTTTTTTTAATTTTTGCCTTTCTATGACAATCTGCACACTGTGGGATTATAGCATCACAGATAAGACAGGCATCTTGGAAACAATGTTTTTCCTTCTTTTGATAGGTAGCATTGGTAGCATCATTGGTTGCAGAGATCTCTTTGCTGACGAGAGTTTTTTCAAAGAGTAGATTTCATTCAAGGTTGCTGACTTGTGGAAAACATTTGAATACAGTATTGTAGATTAACTGTGATGGGACAATAAATAATGACTTCTCTTACCCACAGTATTTTCTGCCTGAATATGAGTACTTGAAATGCTGCAACCTATAAAAAGTTTTATTGGATCATTAACTCTTTGGAAAAAGTACTGTTTTCCTGTGTCTTTGTTTGGTGCCTCATAAGTCTTGTTTACCAAGGGACTGGAAAAAGGAGAATAGACTTTAAATGTCACAATTTGGGTTCTTCCCTCTTACCTCATATCTGTCCCAGCACAGAACAAACAAAGATTTAGTTTCAAAGCCAGAATATTGCAGGTACCAGTGGTAACTTCCTTCCACTTCCTCTGCTTTTGAAACAGAGGTGGCAGTGGCCTGTCTGCCTTTTTGGAAAGTGATGTGTTTTTCTTTCCTCATGTGATTGGCTTTGCTGTGCCCTGTATTGACTGTTCTCTGCTGCTTCGCAGGGCGCTGAACGAAAGCAACCACAGGAGCGGCGAGGCCAACCAGCCAAAGGAGGACATGGAGGAAACCGTAAGCACACTGCCAGAAGAAAAAGAAGACATTGAGACAATGGTGGTGGACTACTCCCACAATGGTGAAACAGCAGTCAGCATGGTAGCTGCTGACAAACCTCTCCAAGACAACTCAGAGGCCAAAAATGAATAAGCGTTTGGTGTTATTCTAATCAACGTACTTGAACAGAGATGAGCAGGATGGCGTGGGTGGGTAGGGTGGGCAGAAGGAAGAAAAAAAGCTGCTTTTAGGACTGAATGATCTATTTTCAAAGCACTGGTACCTGTGTGAGTGTGTGTATATTAAAGTTATTTAAGTGATGGAATAAGTGGCTCCATTACATCACTGCATCTTTTCTTCTGGATCTGACAGCGGGAAGTTACGTTCGTCTTGGACTATTGAAGCAACTCCCCGTGTTTCCTACATTACACATCGTGCTTTGCAGTGGAGAACTTTGATTGTTTGTGAATGGAAGCGTCGTGAGCATGGAAGAAGTGGTGGGGGGACAACTTTTTGACGCACAAATTTGTGTGCGTTTTTCTAGTTTTAATACATAATGCTTTTCCAGACTGAATGCAACTGCTTTAGAAAAGAAAAAAAAAGAGAAAAAACAAACAAACAAACAAACAAAAAAAAACAAACAAAAAAAAAGAAAACAAAAACAAAACAGAAACTGCTTTGCTTAAAACAGTCACCTGTTTCCTAGTACCTCAGAATTAACCAAGGGAGATCTCTGCATTTGTCAGTACTACCTGTTGTTGTTGTGGTTAAATGTAGAGAGACTGCTGGGCAAGGTGGTGAATAGAGGAAGAAAAAGAAAGTTTTAAAGAAAGGAAAACAAATTGTGCTTAAAATCCCAGTGTGGGTTTTATTTCTTAAAATACTGTGATTTTTTTAATTATTTTAGTAAAAAAAAAAAACAAAAAAAAGAGAGAGATACTTTAATTCCTAGATAACTGTTTGTGAATTGTCATCCTTTATTCCAGGTAAGCTGTTTGTTAGTATTTGGTTATAATTTTAGTATTTAGTAGAATTCCATGTGACTGATTGTGCGGTTTTGTTTGCCACACGTTTATTTTCTATCAGCCTGAGGTGTTACAAATACAGCACAATTGAGTTTTTCATGTAAAATGAGTATTTCTTTTTGAGTGGGGGACAGGGAAAGGAGACTAGATCTTGTGAATAGAATTTTTTTTGTTGTTGCTGTTGTTGTTATTGTTCGTTGTTGTCAATTTTAAACATATGGAGATAACAAAGAAGTTTTAACTTTAAAAAAATACCTAAAGAACCAAACTTACAGCACAGCTATGCAGCTCATGGGCCAAACACATGGGTCCTCATAACCGTTCTTTTGCTTGTCATATTAACATCGATCAGTCTCACACCAGTAATTTTTCGTTATGATTGGCTGCCTTTTTTTTTTTTTTATTATTCCGTCTGTGGTGTGTGTGTTTTCTTTTTTGTTTTGGTGTGGTGGGAGGGAGGGGTGTCTGTTAACACATCTTTTTTGCAAGCGGAGGTGAAATAGTTACATACGACATTGAGCCTGGAGAACTACTTTTACTCAATTCAAGATGGAGTTGCTGAGTTTTTTCCCCTCTTCCTTAGCTTTTAGCATGAGGGGAAAAGTGTAGAATGAAAATAGGAACCTGCATACCTAAGTGGCTGATCCTGCACTACTTCTTGGGTGGAAAGCCAACCAAACTTAACTGGAGTTTTGCCCAAGCAACGAATACAGGATCTGGTGCCCATG
>JAWWES010000094.1:6657882-6686581 GCA_035583135.1 Lophotriccus pileatus | reverse complement strand
TAACTAAGGTAATAAATAAGAGTTTTCAGATGTCAGTGGACTTAAACTTATTCAGTATTCTTTCCTGTTACATGGTTCAGGTTATATTGTTACAGGTCCTCCTAAACTTTAGTTTAGGAAAGGTTGAGACTCACATGATGCCTCAAATGCTCCCTTTCTTACAATAACGCCTATTTTGCTTAACTATACATCTGAGAACTGTTCATCTGTGTGAAGGAGACTGCAAAAACCCCAGAAGTTTTGTCAGGACCTCCTTCCTCACCCACACTGGTCAATTGCTGGCTCCTCTAGCACTTCATGCTAGTGCAGAAAAAGAAGATGATGACTTCCGTCAAATTATCTCCAGGAAGTTGGATAAATACAATAAAACCCCCTAAGTATTATTAAAAGTTTTTTGCAAAAAGAGAAAAAGTAATTCAATGGAAGGACACCTCCTGAGTATTTCCAGCTTATGGCAGTGCCAGTAAATCTTCTGATCTCTGATGGGGGCAGCTGTGGCAGTAAATTTTTTTCCATATCATGTTCTCAGGCATTGCCAGGACAAGTGCTGCATGAGAGATATGTGGCATGTAGATGGTGCTGGACACAATGTTAAGAAGATGCATTGGGCACAGAAAAGTGGGAAAGGTGAGGGCCCTGCAAGGACAGGCTTAGTGGGGGCTATTAACATGGAAAGATGGGAACACCAGAGCATGGAGCTAGAAGACGGGAGAGATCTAGTGTTTGGATAGCTGTTGTAAGGAGCCTGGATAAAGCTATTCCCTCCCAGCTGCAGAAAAAAAAAAAATAAAAAAGTTTTGCTAGCATCGCACATGCACACACATGCATCTTGCAGTGTCTCTGCAAGAGAAATTTCCTGGTGGACTGGAATGTATGACAAAAACATTTGTGAAGTTTCCTTCAAGGCATCAGCTCTTCCACTGGCATAAATCAGCACATCTCCACTGACTGATGGATTTATTTCCCTCTGTGTCCCCCAAGGATCTGGCCAGAGGCACACACTGCTCTTTGTTGCCTTGTGGGGTGTACAGAGGTGCAGATTTGCATGGTCAGGTTTCTTTGAAATTCCATCTTTTGATTCCAGTGGCAAAGTGAACCAACCTGGAGCATTTTCAGTGATTTGGGAGGTGCTCAGCTGTCCCTCTACAAACAGCTAGCTACACCTAGCTCTTTAGTGTTTCTAACCCTGGCTTCAGTGATGTGAGTTGTGTCTCATAAACCTGCAAAGATCTGAGAGTCATTGCTGCAAGTGTCTGGAGAGCAAAGAACTGAGGATCTTCCAGGAACTCACTGCATGCATAATTTCAAAAGCATAGATTACCTGCTGAGGTTTCTGCTAAGCTGAGTGGCCTCATGCAGCAGTGCTGAGTGTCTGTGTGTGGAGAGGGATGAATAGCGTGGTTTCACCTGTGTCTGAGCGCTGCTTTCTGAGGTTGAGTGCTTCTTGACATGAAAGATTTAGCACGCGGTAGGACAGGGGTAGCACTTGTTTTCCTCCCTAGATGGTGTGATGACTGGGAATGTACACTCCTTAATAAAGAGATGTCCCTGACCAAGGCTCAGCCTTGCCCTGCTGAAGTGTGGCTCTGTTCTCAGGGGTGCCTAGAGAAGTGCGACATGCGTGCTCAGTTTTCTGGTGACCTTGCAATCCACTGTGCCTCAAACACGCAGTGGCATGTCCCTCGTTCCTCACCTGCCAGGCTTGTGTGCTCTGCCTCAAGTGCTGAGACCACATGGGATATGCTCATTCTCCTTTGAAAGCAGCAGAAGTGAAAGGTCTGAGAGGAAAACTCTGTTTTCTATTCTACTCACATGAATCTTTACAGGGTGGCGACAGGAGCTCAGGAAACAATTTAGTAATGATCCACAGTCATGGACCAAACCCACATCCTGCTGTCTCGGGGATGTCATCTTCATGGTCTCTAGGGAGGAAAAAAGCTATAAAGTACTTCTGTAATTACTCGGGTCACCAAAGTAGCTGTATGTACGCAGAGAAACCCTGCTCTGCAGCAGCTGTCTGACAGATGGAGAATAAATGTAACCATCAGAACTGGTGAAATAATAACAACAACAATAATTACAATAACAACAGTAATTATAGGGGTGGGGGGAAGCTGTTCCTAAGCATTTTTGGTTTGGAATTCTCACCCAACTTGTCTATTCAGGCCATGCTCTGACTTTGCCTATTCAGTGTGGATAACACCTCAAAAATCAGATTTTTTTTCTAGCAATCCATGCACATAAAATTCCTGCATGTCAATTACTGCTGTTATGCTGAGATCACTGGCTGACCTGTGTTGACCAATGGCTCTGTTGTCTCTGTGTACTTTCCCATCTGTATGTGATTTTTTTCTTTTGAACACCTGCACTGATATTGATCCTTGCTGCAGCAGAGCTTACTTGCAACCTTGGCACAGAATCCAGGATGGTTGGACCCTGAAACAGCAGAACACACTAAAACATCCAGTGTTTACAAGTTATCAGGAAAGCTGTGTTACAGGCAGAGGGAGTGAAAAGTACAAACGCAATTTTGTGCCTGAAGATATTGGTTTCTGCAGTCCCAAGCTATTTCACTGTGTCCCAGCAGCACTCACAATCTTGTGAGAACTGGGAGTGAGATTAGGAAGATTTTAAAAAAAATACATATTTTTGCATTTTCTTTAATTAAAATCTTGTAAAATATCTCTCTACTTCAAATGTGATCTTGAATGGCTCCTGTGGCCAGTGCTGTCACTGGAACTGTTACATCCCACCCAGATCTTTGTGTTGGTGGGTAGCAAAGGTGACCTTTGAGAGTTTAATTCTCATTTTCTCAGTATGAAAAATACTCCTATAGTCACAAAAAAAGGAGGAACACCATACCTTCCACTTCCCTGCCAGGGGAGTTTGAAAGCATGGTTCCCTGGATTGCATTGGTTTTAACCTGGATGCTATTTGATCCCATCATCTAACCGTTCCCATCATCCCATCATTATGTTAGGATGTATGCAATGGCTCTCAGGAGATTACTAGGCAGGCTGGGAGGAATCTTTTGGTTTGAATTTGCTGTATTACATTACTTTTGAAAATAAGAAAAGGCCAAGATTTGTCCTGATTTCACAGAGAGGTCTTGAATGATTGAAGATGCTTTTGATTTTTGGCAATTGGGTGCTTTCAGAGAAATCAGGTCAGCCTGGGGTTTCTGTGAACTAGAATTCTTTTCCCTTTTTATTTTTTTTTTAAAGGGAAAAATTTCCTTCCTTAGCAAGATGAATCTGTGTGCAGATCCTCAGTACATTGCTACCTTGTTAATTTCCTGGCTGCAGAATTTTTGCTGCATGTTTTATGTTGGTAAGCATTGAAAGTTCTGGAGTGCTTCTGGAACTGGTTTCATAATCCTGGAACTGGATGGGAGAGCAAAACACCAAGTACACCTCCTAGAAATTGTCCAGTTACATAAATGGGCCCTGACTTCCTCGTGTTTAGAGTTGCAGAGCATTAGATTTCCACTAAGATACATCAGCTCACCTTGCCTGGCCATTGAAATGAGAAGGCATCAGTGAGATGCTGAGGGTTGTTTCACACTATATTGATTCCACTGAATGAAGAACTGCAACATCCTTCTATTCTATTTTGTCTCAATAAATGAATTTATGGAGCAGGAACAAGTCCAAATGATGAATACCAGTCATTGTAGCTGACATTTCTGTTAATAGAGGCTGTGGGTGGAGTGTGGCACAGGTTACTCGGAGCTTGATGGCAAACTGGTGAGAGATCTAACTGACCTTGTCCTCCCTCAATAGAAAGTCGAAACACAGACTTTTTTTTTTCTTTCTTTTTTTTTTTTTAATCAGAAGTATTGTCCCCTGCTGCCATCAATCAGTGATGTTAAACCAAGGGTTATAAATGGGTTGACAGCTTTATGTTGCTACCATGTACAACCTTGTTTCCAAACCCCACACAACTCCTCTACTCTGCCTGTGAAGGATGGGAGTATCTGTTCTTTGAGGCTTAAATAACTTCTTTGCCTTCATAGTTACTAGTATTGATGATTGCATTACAGAGAATGAGCTGCCTGTTCTGCAGGAACGTGATATTCAGGTAAGATATGATTTTAAAACTGAGGAGGCAGGGGAGCATCAAAAGTAAGGACAAGGATGAAAACAATAGGCTTGGAAAAATGTCTTCAGGATTTGGAAAGAAGTGGTGGAAGTCAGAAGAATTTTCCCTGAGAATAGGACTGAAGGAATGGAAAAGGGATCATTATGGTGGAGTTTACTTAAAGTAGATACTTCCATGTAACATGTGAGAAAAACTAAGAAGGAGGGAAATGAAAGTTTCTGATGATCATGTTTGTAAGGAAAATGCTAAAGAAAAGTGTCCATTTGTTTTAATTTAAGATCCAACGATTGTGTGCATCTCTCTTTGCCTTCTCTGCACAAGGAACAATCTCAGCTGAGTGTTTCTGCTTGGACATTTCTGTTGGCACTCGTGGATTCTGTCTGCATGCATGTATAGGTGAGAATTGGATCTCCTGGTACTGTTAAAAAATACAGTGGCATGTGATGACTGCAGGGTCCTGGCAAGATGCTCCCTCTCCAAAGCACATTCCTGAAGGTGCATTCAGTGCTTCTAGGGCAGCCTTGTGTGTGTGTGTTCAGAGTAACTAGTTGGTATAAGTATGCAAACCCTTGGTGAGCTACTTTGGGGTAGTGCAAACAATGTCATCTGGAGGTGTCTGTTCTTCTCCTCCTTTCAGTCCATAACAATTGGGGTAATAGATGAGGTTTCCTGGACAGATGAGTGTGACTCACCGAGCTTGATGGACAGAAGGGAGGGGAAATGAAGTAAGGGGCCAAAAATAGTCTTGGAGACATTGGCTTGGAAGGACAAAACCGAGCACAGACTAGAAAATAAAAGACCTACAGTGATGTGACATTAAGACCATCTGGACAATGTTTGGCTGCAGTTGAAAAGCAAACAAAGCCCTGAGAAGGGCTTCTGAAAGTGAGGGGAATATAAATGACACACACTGATGGGGAAGTGCTTAGAAAGAACTGAGCTCTTCTGATCTATCTGCATTGGTGCCTCCAATGAAAAGGGGCAGCCCAGGGGCAAGGGAAAAAAAAAACTGTCTCAGGGAATGTGACAGTTTGAAGAGAGAGATTCAACCAAGTTTTGGCCTGCTGATACTTAGAGAAGCTCTCTGAGAGATCTGGCTGAGACAGGGGCATCTGAGAGGCAAGCAGCATAGTAACACCAGCTATGCAAATAAGTCCCAGTAATGAAGGAAGAGCTCAGAGGCTGACATGCAGAATAGTGTAAAAGGACTTATATGTTTGCATAACATCTGCCAAAATGATTGAGGTTGCTAGGTGCTATTGCCAGAGAAATGAACTAATAGTGATCGTATCACATATGGTATAAGAGGAGCTTCAAAGCTTTGGACTTCTTAAGGAAAAATAACACTTTTGGGGTGGTTCTTGATAGTTGCTTTAAATGTGACAACAATTTACCAAGAGAAATGCTATGTTTGAAGGGGAAAAGGACTTGTTTTGTGCTTTTCTGAACTGAAAAAGATGGTTTCCTGCAAACCTTTTACTTTTTTTTTTTTTTTTTTAAGAAAATCTCAAAGCAAAAAGTTTGCTGTGCTTTCTGGGCTAGTTGTTCAGATTTATTTCCCCTGCCTACATTTTTCTTAAAGAAGCCAAACTAAACCAAGACAACACATATTCTTACTACAATTGTAGAGGTCATAAGACAAAGAGATACGGAGAAATAAGAAATGCTAGAGAAAAAAACCCCTGCTTAATTCCTCATTCCTCTTTCCCTGATAACATTCATTTTGATCCAAGTGCCACAGCAACACTGTTGGGAATGTTTCTCCTATCTCTAGTCCAAAATTAGAGGGAAGGAACTTTGCCTGCAGGCAGCTAAGCTTTGTTTTGGGGAAGTGTATCTGTATAGGAAATCATCGTTTTGGACAGCAGCTAAGGATGTGGGCCCTTATCCACTCAGACTGTTGGATGGAACAGAAGTTTTCCTATCCAACAATTGCCACAAGTCATGATAAAGTCCTTAAAAACACCACAGACTACTGATGTGGATAGGTGTCATTCCATTAGTTTTGGATAGGGTGGTGGTTTGCCATCCTTCAACACAATGTATGCATGCCTCCCTCCTGTTGCTCAAGGAGTAGTAAAAGTGATTATCAGCTTTGAGGCAAGCCTTAGGTTTTGTGGGTTTCTGGCTGCTGTTTTGTTTTGGTTTTTGTGTGTGTAAAAGAGGAAATTCCCCACTAAACCCTCCTTCTTCTGACTTTGCTCTTTTCCCCTCAGCACTGGTTTCTGGATCCTTTTATCATAGGCCCTGTTGCAGACTTCCTTCTTACCTAAATTAAGTTTTGTGATCTTGCATCTGAACACTCAGCACGGAGGAAATGATCCATTGCAGGAACACAATCCATGGGGCTTCAAACTGTTGATTTCACGCTAATTTCCCCATAATTGTCAAGCAAGCTCATAAGGCACTCCCAGTTACTAAATTCACAAGAACTGGTAGTAGGTAGTAGGAGTTGAATTATGTGAGGATATTCAGGGAGGGGAATAAAGGTTCTTTAGTTAGGAATTAATGTCTACCAAGTATAAGTGGAATTTAAAGTTCAGCGTCTTTTGCTGAAGGGTTGAGAGGAGCATGATCTTTCCAAATGCGTTTTCCCTGGGGTTTTAAGGTCTTCATGAATAAATATAGTTGGAGAGGTAACATCAGGATAGTTGGTGCTCAAACCTGTGACCAGGTATGGCTTGAGGAGATGCCTGGTACCAGCTAAAATGGTACGAGCTGATCGAGGACTGGGAATGCTTGGCTTGTGGCAGCAGAGACTGGTCAGCTCAGAATCCTCACAGCAGATCTCTTCCTTCACTTTCAGTTCTGCTGTGGATTAAGATGACACCGAGAAATTAATTAAACAGAAGTAATGTCACTATGCATTGGATCTTGGAGACTTCAGGATACCTCCACCCTACATATGGTGAGCACCTATCATGCTCTGAGGCTACTACTCTCAGCTGTGCCAGTCTGAAAACAATGATCGTGCTCACAGTGATCAGATGGCTGGAAAACCCTGTTCCCAGGATGTTGGCAGTGTCAAATCCCCAAACAAGCCTGATTAAAATCGAGGGAGTTAATTTGAGCACCAGTAACCCATTCACACATCACAGTATAAAATAATCCTCTGATGAAGGTGCTTTATTTAAAGAGTCAATTTGTAAGCAGGTAACCAGAGAATGCAGACCTGCAAGAGATATCTACTCCATTGCCATGCCCCAAGGCTGGTTCAGCCGTGCCCAAATTATCCAAGATGGATGTTTATCTAATCTCCTCTTCGATCTCTCCAGATGTGGAAATGTGATACACCATATCCCAGGACTCAGCTATTCCTGCTTTGCCTGAATGTTTGTTTCCCCTAAGTTGGAGCTAATGATCCTTTCCTTCAATTGACAGCATAATTTTGTGTCCCATCTGCAATGGAAATGGAAAGCAATTTATTCTGTTCTTCCTCAAATCATCCTGGTACATGATCTGGACAGCTCTCAGACCTCCCTTTGCTGTCCTCTAAGCTGGACAACCACCAGTGCTTTCAGCCTATCTTTGCAGGTCTGGATTTCACACTGTCACTCCCATCTGCATTTACTGCAATAGACTCACATTTTTCTTGAAATCTGATGCCCAAATATGATCAATACAGGTAAAGTCTTACCAGTGTGAAGAAGCAGATGTCAGACATAACAGCTGTATTCCTGCATCCAGACATACACTGTCTATGTCATTCTTGGCTTACATTCAAGTTGTGACCACTTTTAACCCCCAGGTATTTTTATACTGTATTTGTACAAATGATTATTCCTGCTGGATTGTCTTTAATTTTTTTGAAGACAATTAAGTTGCTTTCCTAATCCTTTTCTCGGGTTAATTTCCCATTTTGTCAAGATCAGATTGAATTCTCAGCTTGTTTGTCAAAGTACACAGGACCTCTCACTTACCATCTACAAACTAATGAACATACTTTCAAGTCCTTAAAATCAATAAAAGCATTGACTAAAAAGCATTGAACACGTTCTTTATCTGAATATTGTTGCAAATTGACTTTTTATTATGCCAAAGTCATCTCTGTTTCACAGAAAAGTGTCTGCCTGAAAGGAAGCACACACAAAGAAGTCTCAGTTTTGCCTCATACAGGAAAATGCAATTTCAGACGTGCCTCACATCAGAGAGATGTGTAAGGAAAGGAGGTAGAGTTTAGAGTCAGATCTGGTTTATGGCTGAGATTTCACACTGCCTTTGGGTCTCACCAAACTCGCTAAAGACGTCAGGAATCTCTTCTTCACGAAGCAGTATAACCAGGAATGTGACTTTCACAGACTGCCAGAGAACAGTGACTCACTCGGCACCGAAAAGGGACAAAACTTTAATAGTATTATTCCTTCACTTTCTTTTACTACTTCACAGTGATCCTGAACTTCCTATAACATTCACCAATGACTACACAGACTGCCCAGGACTATCTGTTACCACGAGTACTTCATATGCATAATACAGGTCTCTATGTTCCCTACCGCTCCTGTGAATTCCTTTGATTCTTGACTCCATTCTTATTGCAACAGCCAGAGGTGGAAGAGCTCATATAAAAAGAGAAAAGGTGATAATGGATGTGTCTGCATGTTCTACCAGCCAAAGATATGGGCTCAGACACATATTTATTACTGATTCTTTTAGCGGCTGCTCTGTTATATAAGAAACCTCCCACTTTTTCAGGACATGAGATAGTTTACTCAAGTTCAGAACTTCTTCAGATAAAACTTGTGTTTTATCTCACCTTTTTAACAGAAGGCACCAAATTGTAAATATACCTTACCCTGCCAATCTGAAATTGTGTGGCTGATTCAGCTCCAAAGTATATATTTCATTATGGAAATTATTTTTCCTTATGCAATAGCAGTTAAGCCCTGATTTCCAATGGGAAACTGTCTCAATTAAGTTTATTCAGCATGCATTCAGGTCTGTTTCAAGAGCCCCATTTTTGATGTTTACTGGAATTTGTCTCCTCTGGGAATGTAAATAGTTTCCCTTGGAAAGCAAGTGGGGATGATTTCCATCCTTTAAAGCAACCCAGGCTGGAAAAACAGCACTGCAGCTGTAAGTGGTGGTGTTGCTTGGGAAGAATGTTTGGTGCCAGCATGGCTAAATCTGCATAACCTCCTTATATAGTATCCAGTGCAGCTGGAAAGAGCGTTTGAAGGTACCTGAGGGATAAATCTCGACTCTGTCTAACCTTTTGTTTGCAGTAATCCAAAGTTTTATTTAGTCTGTACTAAGCACTGCGACAGTAGGTGTTACTTCCCATGGGAAAGTTGCCTTAGATCCAGCAGGCAGTAGCTGACATGCCCAACAGAAAAACACACTTCTGTTCTCACTGCTGGCTGTTCTCCTGACACCCAGCTATGGATCAGGAGACACCACCTAGCCAAAGTCATCACAGCCTAAGTGCAGCTTGCACTTTCCAGTAGTTTCCAGCCCAATGCACTATTGACAGAAACCAGTCCATGCTGCCTGGGTTGGAGGATGCTGATCAGATCCACTACAGTGGTGTGGACCCAACATCTCATGGTGCTGGTTTATTTTCCTGCTGTGGAGAGGACATCAAAGAGGACGAAATTTCTTTGAATTTGATTATATTCTGCCCATGATGAACATACAGATCTTTCCAGGTGGTGTAAGCCCACCTTATTCTTCTCAGAGAATGCTGCCATTAATTTTCAGATCATTATTTAC
The DNA here is from genome assembly GCA_035583135.1 of Lophotriccus pileatus. NCBI lineage: Eukaryota > Metazoa > Chordata > Aves > Passeriformes > Tyrannidae > Lophotriccus > Lophotriccus pileatus. The sequence continues at coordinate 6,676,771 of JAWWES010000094.1, read as the reverse complement.
TGTGGGATTTGGGGTATTGTTTAATTGCTGATTCTCTTGCAAGAGCAGGATTGCTCTTAGAGTATTAATGGTGTTGTCCTATTTTGGGTAACCTCCAAGTCCAAAAGCAAAGGCTGTTCTTAAGTTCAAGAGGTCCAATCACAGGTGGGAGGAAGTTTGGGAGGTTTTTAAGACCAGCACTTTTCACTCCACAGCCGTATTTTAGCACTCTCTGCACAGTGTTTGTCACCTCTTTGCACTAAACTACAGGTGTTTCCATTGAACCTCCTCTCTGTTCTTCCAGTATATACTCAGTCCTCAAACAAATTATCATAGGCATCTTGGACACAGATGAATGTGTCCTGTATTCTTGTGTTTCTATAGTAGAATTTGTGCACATTATGAGCTCTCTTTTGATTTTTTTTTTTTTAATCTCAGAAACTTCTGGGAAGAGGAAAATGCTTTGCCTTCTATTTAATAAATAAGAAAATAATATTTAATATGTGTTGATTAAATTAATTAATATTAATGTTTAATAAGTAAGAAAAGCACACAGTGGATCTAGACATTAACCTAACTTTGGTTTCATGATCATCTGACTTTACAGTCCACAGGCAGCATAGAAGGCAATCAGTGAATCCAGCCCTTGCTCAGGAGGGTTGCCTGTAGCATAGCAAAGGAGATGGAATGGGTTCTCTCCTAGAAGAGCAGGTTAATCCCCAGGCTACTCTTCCTGTCAGCTTTTTGGAGACAGCTGTTGGCCAGGCAGAGAGGAGGAAGACTTAGTGTGTAATCTAGCAGCTGGCTGTCCCCAGGTATCTTTTAAGTTATCTCCAACAACTCTAGATCCCTTGTGTGCTGCCAGACCATGCTGTTGTCACCACGGGATGAGCTCTAACTTGCATTAACTTATTTCAGAGATAGGAGAAGCTCAGCCCATGGAACAAAGCCATGAGGAGAAGGGAAGCAGTGGTGGCATTGCTGCATGAAGGAAATGAAGGGTTTATTTGCTATCTATTTGAGAGTGACATCATCTGACCACGTAAGGGGTTGTGAAGGTGAGAACGAATCTGTGAAATCATATGATTAGGCAATTTTCTCCCTGTGATAAATAACTAAATTAAATACAGATGTTAAACAGTTCAATTAATTAGAATGCAACAACGTAACCTCCTCTCGTTTATTTTGTGCCATGCTGAACATAGCTGCTTCTTCCACCTCCACCTCTTTATAAATAAATCATATGCTTTCTGGATCAAGTCATGCAGTTATATCTTAATTGTTTGTAGGAGCAAATCTTACTATGATGTTAACTGTCACACGAGGATTTGTTCACACAGGGCCAGATTCCCATTGGTGATATTTTAATTATTATTACAGTACAAATATGGTCTTTAGTAGCTTATTAACACTAGAGGGTATAATAAACTTTTATCAGCAAACAAATACTAAAACGGGTGTCTCCTCTAAGGATTTTAGTAACCTCTTTCCTTGTTTCTTGATAATACCTCTGGAGAAGCTGGAAACCAGGATAGACCTCAGAAGCCCATTTTGGGTATTGGATATATCTGACACCACCACCCCCAAGATGATGTTTGACATTCACTGTGTAATAGATATATTGCCAGCCAGCCAAATAGCATGTAGTGAAAAATGACTGCTTATTTTTTTATTTTGTTACAACTAGATTTCTGAATTTTAGAGCCACATAAGGTTTACAAATAGCATTTGTTCAGGTAGTTGCAGATTTAAATAGAGGTTTAGAAACACTGCAGGTTTTGTTTTCTAAACTGCCATTGACATTCAGTGGGGCTTATCCTCCTACATCACTGTTGAATCTGCAGCTCCTCTGTGTGTATTTTAGCATATGCCAATAGGCTTTGTGGTTAAAGACAGGGAGAGGAAAAGAGATGTTGAAACTTGCAGTGTCCTATCTGTACTACAATTTAATAAGTGCAACTTTGTGAAAAATAGGTCTTTACCCTTATTTTAGTTCTACTGGCCGTGATACCTTTGCAGAGCTGTTTTTTTTGGTTTTTTTGTTTTTTTTACTGTTCCCTTATAAAACAAAAAGTAGTGGAAACTGCCCCCCCCTCCCCCCCCCCATTTAGAGACAAGCAAATATTTAGTCTTGAATAAAACTGCTTATTTTCAGTTGAGACTTGAGTTTTAAAAGCACATGCATAAGCAGAAAGAGTTTCAGTAACAGACGTCACTTTGATATGAGAAATTACAGTGTGATGTTTAGGCAGTAGTGGACAAAAAAGTAGGCTTCCCATTGCTTGATCTTTCTGTCCTCCTCCTGAAAAACTACTTTTCCAGTGAGCTACATTTCAAGCTGCTCTGGTTGACTGGAGCTGGGGTCTTCCCATGCGATTCCCACTGCCTCCCACAGCATTATGGCATTTCCACCTTGCCTAAGGGTGAGAGTGGAGAGAACTAGCTACTGAAAGATTTATTCCTCATTCATTTATCCAATGAAGAAACTTACTGGAAGACATCAGTGAATGCTTGTTCTCATCCTGCTCTTTCCATCCAGCTTGTTTGTTCTCTTTGTTCTGTAAAAAGGGAAGCTTGCAGGCACCATCTCTGTACTAGAACACCTGGTTCTGGGCTCAAACCTTGACTCTGTGAAGTGCTCTCAGAGTGAAATGTAGCTCTGTAGAGCACTCACCCACACCCCTGGCTCAAGTTCACTCAGAAAAGGGAAACATTTTGCATGAGCAGAGTGTGATGAGGATGTTCTTTGTACAAAGGTCATCTGGGCTGCCTCACTCTATCGTTTAATTAATAGTGAAACACTTAGAAATAAGGTGAATGATATACTTAGAAATAAGGTGAAGAAGAACAGCAGCCTTCAGAGTGTGGCAGCTCTCTGGCTAGTGTTTTTATGTATGTGCTGAGACTCCCTTGAGGGCAAAGTTTGTATCTGAAGTTAAGCCTGAATATGCTACTATTTTCCCCTTCAGTAATCCACTATCAGACAAAGAAAAAAAAAATTCACATAAAATGATGTTTATTAGTGTTGCTGCTGTAAGTTGAGCAGTAAGCAAGACAGGAGACCAACCACAGAGCACATGTATCCAGGCTCAGGAAGAATTGGACTGAAGTCTAACAAAGTGCCAATCCTGGAACTTGTGCCATTGTGAGCTGCCTCAGCCAGACTGAGGTGCAGAGGTGGACAAAAAAGAGCCACAGCCCACTCCAGCTGTGCCATGAGTGCAGACACCTTCTCCCTGAGTAGCCCCTCAACAAGGGGAGGAAGATGTGGAACTTTGGCTCACAGGCAGTCCTGGGCCTGCAGGAGCCATGAATGTGGCAGATGAGGCAGCCATGCTTCACTCCCACCTCTTCATGCTGTGTGAGTAGTGAAAAGGGGCCAAAAAAGGGAAAGCCATGCTGAAGAGAAGAACATCATGTACTGGAGCTGGAGCTGAGCTGGGGTGCCTGTTCTTTGGTTCTGCCACCAGAAAATTGCCTAGGAGAAGATGCCAGCAAGGATTACAAGTGTGATGATAACTTCCAGCAGAAAAGACATCAAAAAAAAAAAAAAAAAAAAAAAGGAAAAAAAGAAAAGGGAAATTTTAAAGGGCAAGAAGGTAAAGATAACCTGTCTGGATTTATGCTTTTAGGAGGAAAAAAATAAGGAGAAAGGGTTCTAGCTCTTTCTAGATGCAAAGACAACCCAACCTGGCCTCTCTAAAATTAAAGTGTAGAGTGATTCCTTGTGCATACAGATGAACTGAACTAATAGCGCTGGGAAAGCCAGATACTTACCTCTTTTAAATGCTTGTTCCCATGCCAAAAGAGATCCAACTCATGCACTTTATTGGGCATGGACAGAGGCACCACAGTGAAAGCTCTGCTCCTGTGACAGGATACTCTGCAGGACTGTGTCTGCAATTCAAGCATGTAAATACTGTGCCCAGTAGCCACTCACTGACTTGAGGACCTGTGAGTGGTTGTATAATCCTGCTGCCAGTGGAGGTGCTTACACTGTACATGGCTGGTGCCAATTTAATTGCTTACACTAGAGATGGCTGGTGCAAGTCTGTCTCCTGCTGGGATGGACATATGAGAAGATGGTGGTGCTGGAAGAGCAGGACAAACCCAACATCTCAGCTCAGCTCTTTGCTCCACCTGTGGGTGTTTCATATGAGATTCTCTAGTCCAGCAGTTCCTCACCTGAAAAAAGGAATATTGCCCCTTCCCCATTCCAATGAAAATGAAAGGAAAAGGTATGAGGTACTCAGATCCTACTTTACCTTTGCATTATGCAGAGCTGAGCTCATTACAGCTTCTTCAGGGTTTGTTCATGCTGCAATGGGACTCCTCAGAGCATCTCATTTAGTAAGATGGGCTCATCCCCTTCTGTTATTTGATGGCTGATTTGTGCTGCTCTGATAGAACAAAGGAGCCTTATTTCAGGTGGGGAATCTGTTTTTTGAGGTCAATACCAGAATTAAATCCTCTGACATTCAGATATTTTGTAGCCAAGTAGAAGAAGATATCAAAAACCTAGAGAGGGACCTTGAGGAAGAGAATGTAGAGGAACAGAGATCAGGGGTCTCCTGTGGGACCCAAAACCCTCTGCACTGTTGTCCACAAGGCTCTGGGGACCTTAGTACTCCTAGTTCACCGTGCTGCAGTGCCATTAACAAGCAGGCGGGGAGACCAGTCCAAGACACTTGTGAAGACACCAGTTCACGATAGATCAGAGAGCCCTCTGCGGAAGCTTTTCTCTGGTAACAGGTGTGAGGCAGTTTGCAACCTCACACTCCAGTGTTGTTTTTAAGCAAAACAGAGGTCTGTGATTCATATTAGTGATAGACAATATGCTTTGGCATACAGCCAAATTGGCACAAATGGACACTTTTATTTAGGGTACACGTATGCATGTGTGTAGTTGTATTTACATTTCCATTGAGTTATCTTTCTCCATCTTCCCTTCATGTCTCCTTTTCATTCTGCCTTCCCTTCTGAGTCCCCACAACCCCTTGCTGCAACAGTGCTTTTTTTAATACTTGTATTTCTTCTCTAGTTGCAAAATGGGGACTTTGGATGGTTGGAGGTTTAAACTTCAGTTTAAAAATCCCCATTGTCTAACTGTCATTTACAAAGATAACTTAACCTCTTAGAAACCTACTGACCTATTGAAAATGAATAGGATTTAGGATTTTAATTTTCTGATTTTCTTTTGGAAAGGTCACATAAACGGCCTTCAGAGTGCCATAAACGAGGTCAGTTCATGGGCCAATCCCATTCCTAATGAGAAACTCATGTGTAATTGCAACCACAGGCAAGAAGAACTAGTTGGAGGTAAAAGTCTTTTAATCTGTTTTCCTAGCTTCACCTTTCTCCACTTCATTCACATGAGTTTGTAAAACACACAACACCTTTCAGCTGGGCAGCTTTGCAATGCTGTCCCAGTGTCCTGAATATGATTAAGGCTTTGCTGATCTTCTGCACTGTTTCAGACTCTTTACTATTTCAAAGGTAAAAATTCCAGCTTCAAGAACAAAGCTAATATACCAATGAAGTGCACTAAGAGAAAAAAAAAATGTGAGGAATGATTTAATTTAAAAATCATTCAAAATTAATTGCAGCAATTAGGAGGAAACCTTTTACTGTTTTTCACAGCTAATACTATTATTTGCTCTGGCAAAACCAGCACAGAGCACTGGACAGTTAATTATGCAAAAAGGTAATTATGACAACGCTGTTCACAAGCAAAAATCTTATGTCTGATTACTCAAGGTACCTGTTCCTCATTTTAAATGTTCTTCAGATGTTTTTTACCTACACTACATTTTCTTACCCAAGAATTTATTTCTACTTGGTAGGACATTTTTGCTGTTGCCACTAGAGGTCTATTCACCACTACAAATATAAAAGAAAGAGGCAAGCAATGCATTTTCTTCTATGGATTTTATTTCTTTTAATTACTGTTCAGTGTTAGTGTTGGAGTAATGATCTAAAGAAAGATGACTGTGGATGCCTTATAGCAATAGAGGTGAAGTCAGAGAGTGCCACTATTGTTTCAAGGTGTATAAAATTTGGTCTTACAGATGTCATCCTTTTGGTGTGGTAATCGGCACTTCTTGTGTTTTATATTTTTGTTTCCTTGTTTGCTGCACTCAGATCTGTGTTGCCCAGATTGAGGTGTATAAACACAATTACCTGTGATAAACAAAACAAGGCAAGTGTTCCTGCCCTCCCCAGATTTGCTTCAGGGGAGATATACTCAGTTACCAGAGACTGCAGCAGCATTTGTTTCAGCTTTGGTAGGAGCACAGTCCACCCTTATGTTCCCAAAGCTTTCCTATTCCTTTCCCTCCTTCTATCTTTCTTTGTCAGAGTCCATATGAATGCTGCCTTTGCCTGGTTTATCTTTTCATCTCTGGCTCAGCACAGCCTCCTGTTTCAGTTCCACATCCCAGGGTGTCTGTGAGGTTTCTAACACTTTCCTCCCTTCAACTGACATTAAATGCAGTCTTTCTTGCTGATCATTGGAAATGTGTCTCTGCTCGGCTCTGGAGGAAAGGAAAAATACTGCTCTGTAAAGCTGCGGTTTGCTCAGTCCTGACTTTGTTCTGTTCCCATTGGTAATCAGGAGTAAAATTCCTGCTGGCTTCAGTGAGAACAAAGTTAGGCTGAAACTCGTAGCTTTTGAAAATTTCCTTCCATACATCTTTTGGATCTGTTTTTCTAAAGAACCAAAATTAGAAGACACTTACTGAACTCCACCAGTGATTCTCTGGTTGGTTTAAAAGCTACCTGGCCCATCCCTCCTTTGCTCTTCAACATGTTCAGAGGATCCTAGTAGAGGACAGGATCATGGAGAAGTGGTAGGAGGAAATCCCATATGGAAGAGAGGTTTTCCTGAAGCAATTTCCCCTGCCTTTCTCTGGAATCAAGAAGTGTCAGCAGTGCAAGAGTGGCTCTTGTTTTTGCCACCAGATCTATCATCTGGCATCACTTCTCACTGCACACTGCGCCTTTGCCTTCCCTGGACTCACCCTGGCTCGGCTCCATCCACCACCCCCATGTGACCTGGCCTCCTCTCACAGTCCAAAGGCCATAGGAACAGTGTCCAGGGATTAGAGGAGGAACCAGAACAGTCGTGCTCTCTGAGTCTCTCACTCACAGTGTACAAATAGAGAAGAGGAACCCCATCTGTGTCAAGGTTTGCTAACTGAGATTTATAAAATAATAATATAAAAAGATGTTTAACTTGTGATTCGGCACTGGGAACCAGTCTTGCTGGTTTTAATCCCTGTTCCCTTTGCTTGGTTGCACCCTTTGCTTCACTGCCATTTCCATATGATCTACCACCACTGTCCTCAGAGCTCTTGGCATCTGTGTGGGAGCTTCCTTTTCAGGAACCAAGCAATCCCTCAGCTCCAGACTTAAACCCCTCAGGTCACCCCATGCTGCCTGAGTGGCTGTTCTTGGCTTTCTGACGCCAGTGGTTAGTCATGCCACACTTCCCAGTCCTTACCCCTGAAGTATCCTGGCAGCTGGAAGAAGCAGCAGCCTCCCAACATCCAACTCTTTATTCCAGCCTGCTCAGTTTGCATTACTGCTCCCCACTCCATGCTCACCCCTTTTTAGTCCTGTGGGCCATAAAATCTTGGGAAAACTGTTTGGAGAGGTAACTCAGTTTTACTCAAACTGCCTACCAAGCCCACTGATCTCAGGAAATTTAACTCTTGGAGTTACCACTCATGCATTCCTCTGATAATAATTGGACTGATTGAAAAATAATCACTTTGAAGGAGTCAGTCAACAACCTGTGGGCATTTTACAGTTGAGTTTCCAAGTTTTTGTATTCCTCTGCCAGTGAAGATTAGTAATGAAGCTGAACACAGGTAGGGAGGTCGCCTCAGGATGAGTGTTTTCAATATTCATCTTGGTATCCAAAGGGCAGAGTTGGCAGGTGGCGAGGCTTCATGCCTTGCACAAAGACCTCTCATTTGTCAGGCACTGAGTTCTGAAACAGCAGATGGTGCAGATGAACCAACTCTGGCAACTGGTGATCTTCATGATATAGCTCAAAGTTCCTGGGGAAGTGCTGGTGAGCACTGGGCCTGTCTTACATCTCCCTTTGTGTGACTGGACAGGCTCCTCTCCTCCCCTCCCATTTTCTGACTTGCCTTCCCTTCCTACATTAGGGAGTGTAATTATTTCTCTCACACCAAGTTATTGTGGTGGGGAGGGTGCTCAGATCAACTTGGATGAGAAACTTGTGCCCTCTTACTTCTTTTGAGACCTGGCTTGAAGCAGACCTTTTGCGTAGCTCTGGATGCTGCTGGTGGACAACTGTTGTATGTTTCCTGCTTTGCTTGAGCATAGAAATGGGGCTTCACCATCATCCCACCATGTTAGAGCATCCCAGAGGGATAAAAAGTGGACAGCTGTTGTTACCACCCACCAAGTCCAGACCTCCTGGCTCAGGCAAGTTGTATGCCTCCTTGAATAAGATACTGTGATTCACATGGCCGCTTTGAAGTGTTTGTACAGCCTCAGGCATTTTCCTTTCCTGGCCACAATGCTCCTGCAATCCGTGTTGGGGGTGAGGTCTGGTGTAGGCTCCTCACTCCACATGCCTGCAGAGCTGAGGTTAAAAATGGGACTGATGCCTGGCTATGCCTTCAGAGTCTCCACTTGCCATTTGTTCATGGGACAAATGAATTGTCATAGCACTGTGGTGGACAGACATTTCTAATATTTGAGTCTTCTTGCTTTCCTTCTGCAGTGCTCAAAAATTGTTTCTCTCTGTGGTTTTTACAGGCATGTCTTGGACCATGTGTGCACAGAAATGATAATCCTGCCCTCAAATTCTTATAAATGCAATTATTTGTTTCAGACCAAAGTCTTGGCTTCCCTCTCCTTTGCATCCAAAGCCATCTGCTGAGACTCAAACTGGCTTTGGTTGGAGGTGAGGTGTTCCTGTTGTGTCAGGAGTTTTGAGGTACTTGTCTAGGGCACCTCTACCTGCTGTAGCAATACCAGTCAGGCTGACACATGCACTTCTCTCGGTGCCTAAAAACACCCAGGAGAATCCACAGATCAGTACTGGAGAAAAGGAGGTTCAGGGCAGACCTCATCACTCTCTACAACTGCCTGAAAGGAGCTTGTGTCCAGGTAGGGATTGGTCTCTTCTCCTAGGCAGTGAGTGACCGGGTAAGAGGAAATGCCCGCAAGATGTCCCAGGAAATACTGAGGTTGAACATCAGGAGGAATTTCTTCATGGAAAGGGTTGTTAAATATGGGAACACACTGTCCAGGGATGTGGTGGAGTCACCGTCCTTGAAGGTGTTCAATAAACAATTGGACCAGGCACTCAGTGTTATGGTCGTCTTGGAAAAGTGGTGATTGGTCAAAGGTGATCTCAGAGATCTTTTCTAACCTTAATGATTCTGTGATTCTGTGATACAGTTTTGCTAGTAAGCTACTGTATCAATCAGGATACTTATGGGACAGCGGTAACTTCAAATATCAGAGGAAGAAAATCTGACTTGTACTAGGAGACAAAGTTTTGTCACTTGAAAGGCAAAAGAAGACCCACCCTCCTATATTTGAAACATTGTCCATTTAAATCTGCATCAAAAACGGGGTAACCTTTATACACAGAGATTTTTAATACCGATGTTGCATTTGTCCATTTTAAGGATTTTGCTTGGTTTGAGTTTTTTTGGGTTTAGTTTGGATTTTTTTCGACCATGCATTACACTTTTTATTCTGTTACTAAAATGCTAAAATAGAAGTGTAGCATAAAGGAAGTGCATTTAAGTACAGCAGAGACATAGGGAGTTGCTCTGCAGGAAGACTACTCTGGATGCCGGACCTTGGGCTGAGGTGGAACAGATTGTCTCATCCTTTCTCCTTGCTCTGTGGTTGGGAAAGTTGACCCATGATTCAGGTGGAAAGGGAGATGTGTTTAAATCTGGAGAAGCCTTAAAAGAAGTGTATTGGTTGAACTTGCTTGTGCCCTGACAGAGCTCTTTCATCCCTGCCTTACTTCAGCCCAGCTCTCTGGATTTACCATGGGGTTTATGTTTTCTTCTTTTTTTTTTTTTTTTTTTTTTTAATTTAATTTAATTTTATTGTTTTTTATTTTTATTTAACCAAAAACTGTTTGTTTTAGCAGGACAGACATAAAAAAAAAAAATTAATTCAGCATTACCTGAAGATCCAAAACAATGTCACAGTATCACCAGGATAAGCACTTTTACACCCCTGAGCAGGGAGCAATATGCATCACTGAAGAGCTTTTAACCTAAAGCAGTATTTTTCAGTTCTGTTCACCCAGCCCATGTTGCATTACAGCAGCTTCTTGGTTTTACATGTTTCATCACAGCTCAGTTCTCCAAGGGTGGGCAGAAAGGTGCTTTCCACTGTGCTCTGTGTTCACAGTGTTATCCAGCACAAAGTTTGATAAGTGTAAATCCATACAGATAATACAGATACATCTGGGGGATACATCTGTAATTTCCATTAAAAAAAAAAAAAAATACAAAGTTTGTTCCCCTCCTGTTAAATCTTCACTCTGTTCAAACATACCTTTCAATTTAGTAGTGTATGAAGAGCTGAATAAGAAAAAAGCATGTCTAGATGGAGGCTTTAGAACCTGAATTCCCCTCAGTCAAAAGAAGCAGCACCATGCCAGCATTTTCTTTACCTGCTTGTCAGTCTTTGAAGCTTCTTGGCTTTGCTCTTCACTTGACCAAAAAATCACATATGTATATCAGGGTAAGCCCTGTGCTGTTGAACCTGAATAGTGTAAAATAAGAGGTCCCCATACCCATGTGGTCAGTGAATACCAAAAACACCCACTGCACTGCCTTGAGCCACAACTCTAATCTGTGACTTAAGGGCTTTCTGAGTCATGGAGGTAAAACCAGGAAATTTTCCTGATCTGTAAGGATAAGCTTCTTTGTGTTCATGTTCCAAAAAAGCTCAATAGGAGTAAAATGGTGAAAGGGTCACATCTTTCTCTCCATGTGAATCATGGGGAGACAGGTCACCCCAACAGGCAGCAGCTGGGGAGCAGCCCAGTGAAAGAAAGCAGGACACTTCTCCTGATATACTTGTTTTGCATCCAGAGGTTTAGAAGAAATCCTGCTGGCCTCAACAGTGGAGCTGTTTACTGCTTTTAGGCTTGACAGCCTATTATTAACTGCAACATCAGAGAACACCATCTGTCTTTTCCTAAGCTATTTGATCAATCTGTGAGTTGGAGGTTTTGCTTTTTAGAGGAAAATGTGTAATTGTCCTGATTTAGTGAGAGATCTTGAATTATCATATCTAAAGCAGAAATTTAAACTCTTAAACATTTTTCTTTTCCTTTATGTCCTGGTGATATCCTGAGTCCATTTTCTCTTGACTTTCTACTTTTTGTAATCATTTTCAGGCAATGTAGGAAATACAAAAAGAAGACAAATAGGATGACAGAGTGAAATTTTGAAGGTTTTGGGGCAGGTCATCAGCCAACACGTCTAGCTTAATGTCACTGGTTGTTTCTTTTCATTATCATCTGAAATGTGATTTTCAAACTTTTTCTCTTTGCATTTAATAAGACCAGAATTTTGCTTTTCTTGGTTTTTTTTTTTGTTTTGTTTTGTTTTGTTTTTTTTTAATTTATTGGGTTTTGTGTGTATATGTGGTGTTTGTTTTGGCTTGGCTTGGTTTTAGGGTTTGGTTTGACATTTTGATAATCACAACTGGATTTGATCCGGCAAGGCTGAGTATTTTTTTAAATGGTGTTTTTTTGCCTAGGTAGCTTGCCAGAAAACAAACAACAAAAAAAGAAGTAAACCCTCAAATTTTTTACCTGCATGTTTTTTTCTCTCTGTAAAGGTTTTTCACTAGAAAAGGTAAACAATGTGGTGCTATTTCTGAGTGGGATTGTGATCCATAACAAACTAGTAACAGCAAAGTAAAGTACTGAAGCTGAGTGCTGAAAAAAGAAAACAGGAAGCTGGTCTAGCAGTTAAGGGAACTCTAGTCCTAATTTGCAAAAGGTCAGTGAAGGAGATACAACCCATATCATTATTTCATCCTCTGGGGAAACATGCCCTTGAGGTGTTTAGACACCCCAGAACAGTAAGTTGTAAGATCCGAGTGTCAACTCCCAGTCCAGCTGGATCTATGGAGGAAGGGGGTTGTTGCTGCACGTTTCCTTCGGTGGAAGTGGTGCCTCACAAGGTTTCATCCAGGGTCTCAAAGTACAGATGCAGCAGCTCATAACCCCCTGGAATCCGTCAGAAAGGTGATGCCACCAGGGTGTCACATACTCGGCTGCTCCACATGATTCCCTTCTCTGAGAAAAGATAGACACATTATTTTTGGCCTGGGCAGGCAGTTTCTAAAATGGCTTTTCAGGGCAAAAACCAGAGAGACACAGACTCCATGTTCCAGAACTGACTAGATGAAGTGTGATAGTTGGAATGAGCAAGGATTGTGAGATGGAACACGAGACAGCAACATCAAGGACTTTCTGCACTCTGGCACTGCAGTGTTACCACTGCTCTTCAGTTAGGTTTGCCTTTCCCTAAGGTGTCAGCAGGATTGTATAAGTCTCACTGCCACTGCCTGCCTGTTTCCTTGCAGAGCTTGTGGAAAAGAATCTTGAAGAGTCTTCTCAGGCACTAATATTGAGAAAGTTGTCATTATCTCCCATTTGATAGGCATGGTGTATCAAAGCAGGGAATCTTGGTGTGCTTTTTTTGCAGCAGAGACCTGCAATGAGACAACAGCTTCTCCAGAGAGGTCACATATTTCAAACATTATTTTCAAGATAACAATGGCAAAAATATTTGTGCTGCTGTGTGGTGGAAGCCACAGGCATTAATGCAGTTGCCACCACTGTCATGCTGCTGGTGAATCACTGGTGAATACCAGTGTAATGACAGGATGAGAAGTTTGAGCATGTTCAACTTGCTGAGTCCTTTTAGTGCTTTGGAGACTGATTCTTTTTATGAGAGCAGATCTTAACCCAAGGGAATAAAAGCCACTGCACCCTGGATTATGTGAGTGCAAAATGGCTTTCCAGCCCTCTATGCCCAGACACACCGCCCATCTTCACTCGTAGAAGAAAGGGCAAATTCATTGGGTTTGTAGGAAAAGTATATTTGTCTGGGATGAGGAGACCACCACACATTTAAATGCTACTCTTGTCATCCACTCAGAGCACAAGGATAGCCACACCCAAAGCCAGCCCTTGCTGTAGTGCTGTGAAACATGAATATATGGATGAATGCGAGGATGACCAGTCTCCAGTAAACAAAGGAAAGCAGCTCTGTGAGTGTAAAAACAGTAGTGTTCTATGCAGTGTGTGGCATATTCAATACTACCCAAAAGAAGGGGTTGATGAGGGAGAAAAGAGGATATTTTACACTGATCTCCAAACTAAGCCTAGAGACTAGTCCTATCCAGAATAGTCCAGATGTTGCACATCTTGCCCTCAATCTCACTAAAAGTCAGACAAGTCTATCAGAATGGAAAGCAAGAGGTCATCAAGTCCACCTTCTGAGCCCAAGACAGCTCAGCTGTGTCTAGACTGTTCCTACTGGATGGTTGCTTAACTTGCCCTTAAATACACTTCTTGACAGACACCCCACCTCCTCTACTAATGCCTCACTGCTGAAGGTCTAGTCCAAACTTCATCACCACAGCTGGAACTCATCACCCCTTCAGTTGTGGAGATTTATTCTCTTGCTCTCCCTCTCCTTTGTAAGTGTTTGAAATTTTCTATCATGGTCATTTTGAATCACTTCTAGTTGCAACAGATACAATCTTTCTCCCAGTCTGGCATCTAGTAGACCTCTCTCTATCTCCACTGTGGACTGGGAATGATTTCCTAAATAGGATACAGCTGCCATGCAAAGAAGGGAATTGTTTTGGGTGTGTTGCAAGTGAAAACCCTGTTTCCACCTTACAAACTTACTTTCTTTTTCTTGCCTTTCCCACAGCAGCAAACCACTGCCATTTCCTCTCTGCTTCTGCTTCACAAGGACCCTGATCAGCTGTGGCTCCCTGGTCCCCGGACTAGGTGGTGGAAAGCAATCTCCACAGTTTGCACCAGGTCTGCCTGAACTTCAGTGCTCCTCAGAGGGACAGTTTTGAAATGCTGCAGGGGTGGTGGGCTTGGCAGCACAGGATTAATGTTGGAGTCACTTATTTTAAAGGTCTTTTCCAACCTAAATGATCCTATGATTCTATGAAATTTCTCATGAATTCATGTAACTCCTGAGTCTAGTGACTTTCAAGTGAGCCCCTGATACCTTAGGAATTGCAATTAAATATGAAGAACTTAGCAAAAAAAAAAGGACTTTCTTATAGCTGTTCTGTGTGTTGAGAGGTGTTAGCTGAAACACATATGTTTCAGTGCACTATACACCTTTTTTCTTAGACTAGACAAGCCTTTTGTCTTCCCACCACCTCACTAGAAATTCCACATTCTGAGCACAAAAATCCTCAGAAAGCTCCTCACCAAGTTGCAAAACCCATTGCCCATGGAACAAAGTGCTTCTCCTTCACAGCTCACTCAGCAAAACTTCAATACCTACAGCAGAAACAGATGCTAAAGGGAGAATGTGAGATTTAGAAATGAGAGTTGCTGGTGCATGCCCGTTCAGTGACTTGATTTTGTTGGGTTTTTCTTAACCACAGGCATAAAAATATGCATCACAAAGAAAACAGCACAGAAAGGAGAGAAAGGAGAAGAAAGCTAGTTCTTTACTCCTCCTGGGGTAAAAAAGGGGCTATTTTGATTCTGCAACCAACTACAGTGCCGTGCTATCCCTTCTTCATCTTTTTGCTGTTGCTCCTCTGTTTTTGTTGCACTGATAATTTGCCAACTTTTTTTTTTTTGTTGTTGTTGTTGTTTTTTTTTTGTTTGTTTAATTGGAGGGAAAGGTATGTTCCTATTCCATACAGTGAGACACTGTAGAAAATGTGATAGCTCATAGAATAGACCCTCTGCCAGTGGAAAAAAAAAAAAAAAAAGAAATATGACAGCACAAACCTCACATTTTATTCTCTGAAAAATTTACCCTTCAAGTTCTTGCTGCCCACTTGGTCCTGAGCTGAGGTTCCTTACCTAAAACCACTTCAAGGCTCCCACTTTGACAGCTTGTGCTAATGTGACCTATCTTTCCCTAATACAGCTGAATTATCCTGATGCAACTATCCTCTGCTTGAGCTGGGTCAGAAGATTTAAGCACAAAGATAAAAAACAAACAAAATCCAATGTCAGTACTTCTGTAACAGCAACGTCTGAAACCACAAGTCAGCTCAGGGCTCCACAGTTCTGGGACTCGTAAGGTACACAATATAATAAAGGTCTCTGGTCTTTAGAATCAAAAGAAAGTTTGGCAGAGAGGAGCACACTGATCCAGTCCTAGGGCTGAGTAATTAAGAGACCCTGTAGCTAAATAACTTGCCTCATTTTACACTGGGAAAAAAAAATTTTAAAAAAATAATTAAAAAAGATAGGAGCTTACTTGCTCCAGATAAAACCAAGATGTCATTTCAGCAGATTATTAGTGGACTGTTCCACCCACACAGCAATTAAATGGGGCACATCATAATAATGCTATATCTTTTCATACAATGTTTTTCTTTTTTCATTTTTTTTTCTCCAGAACAAGATAGATTCATCTCATAATTTCTGCATTATGTAAGTTTAGCTGTTTTGCCAGTTGTACTGATTGCTGTCTTCTGTGTGTCATGTACCTATCAGGTTACCCTGACACCAGAGCTGTTTGCCCATGGGTACACATTACATGACTGCTGGGATGCTCAGCCCCTTTGGCAAACATCTAGGGTAGGATCCCAAACCAAATAATTTTGTATTGCTCTTTGCACTAACTCAAGAATATTAAAACAAAGAAATCTGGTTTAAAATTTTAAAACTCAAGAACTTTAAAACAAAGAATTCAAACTCTTTCTTTTGGAGTACTACACCTTCAATCATTTATTTCTGAATGCTTTAACAACTTCCCATCTGAGAATCACTGACAACAACACAGAACCCACTTTGTGTTTTGTTTAGGAAGAAAGTCTCTGGACTTTCAAATCCAGATCTGCTAGACAAAGAAGCATGGTGAAAATACAACCTAAATAGGCAAAGTACTGGATTTATACTTTGTGGCCACGTCCTGAACATTTTCAACTCTAGAGTCTTACTATTTAAAGCTGAATTGGAGACAAGGTTTGAGCAATCGCAAACTGAAGCACACTACCTGCTTTGCAGACCTCAGAGCCAAAAAATGGACAGGATGAGTTAATTCACTGTAAGAGGAGACAAGGCAGGTGAAGTGACTTTCCAAATGCCAAACCCACCAGAGAAAGAGCCTCTTAAATACAAATAAATAAGGTCACCTGGTAAATTAAATCTTACTATACTCCTGATCACTCCACCGTACTGCTTTTTCAAACACAAAGCTTCTGGTTTTTGTCTTGGTTTGACCAGTGTCAACCAGCAAGAGGCACAATTGAAGAAGACATGATTGAAGTCAACAAAATGCCCAACAGCCATAAAAGATAAGCCAAAATTCCTGAGGAACTTTGGGCTTTCTGATAGAGATGGAAATAAGAGCTATTCTGCTCTATACAGAAAGAAATCATTTTATATATTAAAATGGGGAAATAGTGATAAATTTCAGACCCTTTCTATGATGACGAACCAAAGACAGAGGACAAAAAGGTGTAATCTGACATAATCCTAGTCAGGATCCACTGGGACATGCTCCTGCCATGGATAACAGTTGGAGATCACAATGGGATTTGCTGACTGATGCTCTGGAGGTGCTTGGCAGGACAAACCTACAAGTTGCCAGATTTGGTCATGCAGAGGCAAAGTGCCACTGCTTGATGGGAAGGACACCATCCCACATGTCCTTCTTGCCAGGGCAAGAAGCCTTTTCCTTGCAAAGGGGGCTGGGAAGAGTCTCCTGAGCTCCACAGGCACAGGAACTAGAGGATTACAAGCAGGGTAGAGGTGGGAGCTCTGCCAATACACCTCCCAGTAAGCCTCATGCAAGAATTTGGTGCTTACCCTACACTGACCTCTCCTCCCCATGTGGTCTCTGTGATGTGGGGCCAGAGCTCAGATGCAGTGCTGCTGTAGCCTTTAGAACAGTTCAAGGTTATTAAAAACCTCCCAAACCAACAAAAACAAAAAAACAAAAAACAAAACAAAACAAAAAAACCCCCACAAACAAAAAAAAACCCAACCAAAACAAACAAACAAAACAAAACAAAACAAATTTGAAACAAAAAAAGGAGGAAAATAGAAAATTCTTTTTTTCTGAGAACGAGATGGTGCCCAACAGATGCAATGAAAAGAAATTAAACGGTGCTAACTTACAGTGCTTTGAACATGTCTAATAGCAAATTTATAACCTGACTAGACCCCAGCTGAAGATACCACACTGCTTGGAAGAGAAAAGCCCCATAAAAGTCCTGCTGTATTACTTAACTGCTTTTTCCATGGTTATGACCATCTCCATGCCTATTTTACAAAACATTTCTTTTCCTTTCCTGCTCCAGTTTAACAGGTGCCTGGTGAAGGAAAAGGAAAGGGAAATGAGACAAACATGGAGGAGGACACAGGCAAAAAGGTGGGTGGAAGCAGGGCAAAGGTGGACCTCTGGGCCTCAGAAGGAAGACAGTGTTGTTGCAGGAAGCAGAGAGGAAGAGGCCAGTGCTCTGACTCTTCTATTTGCTCATCAGGCTGGAGGAAGTAAGATTTCCTCATGTTAAATGCCAGCAGAAATGAGTCCTCTTGGCAGCAGAGAAAAAGCAGCAGAAAGGGCTTGTTCTTCTGGAGTATCTCAGTATCAAACTGGCTGCTCAGGAGGTCAAGATGATTCCCACGTGCTCCCTCTTTGAGGGCTGCAAAATAAACAGACGAAAAGAGAAAGCCTCAAACCTAGTGATATTGTATCAGTGAGGGGACAGCATCACTTTAAATTTCCCTTTTATTTTAAAAATGTGGCTACAAGCCCTTAATACCACAGGGAATGAAAATAAAATAAGAAAAGTGCCTAAATTCAACAAAGGGAATCGGCTATGGGAACTGCCTCAAGTATGGAGGGAAGCTTTTTACTAAACATCCCACTGGGAGAAGTGGTATGAGCATTACTCTTTCTTATCTGCATCAGCAATTCCAGTGATCAAGTGGGAGAATCAAGAGGAACTCACAGTTTCTGCCAGTTAAGGATTTGGCTTGCTTGCAAATGGGACAGGAGGACACCAAAATTAACGACCTTGGGGCCAATCAGTGTTAAATACATGCACATGTAGGAAGGTGCTGATAACAGCCTGTAGTGAGAAGCAACTCTGAATTACTCTGGGAGCAGATTGTTAGTTAGAGTCGTGAGCTTACTTTGCTTTTTGCTGTCTTCACCCCAGGGAAAAAGGATAGAGCAGTTCTTGCCTCTATTCTGGCTCTTGCTCATTTGCTCCTTCTCTTGTAAGCTGGCTCTGCTGGGCAACCTGCAGCACTGGTGATCCCAAACCCACATTTTTCTCCCCTCTTCATCCTGCTGCCAACAGGAGTGCCAGTTTCTGGCTGACAGGCTGCTCTGCCTGGGTACTTGTGAAACAAAGAGGTTGTGCCAAGGAATAAGCAGTATGTCTGAAAACTGAGCACATGGATCAGTGTTCGGCCCTAAATAAGGACATAAAATACATTATGATGTGTGAGAGTTAGAACCAATACAAGTTTTCACATTCTGAAATTCTGAAGGGAATTACTAATCTAATTTCAAGAGGGAATAAAAAAAACAGGGGGAATTCTTCCAAAATATTAGTTTCTGTGCACCCTGGTTAGATGAGAACAACAGGGTGCTCTGCAAACCTCAGGCTGGATCTGGATGAAGAGGAGGTAATGATGCTG
>JAWWES010000094.1:6646576-6657782 GCA_035583135.1 Lophotriccus pileatus | reverse complement strand
ATGATGCTGGTGTTGAACTGAGACCAAGCAAGACCAGGGGTCGTGTTCCCAGTCACCAGCACTGAGTTTTACAAGCTGCTCTCAGAAGCAGCTGCTGGCAGGAAGCTCCAAGGGCTGTTTGATCTCATAAGTTTTTCTCTACCTGGTATGCTGGCGGTTCTGCAAGATAACATTTTTCTAACCTCCCAGAAGACTTTCAGGAATTTCCACAGGAAAAAAAGAAAAACAAACAGGGGGCCAAGCCTTGGAGCTGAGCTTCAGCAAAAAAACCAACAGAGGCAAGTTTAGAGGATTCACATCTGAAATTCACAGAGATGTCTGTCACAGGCCTGCAGAGGTGATGTAGCCTCATCTACATGGCTTTGGGCAAGCTGCTTCCTCCTTGGGCCAGCTGTGAGGGCCTAGGATGTAAATGTCTGTGTGCCAGAGCTGTCTCTCACTAGATGTTGATGTGGCAACTGGCAACTGGTCTCAGGAAGTAGCTCTATGGCTACTCTAACACAGATAATAAGGCTCTGGTGCAGAGCCCAGTCCTTCCCAGTTAGTCATGTTGGGTTGGACTGCAGGAAAGAAGCCAAACCCTGAGCTTCTGAAGACTCCTGATGAACTGCAAGGAGATTTATTGAGGAGCTCACTGATATCTATCAATTGCAATCCCAACAAAAGGCAGATCCACAGGGATACAAAGCTAAAGAGATTATTAAGGCAATGAAGAGATCATTAAGACAGCCTCACTTATAAAAGATTTCTGAAACTCCACAAACGGTCCTTTGCCAACTGCTGTACTGAGCTGCCTCCTTTTTACAGCCACTGAAATGAAGAAATCCACTGCAAAAATAGCATGGCTAAACATCAGGAGGAGGGCAGGGTGAGGGATGAGAACGAATTCTTCTGGAGCACAGTACATCCTATGAATGAGTCTCTTACCAAAAATAAGCCCAGGACATCTAGCACATGAGAATATCACCACACTTGGACCTGGGGGGATGTAAGTGTATCCCAAGATATTTGTTCCAGCCAGCAAAGATGGGAATGGCTTAGGGAAGGCCTCTGCTTTACCTCGCTGATGGGAGAGTCCAACCAATTGTTGGAAGCCTGATTTACACAGGAGGTGAGACAGAACAAGTGCAGTGTTTCTTCTGACATTGCATTCCATGGTGCAGATTTCATCAGAAGGTTTTGAGCAACCAAGTTGCAATGGCTATAAAAAGAGATTGAAAGTGCCTCTCCTGAGCTGCCATCTCCCATCAAGCAGCAGTGTCTAGTGCTCTGCTCCTGCTTTGCAGCACAGTTAGGTAAAATTCCCACAAAACCTATAACAGTTGAATAAGACACATCCAGGCATTTTCACACTGAGTGTGGCTCTATCAGGCACAGCCAGGAATCAATTTTTACTTTGACTTGAGAACTGAGTAGCATTTTACTATATTAGGATATATTAGGATATATTAGGATATAGTAGCATATTAGGAAAAAATAAAGCAAGTAGGAAAAGCAAAGGGGATAGTTAAGTGATCCCATGCTAATTCATGAACATCCACACTTCCATGACTAAGGGCTCAAGAGTCCAAAAATCGGAGGTCTGGCAGCTTCAGTTTTGACTTCAAGACCTCACAAATATCAGGGTGCAAAGCACAGGTTCTTGTATTTGTGAGGTGGTGAAAGAGAGGAGCTCTTACCAACCAAGGGGAAGAGGATTGTGTGTGGTACAGCATTCATATTTCTATTCCTTATAGCTCTCTTTATAGAGAAGTGTATAAGATTCCTCCTTGTCTTCCAGGAAGAAAAGCATGCAAGGATCACACATATGATAGCATGGGGCCCACCTGGATGGCAAGCAATTCTCTTGTACTCCATCTTTACCCAGACTTTCTACAACTGAAGCTGTCTAAAATAGGAGACATCTTTCTCTGTGATGAGCCAACTGCACTGTATAGCAAACCAAATCCAGTGGCAATTCTAAAAGGCACACTCCAATCAAATCTGTCATCTTCTCAAACCCTTCATGCCCCATGTTGGGTGCCCAGAGGGGATGCCAGTAAGTACCACAGAGCCCCTTGCTCACTCCCTCACAAGTGGGATCAGGGAGAAAACTGGAAAAGTGAAAAAAGACTCATGGGTTGAGATAAAGGCAGTTCAGTAGGGGCAGCAAAAGCCCCGCACAGACAAGCAGAGTAAAACAAGGAATTCATTCACTGCTTCCCATGAGCAGGCAGATGTTCAGGAAAGCTGAGTTCCATCATGTGTTAATGGTGACTTGGGAAGACAAACACCATCACTTCAAACATCCTTCCCTTCCTTATTCTCCCCCAGCTCAATATGCTGACCAACACCATATGGTCCAGAATATCCCTATGGTCAGTTGGGAGCAGCTGTCCTGGCTGTGTCCCCTCCCAACTCCTTGCTGGTGGGGAGGTGTGAGGAGCAGAAAAGGCCTTGTTGTGCAAGCTCTGCTCAGCATAACTAAAACATCCTGGTGTTATCAACACTGTTTACAGCACAAATCCAAAACACAGCCTCATACCAGCTATTGTGAAAAAAAATAACTCTGTTCCAGCAAAAAACAGCCCAAAGAGATTGTCAACATTGATTATACAATTGGTATCACACATCTGCTGCTCTGCACCACCTGTCAGTATGTGTGTTCTTTCCTTTGCATTTACTGCAGGAAATGAAATTGTTCACTTTTCTTCTGGCATAGGGAATTTGCATTACCTTGCATTTACTGCAGGTAAAAGAATCCAAACAGGCCATCAACACAAAGCATGGCAACTTGTGACACTTTGGGAACTGGTATGTCTGGCCCACTGCACCACTGAGTGAATGGAAATTTATCTTAATTCCCTGTCTTGGGAGTTGTGGCAAATGAAACAGACATTGCTGTGTTGATTAACGTCCCCTTCGTCTGTCTGAGAATTTCTTCATAACTGAAAGGGCTAAAATTCAGTTTCTCTACAGGACTTTACCTCCCACACGTGTCTGCATGTGTCTGCACCTCTGCTGCTCTGCTCTCAGTCAGGGTTTTAGCTTTGTCTGCCAGCAAATGTGCTGGGCAGTGAATGGTGTCAGCTGAGACAAAAGACACATGCTGCCTCCTGCTGCCCCTTCCCACAGGAGCAGAAAACCTTCAGTAGCAAGAGACTGAAAGGAGGAAGAGTTCGGACAAACAGCTCCTGAATAAGAGACAAGTGTCATGCCAGATCAGTGCAGAGGACTAGAGAACAAATTACAGGTCTTGGGTTCGCTGGGGACTGCACACTAAGCAGTGTATTGATGCCCTGAAGAGCCTGGTGACTTCCCTCATAGATGTTTTGTACTTGTCAAAAGCAGCTGAATCTTCACCCCTGGGTGCTGCTCAAGAACTGTTTTTGCTCTAGACGATTTCTGATACCCATGAAAAGTTCTGCTGAACGTGTTACTTTGACAAATATTGTGAAATATGATTCCACTACCACTGACATGTGGTTAGGAAGTAATACCACACAATCTGTTCAGCTTAATCTGCAACCACATTTTGCCAGACAGATACAACTTCCAGATTTGCAACTGCAGCATGAAAATAGAGTTTGGTTCAAGTCAGTCACTGAAACAGCTGTGCAGTTAGCTCTGCACTTGCTGTATGGTGAACACAAAATTTCAGTGCATTTCTGGATGCTGCAGAGTATGAAAGCCAGCACAACTCCAATGGGGAAAGACAGGATCAGATCTCAGAACATGCTTTTCACCCAATGCTGTTTTATTAAATATATTTTATTACAGGGAAAAAAAAAAAGAAAAAAAAACCCAACACCAAAACCTACAGAAGAGTCACAGAAGTCAGCAAGTTTGGGATTAGAACTACCATCAAAACAGCATACTCTTTGGAAAACCTGTACCACTGGGTAGAAGCAGATACTTTTTTCTTTCCAGGTTGAGAATTCTTCCCTTTCCAAACATGCTCAGAGATCCACACTGGATCAGGTCTAAGATGTCACTGGTTTTTTGCTCCCTGATTTTTTGCTATTGTTTTTTTTGCTCACCCAAATGTATTCTGGAATACAAAGAGACCTGCTGTATCTTGCCCTGAATATTGTTGATCTGTTTACTATTCCCAAGGGGAGAATGAAAGAATAACTCCTGCTTGATCCAAGGCTACCGCATAAGAAGAGTTCCCTGCCCCACAGGACAAGTCAGAGGCTGAGTTGTATCTAACCCTCAACAGCCTGACAAGAGTCACTGCTCTTTCAGCATCTATGGGCTTTCTAAGGCTTCAGGCTTCACAGCTCCAGGACACTAGAATTTCCGCAAGTTTTATTACAGCAAATCAGAAGTACAAAAAATCCCTGCAGATCAAAATGTCACACCTTTGTTCTGAACTTCATTTCCTTGATCCTTCATTTGGATCCAAACCACTTAGAACCAGTAAGTCTGGCAAGTGAAATGGCTGAAGAAAACATACAGAACTCAGTTAAACCTTAGAGAAGTAAAACATTACTGAGGAATCACAGAAGCATAGAATGGTTTGTGTTGGAAGGGACCTTGCACATCACCTTGTTCCACCCCCTGTCATGGGTAGGGACACCTTCCACTAGACCAGGTTGCTCAGAGCCCCATTCAACCTGGCCTTGAACACCTCCAAGGATGGGGAGCCACAGCTTCTCTGGGTAACCTGTGCCAGGGCCTCAGCACCCTCATAGGGAAGAATTTCTTCCTAATATTTCATTTAAACATACCTGCCTTCAGTTTGAAGCCATTCCCCCTTCTCTTTTCAAGGCTGTACAAACCCATCTCTCCCAGCCTTTCCTTGTAGCAGGGGTGCTGTATCCCTCTGATCATCTTTGTGGCCTCCTTTGGACTTGGTCCAACAGGTTGGTGTCCCTCCTGTGCTGGGGAAGAGGAAATCATAAATGAAACCTGCATGTACAGTGCAAATTAAGGACACTGTCAAAAACTTCAAGCAGTATGATACCTTGTTTTATGCTGGGGCAGCTCTTCATTGGCTGTATTGATAGCACAGTGCCCTCTGAGAGCACCACAGCAGTGCTCCCTCGCTTGTATTCCATACCAGCTCTGTCACCCAGGACAGGGCTTAACTGCAGGAGTGTGTTGTGTCTCATCCTATTCCTGCCAGCAAGCTCATCTTTGTGCAGCCTGCAGGCTCTTCTTGGGCTTCTCTGATGATCAGCTCAAGCAGAGTGAGGTGTTGCTGTGGTTAGACTTATTAATACACTGTACTTTGAGATAATGGTGCACCCCAAAACAGTCCCTACCTCTTGCAATTTTTAACACTCACATCTGCTTCTATGACCAGGCAAATGAAACAGCAAAATTATTGCACGGTGAGATCTCCACAAGAAGTGTGAAGTGTTGCCCTCAGCCAAGGTGGTGGCATGAACTGGGGCCTCTGCTGTACTCTACAGATAACCTTTGTTCTCATGTTATAGTTTAACTCAGGAGAGACAAATCACACACTTTAATTTCTACACAACAATAGGATCCAAGTGAAGGAGCTGGAGTGTTGATCACCTCAGTGTTAATCAGTGCAGAGGAGGCTACAGAGCTACAGGTAGAAAGGCTCTGTTCATCCATTCCCTGCAGACTGAAGTGGAGTTCTTGGCAGCTGGGAGGAGCTGAGGGTGCTGAGCATGATGGCTTCGGCCACATGAGCTTGGTCACAGGCATCCCTGGAGGCCCTTGATGGGCAGGTGTCCCCAAGACAGAGTTGTGCCATCTCCCAATTAGGACAGCAGTGGATCAGCAGTTGGTAAGGAGGAAAGTGTCTTCCATGCCTGCCCATGGACTGCTCCAAGCCTTTGCTCATCAATTCTCATAGTGCTATACTGAGAACATACCCTCATGCAAATTTAGATCTGTTACCTCTATCAGGTACTCTTTTTTTTTTTTATAAACCTGCCTAAATGTCCTTCATTAACAAAAATTACATCCCTAACAACAACATGCTGTTGTTAAAAATGTACTGTAAGTTTAACCGTGTGCCTTCTCCATCTTCTGAGCTTACTTAACCAAAGCCAGATCCATTGGTGAGGATGAACCAGTATGGAAAACAAACACAACCCATTCAGAGATACTGCCAGAAAAGAGATACTGCCAGAAAGGAGATACTGCCAGTTTAGCCTTTCCTGTCTGACTGTTAAAATCTGCTAGACAAGATCTCAGACCTTATATGCCATGAGTTTCCATTTTAAAGGACCACTGAATTTTGCTCTTCTGATTCTCGTCAAGCATACCTGGTAGTGCACACCTCTTTCTCCAGTGTCTTCTAGTTTTAATTTGCTATATTCCAGAGTTCTCAAATTCAGCACGAACAAGGCACTCTGTAGGTGTAAATCAGATTTCCTACTCATGCTAGGACATTACAACATCTGAAGATCTAACCTTTTAAGCTGATCATTTTAGATTTGCCCTTCTGGGTCTGTCTGGGTAGAAGAAGACAGTTTTTCTTTCCAGTTTAGGAATTCTGCCCTCTCCAAACTGTTTATAAAACCACTTCTTGGGATGAACAGGGTTATTTCATACTGGTAAGATGTGACTTTTCCCTAACAGCCAGATTAAGACACGGTCTCTGATGAAATGCAAGGCCTGATGCTTGCTACATGAGAAAAATACCTATTTTAAATGTCAATTCATAACATCTTCACTATAAATCATTTGGACAACCGCAATGTCTTGTTTTTGTTCCCGTATAAAGGTCAAAGTGTTCCAGTGAACAGAAGTTCCCTAGAAATAGTAGAACCTAATACTCTATGACTAAACGCCTGATAGAGAAAACACATTACTTGGAGCAGATCTGCACACAGAAGCAGAGTTTGTAAAAATCTTGGATCAGGCTTTCTGATATGCCTGTCTGCAGACAGCATGCCTGAAGGGCAGCAGAAGTGGCATATGGGGCTTTCTGCCATCATCTCACACTGTATATTCCCCTTGTCTGCAACTTTATCTCAGATCTCATTTTATCTGAAAACCAACAGCACTTATGACAGTAAATTCACATGCATTTGTATCTTAATTTGGTCTTGAACTCCCAAAGAGTTGATGCTTTTTTTTAAAAAAAGAAAATCATCCTAGAAAGACCATTAAATGGTCACACAAGTGACAAAACAAAAAGAAAGGCCCAGTTTTGATCTCACATTTTTTTATTTTAATCTTCACAAAATTAATGGTTTGGAAGCAACATAGGGGATGCCTAATGAGGATTATTGGGGTGTTTGTTGCTTTATGGCACTATTTAGAACAGTTTTATCGGGAAAGCTGAACACCAAACTGTACTGCAGAAAGCTTTCAAGACCAACCTTTTGTTTTAAGACCATAAAAGGCAAAAATAAACTGCCTTTTTCTGTGTGATCAAAGACCCAGCATAAGAAGTGTCAGGAGGACCTTAAATGCCAGTTCCTGTACTCCCAATGTGTGTATCTTGGACTTCTTCCAATGTGGGAGCAAGGCGGATTTTTATTTTTATTTTCTTTTTAAATGGATGAAAGCTGCCAAAATACATAAGGAGAAGGATTAGAGCCAGTTGCTTTTTGTTGGTTCTTTGGTGGGAACACTGCCAGCCAAAAGCCGTATGCTGAATTCCCAGGGAATTTTGCCCTCAAAAGCCAGCTTCTGGATTTCCCTCATTTGGGAAGCTCTCCCTGAAAGGGATATTCATATCTAGGAATCAGCTCAATGCAGAATTGTTGTACTGGCAAATTGGCTGCTGGCTATTCAAATCCTGCTCTGCATAGCAACCTTTGCTTTTTTTTTCCCACTCTAGGTTGGGCTGGCTGGTGAGTTGGGCATGTTTTAAAAGCAAAACTGCAGAGCACCCTGGGTAATCCAAAGTGTGCTCTCACAAAAGCAGGAAGAGAGACCGTTGCTCTTGGTATCAATAGCTGCTAACACTGAATCTCCAGGGTCATTTGCCAAGGCTGAACAATTGGCCACAAACACATTATTTCTGTCTTCTTGGAGCCTGCGACGGTATTGCAGCTGTTACCCTGTAATGAGACAGAGGGCTATCTCTTGCTGCTAATTTACCCTGTGCCAAATATTTTCACTGCCTTGTGCCTCTTCTGTGCTCTATTAGGTGGTCACATCAGTGGGGCGAGAAAGGAATATTTCCAAAGGAAGCTGCAGCTTCCCAGGATCTACATAAGCAGAGGCAAAGGATGTGAAAATCAGACAAAAAGACGGAATTCTGAGAACCGTTTTGACATGACCATGGTTTTATCAGCTCAAAAACAAGATAATCTTGGCAGGAATCACACTTCTTATTCTTCATGTGTCAAGGAGAGATTTCCTTGAGACTTTGTAATAAAACCCTGTACTGTAGAAAGGCTAGACTCATGATTAAAGCATTAGACAGGGCATCTGCATTCCT
The DNA here is from genome assembly GCA_035583135.1 of Lophotriccus pileatus. Lineage (NCBI taxonomy): Eukaryota > Metazoa > Chordata > Aves > Passeriformes > Tyrannidae > Lophotriccus > Lophotriccus pileatus. The sequence continues at coordinate 6,649,423 of JAWWES010000094.1, read as the reverse complement.
CTTCCTAGAAGATAATATTTTACATGTCTACATATCATTTCATGCCTTTATACTTCTCTCTGTAAAATGGGTACAATAACATTTATGTACCACGAGTAAACTTTAGCTGTTTAGAGACATTCGGGGGCTGTAATGGTAAGAAAAATAATAAAAAGTGCTAAGAAATAACTATATACATTACAGATATTGCACAGAAAAACTAAGCAATTTGTCAGACATTTCAGTGGACTTCAGCAGATAGCAGAGAAAGAAAGCAAGAGCATACATCATTATCCAAGCATGAAAGCTACATAATCCACCTTTAACCTACAAACTTCTGTGATTTTGAAATAAATTGTTTCTCTGTTCATTAGTACAAGATATTATTTATCTTTGCAATTAAGTCCAAATGTTCTTATTATTGCTGAATCCTGATTCTGAAATGTAGCTCTTTTAAAGTTAGCAGTAATCATTTGCAATACAGTAAGCAGATGGAGACCCCATCAGAAATCAATGTCCCATTGTAATAGGTCCTGTGTGTCTAGACAGTCAGAGACAGTCCCAGCCTTTGAAAAGATTACAGGCTGAATAGACAAGAGAAACAAAAAAATGTGGAGAAGAAGCCAACAGACCACAAATGAAGTGTTGTGTTCAGGTTTCCAGTGCTGGCTCCTGACGAAACAGAGATGAGGATGTGCCTGGGGGTGCTGTGACTGACTGCCTCATACACCACCTCCCACGTAGGGCCCAAAGTAAGGACGGCTGAGGGGCTCCTGCTGCCAGTGAGAATAACAATGAAAGGAAGATAACAGGATCAGCCAGGGACTCTGCAGCAGAGCAGACCTGACATAATATTTATCTGCTGTCTGCAGGAGGGAATCGTATTTCTTTTGCACAGATGGATGTGCACACAATCAACTTCTGAAGATGCAAAACAAGAGTTTCTGATTTCCACCCAGGTTTACCTAGTGATTACATTAAGTCCAGAGATGATTGTAGCTGCACCTGAATAATTATAAACAGCAAAAACTAATTAGTGCACATACAGAGCAGTACCTGCAGGTGTAGTGGACTTGCTTTAACTAGGTCTTGTTAGGATTTAGCTTCTGTGAAAACACTCAGTATGACCTCCAAAATTGCTTGCAAATTTCATCCAAATTTGGCAATAGTTTTCCCATAATATCTGTGAAAGTAAGTTGTAGATAGAAAAGACAGAAACAGTGACAGTATGTCTCCAGCTCCACAGCTTTATCCCACTGGATATTGGAGCCTCCATGTAGGCAACACAATAGGAATTGGGGTTTCTTTTGTTCATTGCATGACGTGTCTGTAAATGCATCCATTGTACCTCATTTCAACACTCCCTTACCTGTCTTGCTTCTCTTCAACAGCACAGGATTGAACACTGGTTAAATCAGATCTGGGTTTTTTATATGTCTGTTTTAACTGTGAGGGGTTCTTTTTAATGGACATTCTTCTTAGCATCTTATCCTGAAGCTTTGAGAAAAACCTGAAGTCCAGAAACAGTCCTGTCAATGCTGGCAAAGTCACTTATGAACAAAAAAACATCAGTAATGATCTGAAAATGTATGTCTTGGGCTTATTTCACTTGTCCAGCACTTTCACAGTGTAATTATCATGAATACACCCTGAAAAATCTGTCCTTTGAACTGTCATGGCAGGTTCCTAGGTCTGGGTTTTGCTGGCAGCCCAGCTTTTGGCATGGCCATCTCGGATGGGTGCTGGGACAGGCTGCTCCTCCTGTCTGTTCCTGCCTCCTTTTCCAACCTGTCCCAAGTCTCCAAACTGCCAGACAAGTGGTGAGAGGCAGCCAAATGTCTCATGGGGATACACAGCTCTGCCAGCTTTCTGCCTGGATGCTGGATGCTAGTGGTGGTGTTGGGTAGCAGGAGCGTTTCAGGACAAGGAACATGCAGGTCATGTGTGGGCACTACCTACATATTGCAGATGCCAGAAGAATGTGAATGAATGGTAGAATCTTTTTCTTCATTAATCTGAACATAGAAGGCCTTCATTGATTCAATTTTCTGAGAAAGAAGACACTGGTTTGATAAATCATTGCATAGCTGTTTGCAATGCCAAGGGATGTAGGAGGTACTGCTTTGTGTGTATGTGATCAGTTTAATAGATCAGACCTACACATCTACATCCAACTGCAAAAATCACATCAGTGCTGTTGCTGATCACCTGCAAACAAACATTTCCTGCAAGCTTTACATAACAGATTGTGCTATAGGGACATCGTGATTTCTTTTCTGAACAAGACACTGAACCACTGATATCCATCCTTTCACTGATGTGCTCGAATGTGCTGGTCCAGACTGCAGATTAACTACATTCAGTGTTTCAGTCCAAGACTCAAACAGATTTCTCTCACTTTACTGCAGTTTCAACAGCTGAGTTACATAACATTAAACAAAACCTGGCACAGACACATTAAAACCAGACCATTCTTTTCTTTTAGTGAGGTGGTAACTTACAACTAGATAACAAATGTCTATGTTCTGGGAGGTGGATTTGGGCAAACAAACACTAATTTCTTAGAAGAATCTTAGTCATAGATGAAGAATCCATTCTCTTGAGCACATAACTTTGTTTTTAAGAGTATGCTTCTGTCCACCTGGGTTGTATACTAGATAAGAGAGTTTTCTTAATTAAGAAATAAGACACAGTTCTTACAAGTAAGTCCATTTTGCACTTTTCTTATTTGGGTGTGTATGCAAAGCAACCTGTTAACCACTATGCTTATAAAATCTGTTTGATATTAAGGCCCCGGTGGTCTAGTGGTTAAGACGCAGCGCTGTTACCCTTGAGACCCAGGTTCGATTCCCGGTCAGGGACCTCCCC
>JAWWES010000094.1:6617079-6633842 GCA_035583135.1 Lophotriccus pileatus | reverse complement strand
GTCGGAGTTGTTGTGCCAGAGATAAGAGAGAAAAGAAACAAGTGCTGCAGAGTGCCTTAGAGGAATCTACTTCTCCTACTGGACTGATGCAAAGGGGGGAGGGGTACTTTTGTGTACTTTTGTAAATACATAGTGCTTTTACTTATTTAGTATTATAGTAGATATAGTTGTTTAGTTCTTATTGTGTAGTAATAAATTATAATATCATTTTTCCCCGATTGGATTTGGTTTTGTCTGCATAAACCTTCTCTCACAATTTAAAACAATTTGGTTGGGGGGTGTGGTAAAAAAAAATTGTCACCCAGACAAACCCACGACACATTGTGACAAAAGTCTCAGAGCAAACAGTATTGTTCTCTTCTATCACTCAGTATAAAGAGAAAAGTATTGGAAAGTGCATGCTCAAAATAAAGTAATGGTCAGGTCTTAATAGAGAGATCTATCTTGGTGGAAAAGATTAGTCTATGTGTGTGACTGTACAACTCAGGGCAAATTTGTTTACATGATTTTTAACTGCATTTTGATTAAATTAAAACCTTTCAGATAACCACAGTGATGACTGTAATATGTTTAGTGACGCATATAAAAATAAACTGATCTAATTTATTCATGGTAGGCCCAGTTGGACCTGTAGGATTTGATTCATTACTTTTCAGATAAATATTATTCTTGGAATTGATGTTCCAAATTAATTGTGGATGAGTTCTGATGTCATTTCCATGGGAGCTTTTTATGGTGCATTTTCCAATCCATTCTGCAACTGCTCAGTCCAGCCCTGAAGGTGGGAAGACCTATCTGGTGACAACTGTCAAATCTAGGAATAGCAATGGGCTTCCCTGACTGCCTGCCTTATTTGGCATTCTGATGTCTCATGCAATAATTCACCTTGCTTTGGAGATATTCAAGTGTCAGGCCTTTCCATTACAGCTCTGTAGAAGCACAGAAGGACAACAGACAGCTACTGGTCTCCATTTGTCCTTGTTACCACAGGACAGGTGAGGATACAGACAGGAAGAAGCTCAAACAAAGCCTCAGTATTAGAATAGTTGGCAGAGTCCGCACTCTGAAACACTGTAAAACCTCCCTGCAGACACAAGAGCCCGTCCTGCAAACAGACACAGACATCAGATACCTGTGTTCAGAGGCACACATTGGCAAATGTCAAAGTCCAATCATTTTTATTCCCTCCCCTTTCAGCTGTCCAGCACTCCAAAGAAACCAGTGATTAAGTAATGGAGCTTTTAATGGATAAAAAGAATTTTGCATTTCCAAATACAGTCGCTTGATGCACACAGCATCCAATATCTAACTGACAAGTAGTTTCTGCACACAGGGATTTACAGAGTTTAATTCCAATGCTGATCTATAATAATGTTCAGGGCATTGACACTGATGGGATAAGCTTCCAGAGTCACTAGCCATGGCTTTTAAAAGCCTGGAAGTGACCTCTGCTTTAAAGTGCTTGAGACAAGAAGCAGTATGCAGCCTGGTACTCAACTTCAAGGCCCCTTGTCCTTTCTGGGCAAACTTCATATCCTGCAGCAGCAAAATGACACTGATATGATAGCAAGAGAGCTTATAAACAAATAAAATGATACATGAAGAGGTTAGATTCCAATTGCAGACAGTGCTGGCATGAAGCTGGACTGTCAGCAGCAATGCTCCAGGAATAGCTTTCAGAGGCAGTGTGTTTTACAGCCACTCCCTGAACTGAGATTCCTCTCCCCACCCCTCATCCCTTGCTTCCTAAATAAATGGTGTAAAATAAATTAACAGTGATTTCAAACAAATAAGTTAAAGTACTCACTGTAGTTACTGCATCTAAATCTCCGTATAGGGAAAATAAACTAAAATAAAAGGTTTTGCAACGGAATGAAAAAATTTATTCTATGTTCAAAGGAAATTTGCAGGCTAAAAGGTTAACAACAGAAAAGCAATTGCTCTCAAAATAAAAGAGAGCAGAGTTGAACCCCTGCATAAAAGAAATTTCAGTCCCTTTTTATCAGTAAAGTCTGGGTTTCATTTTGATCTCACATTAACTTTCTGTCAGTGTGCGTGAACTACAGATGCTTCTGTGCAGACTCCAGTACTAACCAACATCCATGGTGTGCAAGTACTGATGGAAACTCTAACAGGAATTTCCATGCTTTTGACTGTGCTGCTGAAAATGCACACAATGACTTCCCCTATCCAAGGGAGTAGCACTGCTTCAGAGTTATATTTCTCCAAATCTGAAGGCTCCAGTCACTTTTGATGACTCTTTTCTTTCAGATCACGAGGTGTGCAGATATGAGAGATCACTGTTAAATCAAGTGAAAAACAAGATCCAGACCCTCTTCTACCTGCAGCTGGTAGTGGCTGAAGTGGTTACAGCTACCTTGCTGCTTGTTACTATTGCCCCCAGGGTCACTGCCTAATACCTCACTGTCTGATTAGCTGATTACCCTGGGCAGCTGCACTTTACTATTGTGACAAATGGTGTGAAGCTGCACAATAAATGAGGACGACTGTGGAAGGTTGGTAGCAGTTTCATACCTCAAGTAAACCCCCAAATTATTTCTGTAGTGAAAGAAATAATGCTGCCAACAGTAGACAGATAAAGCTCCTGAGAGCACACAGAATTAGATTAAGAGTGAATTAATTTACACTGTACCAATTACTGCAAACTGGAATCTAAGTACTGGTTTCACTTGGCTGCTCCCCAGTGTCTCTCAGTGAGTTTTTGAAGGGGCTTAGGTACTTTGATTCACCCTGGCAGAGCACATGAGAAAACAACAAAATTCTCAGGTTGAATGACAAACTTTTACTTGCAAACTTTAGAACATTGAGGTAGAATTAGGTACCAGGCAAATTTTAAAGCAATATCCAGTCAAAGTAAGGTACTTCACAAACTAGCACACTCTAACCCATACAACTTTAAGCTACCCAAATTTCGAGATAAGGAAGTTAGGAGAAGAAAAAGACACATTACCAGTGTGTACTTCATTTGATCCAAAGCTCCTGAAGACTCTGCTGCCCTTTCTGGATCCCTTGTACGCATCTAGCTGTGTTAACAACTCTTCCTGTTTGCCCCAGTGTTTGCCAGAGAAATCATGGAAACTTTTATCACGAGTAAGAAGACAAACTGGAATAACATGCAATAGGGGCTTCTTTTGTGGCTGAAGAGGTAAAACACATAATCTGACCTGAGGTGACAACACACAGACGTACTCACTGACACTGATACTCATGCACAATGAGTTCTGTAATAGCCAGGGCTTTTGAAGCCAGGAGTGTGTTTACAGCTTTGAACAGAAAGGTGTAGATAGAGAACAGTTTCTGGGAACCATGGACAACCAGAAACAGCTGAGGAGGACAAAGCCATGGCAGCATGTGTTGCAGAAGGAGTTCAGGAACAAACTTGCACACGAATTTATATAATTCAGCAATGTTTTACTTTTATTTACATAATCTGGCCTTTTATACACATTCACTACCCCTTGGCGCGTGATCACTCTCAAACTACTGGTTGCAGATAACTGACCACAAGCTAAACATGCATTACGAATTGTAGAGGGATTTTTGGTGCAGCAAGGCCATGATTTGCTGCCATGCTCTGAAAAGACCACGTTCGGACAAATATAGCAGTGTCTGGTCGTCTTGATTGGAAAGTCCCCATTTGGACAAGGATAACAACAGTTACCAGATGTGGCCTTGGACAGCAGGATTGTCCTTGGGCCGGTGGAAAAAAGGTAGTTGCCTAGAAAAACAAATCATTAGCCGAATGCAGCTGCATCCGCAAAACCCAATTAATGCTAAAAATAAGCCAGCTCTACTGATAACAGCACTAACCAATAAACAGACGCGGGCTAATAGCCAAGCCAACTAACAAACATTGTATGTCAGTGGCAAACGTATATAATGTCGCTTAAAAGATCAATAAAGTGAAATGATGTCTAAGACCGTATTGGCCTGTCATGTCATTACTCGGCCTTGCTCCTGACAAGTCCTGCTACAACTAATATACTTTCTATTGGATTATCCCAGGTGTACATGAGCTATGAGAACACTGTTTTTCTCCTAAGACTCCTTCTTTATTTTGGCATAGATTTCTCTTGTTTTCAGTCACGGAGCCTGCTGTCAGCATGCCTCTGTATTTTCTCACAGTCTGCAAGTAGATTTCTGGCTATGTCAGGGCCAGGCCTAACTAAGGACTACATTTGTATGGTTTGTCCATAGTGTGTCTTTTTTCTGCTAAACACTCCACAAGCATGAAGCTGGAAAGCCTGCGGCAGGGAGATCAAGTTACTTGGAAACAGCAGTACTGAAAAATCAAAAGCAATTGTTGTATGCATCTGCCACCAAAATGTCTTTCCAACTTTTGGGTCTCGTTTCACATCTCTCTCAAATCAACCCTAGATTTTTTATTTGCATAGAAGAGGTTCCTGTGCTCACTGCATCAGCACAGAAACTGTTGTGAATGAAATTAGTAATTGTGATGCTCTAGTCTGAACACAGGACAAGCACCCAAAGTACTTCGGACACAAAATGAAAAAAACCCAAGCAATGGCTCTGAAGGAGAGGCACTATGAAACTAGATGTTGAGAATAATCTGGGGGGAAAAAATCTAACCTTTAATTCTGCAACTGCAAGACATGGAGAGTCAAGCATTGCCAGATTTATGGAGCTGAATGAGCTCAGGGAGAGGAAATACCAAGAATTTGTTTACTTATTATATTCCCCATACAGTGAGTTGTTCCTAGAATACTCAGAGAGGAAAAAGAAAGAATCACAGCTTTCTTTTTTTTTTTTTTTTCCTTTTCCCTCATTCTATTTCAAAGTTCAAATAAAGCATCAGGAAAACTTCATCCTTAGCAGTCACGGCTTTTGGAGTTGATTCCCAGTTATTCTGAGGCTATTACAAGCCCTCACAGCAGAGCTAAATAGCCATGGAGTAAATGAACCCTCACCCCACCACAGGCAGAACTGCTTCACACTCTACACAGCAACCACAGAAAGCAGAATGCATAGTTTACATTTAACATATTCTGAGCTGCAAAGGGTAGTGAAACTGACACTCAGCATGAGGTACTTTCATATGCATGTGAAGATCAGCTCTTATATATCTGAACTGCTGAATGAAAAGTTTGAAAACATGTCTTTTATCTGACAAGTACAGAATTAGACCTTGTATCAGGCAACACTGAAAGTGAACAAACAGCATATTTTAAGTTGTTATTCATGCAAAAAAACCCAGCCAGCAATATTTCATCTCTCCCCCTCTTTTTTTTTCTTTTTTTTTTTTTTTTTTTTTTTAATGGCTCACCATGCAGTGCAAGCAAGTTATTCTGCACTGCCAAGAATGCTGGATTCCTACTAGCAACAGTCAGCAGTTTCTTTTTGGTTGCGAAAGCTGTAAGAGGCTCTGGCTGTCTGGCAGCTGTGTGTCAGAGCCCAAGGTGGACACTGACAGCAGCAGCACCTCCAGCTCTGTGTGTATGTGTAACATGTACCCATTCCCACAGTTCTGCAGGGACAGGGATCTCCCACTTTCCCTTTGTCTGCTGGCTCCTCCTCTGCCACGCTGCTGGGGGAAATGGTTGGGAACCCAAGCTTACTGTGTTGGAATATGTTTTTTATTACAAACATTAGGCTGACAATGTGGCAGAACAGAGCTTCTCCAGCCATTACACAATACTAGGAAATTTGGAATTTGATTACATTACAGTACTAGGCTAGCCTGACATCAGTGTCCTCTTTTGCAGAAAGACAGCTTTGTTTACAAAGAAAATGCCTCGATCCCACAGCTGCTGTGGAATATGATATAAGGAGACCCCACACCCATCCACAGAAGAGCTTATAAGGGGGAAGATCCCACACCTGCCAATGGAAGAAGTTACAAGGATGGAGATACCGCCTTGCTGATGAAAGACGCTATAAGGAGTGGGGGTAGGGGGCTTTTTTTACCAGCATAGCCCGCTCAACTTTAAAGTATTTGTAGCAATGCTCTCCCCCTACTGCCTAAGGAGCACCAGGGCAAACAGAGTTTAATAACCCATCAAAAGTACACACTAATTACCGAAAGACTAAACTACTCAGCTCACCATGAGCGGGCAGTGTGTGCTTGCAGCCCAGAAAGCCAAATGAATCCTGGGCTGCATCCAAAGGAGTGTGGCCAGCATGTCAAGTCAGGTGATTCTCCCCATCTACTCTATTCTTGTGAGACCTCACCTGGAGTGCTGCATCCAGTTATGCTGTCCTCAACATACGAAGGACATGGAACTGTTGGAGCAAGTCCAGAGAAGGGCCACAGAGTTGATAAGAGGACTGGATTGCTTTTGCTGTGAAGATAGGCTGCTAAAAGTTGGAGCTGTTTAGCCTGGAGAAGAGAAGGCTCCATGGAGACCTCATAGCAGCCTCCCAGTACCTGAAGGAGTCACTAGGAAGCCAGAGAGGAACTTTTTGTCAGGAACTATAGTGATAGGGTAGTGAGTGATGAATACAAATTGAAAGAGAGGAAATTCAAGATAGATATAAGGAATAAATTCTTTACTGTGAGGGTAGTGAGACACTGGAGTGGGTTGCCCAGGGATGCTGTGGATGCCTCAAGCCCTGATAGTGTTCAAGGCCAGGTTGGATAAGACCTTGAGAAACTGGTCTAGTGGAAAGTGTCCTTGCCCATGGCAGGGGAAGGTTGGGAATAGGTGATCCCTTCCAGGCTCTTAACGTTCTATGATTCTATGAAACCAGCACTGGTGGAGCTGAAGTGCTATAAACACAAGTGTGAATTAATACACTTGTGTAACAAGTGATAATCAACTTCTCAGCACTGTATGTCTGGGCCCCTCATTTCAAGAAGGCATTTTGGCGCTGGAGTGAGTCCAGAGAAAGGAACGGGACTGTGGAAGGGTCTTGAGCACCAGGAGTGGCTGAGGGAGCTGGGGGGCTGGCGGGGGCTCAGCCTGGAGAAAACGTAGCTCAGGGGCGACCTTCTTTCTCCCTTGAACTCCCTGACAAGAGGGTGGAGCCAGGGGGGTCGGGCTCTGCTCCCAGGGAACACGGAACAGGATGAGAGGAGACGGCCTTAAACTGCACCAGGGCAGGCTTAGATTGGACATTACGAGTAATTTCTCCACAGAATGGATTATTACACACTGAAAGGCGCTGCCTAGGGAGGTGGTGGAGTCACCGTCCCTGGAGGTATTTAGGGAAGACCGAAGGCGGTGCCCAGCGCCAAGGTCTGGTTGACACGGCAGCGTTCGGTCACCGGCTGGACTCGATGCCCTCAAACCTCTTCGGGTTCGTGACCCTCTACGTTTCCATTCCATTCCCGTGCCTCTGTGAATATTTGTGCACCTCCCCCGGCTCATCCCGCCCTCACGCGCCATCGGCGCCTGCGCCATTGCGGGCCCCGCTACGGGCGCGTGCGCGTCCCGCCCTCCCGCCGGCACCGCCTCCTTCTGCTCTTTTTCTCCTCCCCTTCCCGGCCTCTTCTAGGGGAAGGGACGCGGGGCCCGGAGCGCGGACATCACACGTCGCCATGCAGATCACGCTGAAGACCCTCCAGCAGCAAACTTTCCGCATCGACATCGACCCCGAGGAGACGGTGCGGACATTCCCAGGCTCGCTCCACTCCGCCCCGGGACGCGGCAGTGGGGAGGGATGCGGGATCCGTCCGTTCGCCTCGGGGGGGGAAAAGGGGGATGGACCCCTCCGGTGGGGATGGTGGGGCATCAGTGACAGGATGGGACCGCGGGGGTGGCGCCGTGGAGGGTTTTTGGGGGTTGGGGAAGGTTTGGGGGGGGGCGGGGTGAAGAGGGAGGGAGATGTGAGCACAGCAGGGAGTGATGCGGGATCCCCTTTACCTCGGGATGCTGCTGGGTGAGGGTGACTTCCCATCACCCAAGGAAAGGGGCTGACGCGGCCAAACCCTCCGGCTGAAGGACTTTACCCCTTGTTTTGGAGGAGAGCGCCCCGGAGGTGGAAGGAGAGATAGCCCGGGAGGTGGGAGAGGGAATAAATAAACTCATGTAGACCTAGGGAGGAGAGAAGCACTATAGGTAGCAAAAGTTTTTCATTTCGGGAATCGAGGTGCCTACACCCATGGATTAACGGGTAGTGGGCACAGATGGTTTATACTGGGAGTACTCGGGTGGGGGAGGGCGGTACAGCAGAAGGTAAACGTGGTGGTTCTTCGCATGGATTCCCGCCAGGAAAGGAGGTGCTGGGAGAGCTGTGGGGCTTTTCTTGTGGGACAGGAATGTAAGTGCAGGGGGGGAGCTTGTGTTTGTTCCCAGGTGCATCGCATGTGTGTGTGCTGTGCGTGGTGCAAGTGGGTGAGTGCGGGGAGGGTTTGTTTTGTCTCGAAGGATGAGCTGCAGTGATTAATTAACCTGCAGGTTAAGTCGTAGGTGAGGGAGAGCGCGGGAGACTTTGCTGACCTCGGTGGAGCCTGCTGCAGAGGTATTGGGGTGTGTGGTGGGATTCACAGCAGCTTGAATCCGTCATCGGTGTGTTTGCAGTGACTGTGTGTCTCTCACGATGTTGCAAGCAGGGAGGAGACGTGTTGTGCTTTCAGGTGAATGTTTTCTCCTGGCCCACAGGAGTCTGCTGAAAAATCTTCAGGGAAATGCAGCGTTCTGTGATAAGAGGAAGGGCCTATAAGTGAGTTGGTGGGGTTGGAAGTTGCCTTGTCACTTGCCTCAGCAGGGATGTTTGCTCTGAGAGCCAGCATAAACCAACAGAGTTGTGGCCTAGGTTTGAAAAATCTGGGGAGGCTGGCAGCTGAAGGGTTGCCTGCAGCAGCCTTTCATGTTACAGGTGGGCAGCGAAGCTCTGGAAACTATGGAACATTGTAGCTGCTTTTATAATGTCTGTTTACCCTCTTCCCCTCCCAATTTAAAAAAAAAAAAAAGAAGGATGACTGTTCAAGTTGGACTAAGAGCTCATTCGTGTGAGCAGTGTGGCCGAGGAATGTGGCAAATGTCTAGGAGAAGCACATGCTAGAAACCTTCAAATATTTAAAACATCTGTTCTTCCTTCCTGTTATGGAGGAAGGACTCTTCATCTTTTCTCCTGCTCCCTGTATTCAATAAGGTCCTGGGAGGTAAATGCAGGAAGAGGAATGTTGTTAGTCAAAGCCCTCACCAGTTTATGAGGCAGCAGAATCCAATGGCTACAAGTTGGATTGTGAGAAATGAGACTGCACGCTCTGTTTACAAATGTAGATGTTATGGGAGCTGAGAATAAGAATCCTTCTCATGAGCATAATACTTCCGGTTTTGGCCAGGAATGCCTGGTAAGACAGAGGGAAATATGGCTAGGATTTGAGGAAAACTTTGTTTTAAAGAGAGCAGGGTGAAGACTTGATCTTATTACCTGAATGGTTATAAAAATGTATTTAAGTTTCCTTGGCATACTTTTTTAGAAAATTATGAAGAAATTATTGTTGAAAGTGTTTTGTTACAAAGCATTGAACTTAGTAAAGAAAAGAACACTTTTGAGCCTTCATCTAGGAACTGAATCTTAAAATTGGAAAATGCTTTGAAATGTGTTAAGCAAGTGTTTCGAAAGTATGTGCTTGAAGTTCTCAGTCTCATTTTTTGAAAATACCAATTTTAGCTAAGTGTACTGGCTTCTTAGGTTAATTTTATAGCATCTTGAAACAAATATGTTCCATAGAGTTTGGGAGACATTACTTTTAGTCATTGGACCATGTGTGTATTTCTCATACAGAGGTAGGCTTGTTTACTTGGAGCTGTGCCCTTTACTGTGACAAGGCCAGAATCGTGTAGTTGTAAAAGACAGAGGAAACCTGTTGCTCCAAGGTTGGATACTGCTTCTCTAAAAATGATTTCTGTTTTCTAGCAATTTCTCCCCTTATTCTCAATACCACATTAGTCTGAAAAGATTTGATGTTACTGTGCAAGGTAGCATTTTAAAAGGAGTTTATGCTTGTAATTGAGTTGTCATTAATAGTAAGGAATATTTAAACAAACCTTCTAGTGAGAATTTGAAGCAATGCACTTTCTAATAATTAGTTAGCCTTGTTATGACTTTTTCACAATAAACTGATCTTTTTTTCCCTGTTAAATTAGACAGTTGAATTTTAAACTTGTCTTCAATCATGTGACTTAAGTTTTGGTTTAGTTGTGTTTTAAAGTATTGACCAGCTGAGTAGATTGACTGAACAAAAACTAGACTTGAAGCCGTCCTGCTTGCCAAAGTGCTGGGTGAAGGCTGTCAAATACTACGACTGACTGAAAAGGGCCCTGTTACTGGGGAAGGCTTGTCATCAAATGGACAGATTTTTCCAGGCATGGCTGTTTTTGTTGAGTTTTACACTTAGCTCTGTAGAAGGGTGGATCTACCCATGGTGATTATTCTGGTGTTCCTTTCAGCTCCTGGGCATTCAGACTTAACCAGAATAAATGAAAGTGTGTATCTATCTGCACCAGCTGCTGCTTCTGTTTGTTGGATGTCTGTGACAAAGTAAATACGTTGAGCATTATGTTAACAGCAAGTAATAAGCCTGCCTAGCACAGATGCAGGCCTGAGTACCCACATCCCTTGTCTGAGGTGACAGTGATGACCTTGTAGGCTTCTAAATGTAGCAACTCTGTTGTAGTTATCACTGTGTAGATATGAAACAGGATTTAAAAAAATCTCAACAAACACTATTAACTTCCTTTGGAAGTGAAATACCAGGCAAAAGTAAGTCTGTCCTGTTTCATTTTCAGCTCCCTTGCGCAGCTAACCTAAAAAGTTGTTTGTCAAAATGCAGAGGGGTGCAAGGAACATTCAGGATGTCAGGAGTCTTTTGGCCACAGTCTCTGTGTCACATAATATGGGCTTTCACATTTCGCTGTTCCACCACAGTGTTTAAACACCCAGGGGAAGCCAGCTTGTTTAACACCGTGTCAGCAGAAACTGAGCTGTGGGAGTTTGAGCTTCTCTCTGTTCTGGTGCATCCATAATATGTTTATGCTCTATTGTTAAACCTATTTATGGGGATTTTTGAATCTTCAGTGCTTGAAGCTCCTGGTCTTTAAGTTTAGAAATTTAGGCTGAATACTGCCTGAAGTTCTCTTAAATGTGTGGGGTCTGTGTTCCAGCAAAAACGGAGCATGATCCAAAGGGTATGTAATAAGGAAGAAGTGAGGTTTGGCAAATGCTTCAGGTTTTTCCAAATAAAACAGGTATACTGCAAGGAAAAAGATACGCTACTTTCATTTTTCAAGAGGCAATGCAATAGCAAAGAATCTCTTATTTTCTGGTTTGTAGGGAGTATAACATTTTGGCTTTGTAACAGCAATGAGGTGGTACATATGAGGGAGGTAGGTACTTAATAAGTGTATGGAGGGAGTCTATGGTAAAAGGACAAGTGATTTAGTCCTCTTTAGAGAGTGCAGTCATAAATTTGTGAATTAGTGCAAACTGTAGTCTGAAGAGGTAGGATACAAAAGAGAATACTATTCATGAACCCACACAATTTTAATAAGTTACATCTGTTTGTATCTATTCTTTATATTGAGAGCTATACTAAAACATATAGTAAAAAAAGGAGATAGATATTAAAAGTCTGTGTAATTTTAAGGCATACTTTGCATCAGTTCTTGTTCTCTTAGGATGAGGAAAGATGCATGAAAAGAAATAATGGGTTTTTTTAAAATACACCAATCATAACTGTGGCCTTCTGTTGAAAAAATCCCTCCTGGTCCAGCAGAATAACAAACGTTAATGCTACTCAGTATGTAAGTGAACACATTGTAAGTAGTAGAAGTAGTAGTGCATTTATCTCATTTTTCTTTTATATGATAGAAGAAGATACAGATGTAATAGATTTAATTTTGGTAATTTCAGTTTTGCTGAATATGTGGTGTATTGTATTTGTCAGAAAAATTAAATTTATAAAGCAGTTCTTCAAGAATCAGAAACTGTTGCTGGGTGGAATAATCAGAGCTGACTTTAAGGCTTATAAGAAGTATGAACCTACTCCTACGATTTCCTTCCTACATGTCTCAAGGCAGGTTAGTCCAGCAGCAGTTATGGATAAGAGAATTGTTTGCATATTTTCCTAAGAGTTTGCAATTTTTAGTGGTTAGAGGAAAGTGCTGTCATGGTTCCTGTTCAAAATCAAGAAAAACCTTTTTGGGTTAAAGATGCCTTTCTGTTTCAAGTCCTGATATTTTTCTGTAAGTATTCTTTGATTTTAGAGTGAGTATTTTTTTGCTTTTCTAGAGAATTGTTATGTTGGTTTTGCATCTCTTCAGGATTTTATTGGTGAGTGTCTCTGACTTGCACAGTCAGAGGAGATGCGAATTTGGAGGGTTTGTACTTGCTGCTTGAGGCTCAATACATGACTCTGCAAAATCATAACTTCAAAGTTTACAAGAGTAAGAGTATCACAGAGCATTTCCTTTTTTTCTCATTATTTTCATACTTTGCAGACTTTAGTATTTATGAGAGTTGTGTTCTCTGATACTTCATGTTTATTTAATAAACTCTCTGGGGTTATTTTTTGCTACTGCTTTGCTTTGGTAGATAGTCCTTTCCCTGCTTTGTGGCTAGAGTTAGAATTTTCAAGCAAGGGAAGTTGTTCTGATTCTTGGTTGAGGAAGACTAGGCTTTCCCATGTTCAGGAATATTTTCCTTAAATTCTAGTGAGTGTTCTAATATAATTTCCAAAGAACTTTGGGCAGGATGACACTTATTTCTTTAAAATTTAATAAAGAAAAAGATAGCATAAATTACTTAATATAACTAAATTATACATATTAGAATATGACCATTTTTCGTTGCATTGGCTCTGCCCATAATTTTACAGCTGTTTTATTTATAATGTTCTTATCCAGTTTAGCTGTCAGAAATGAAAACTTAGCTTTTTACTTAAAATAATTTTTCAGTATTATGTGCTCAACAATCCAGACTTTTCTTGGGACACATTCCCAACGTGGCCAAAAGACTGAGAATTTAAATATACAGGTTGTACACACTTAAGGATAGTTCTGTACATACTTGTGTCTTAAATTTAAAATCTATTTTGCAGGTGTGATAGGAAAGCAGGATTATGTGTCCTTGATATGGATAACAGCAGGCTGGAAGGTGTTCCCTCTGAAACTTGGAGAAAAAGGTGCAGATGATTCAGCTAGTGACTAGCCTCATTACTGCCCTTGTACATACAGGCCCATGTTTACCAACAAACCCTTTGAAAATATTTTTGTTGAATTCCTAAAACACAGAAAAATACTTTCCCGAATGAGTATCTACAGGTGTAAAATAGGGTGGTGTAAAACTTAGAGAGCTGAAGGATGTGGCTGACAATGTCTTCTCCCACGGAGGTTTGTGTCTTTGGATGGAGTGTATTCACTGAAACAAATCCCTCTTTATTTTACAGGACATGGCGATGTGCAGCATGTCTTACCTAGTCCCTGTAAGGGACCCAGGTTGCTGTCCTCTGCATGTTGCCCTGTAGGGAGCACCAAAAGAATAGGAAAAGGAGAGGAAAGGACTTACCACTGCCATGAGCACACCCAGCCAGAGTGTTGTCTGTCAGCTGGCTAGTTCTCCCTGTCTTTATCATTCCCCACGTTTTTTGTGTCAGAGGCACCTCTCCAACTGGTTTGCCAGTATGAAATAACAGAAAAGGCTTTTTTAAGAAGTGTCTTTTCATAGTTACTTGAAATGTCTTGTCAGTTACTTCATACTCAAACCACTGTGTTGCTTTTACATTCGTAAATCAGTTTGTGTTGTAGCAACTGGGTGCCTAAAGGTACAGGAGGGTTGTTCATGCCAATCACTGTGACCAGGCAAGGCTCCACCAGTCAGAGAATGTCAGATTTCTGCTTAAAAAAAGCCTTTATGGGTTCATAGGCAGAGCTGTCTATAGCCACATCTTTCTGCTTTTCTTGGAGCTTCAAATAGCTGAAAGCTCTGCATTATGTTGAAATCGTGTTCCTGTGTTAGTACAAGGCTGCATATGCGCAGCTCTTTTAGTCACTGTCTTGCATCAGAAAACTGGCTCCTCGTGTCTCCTCTTTTAGGCAGGGTTTAGATCAGTTTGGAAACAGGGTGGAAAGTGTGTGGAGGCTAGTTCCGAGATCAGAAATTAATGCTGTTGATCTCTTGCAGTGTATAATAGCAATGGCTAGATTTATGAATTTCACCTGCATTTAGATGAGCTCAATTTTTGGAAATTAGACAGACAGAGGTAATTGCCTAGAAAGTAAAATGTCAGAGCTAAATTTGGATTTTTACCTTACCAGTTCCAGACTATTCCAGACAATGCTGCTGCTTTGTATACAAACTCCAGCACTGTAAATACAACTAGTAAATACAGAAGTTTATTAATGCTTTATCCTGTCTGTGAGGCTGTTTTTAAATGTTAGAATAATTTTAAATGCCTTGTTTAGTTGAGTACAATTGGGGTTTTTTTCCAGGCACTCATAAATCTGACTGGCTTTGCAAGACTCTTCCCAATTATCTGTTATATCTTTGGGGCCTGAAGTAGGGCAGTAATCTGTTCATGCAACCACCAGTATGGTCTCCTGACTAAATATGAGTGTCCTGTTTGGAAAGGCAATACAAGGGAACACTAACTGTAGGTTTGTGCCAGAAAAATCTGCTTTTATAATTTGTAGAAGGAAGTAGCTGGAACCAAATGTGTTCTTACCAGTAAAAGTACTGTAAAGCATTGACTGGTGAGCTGAGTAGTTTCTTATCCTCTGGATGTTTCAGTAGTAGGCACAACATTTGTTGTTAATCAGTTGCTGATCACATAGTTTGATTAAGGGTAGTAAAACCTGTTGCACCAGTCAGTTTGTTGCTTCATTAGCTGGTTTATTGTCTGACACAGCTGCATTGTCCTCACCTGACTTAGAGCAGTGTCTGTATGATAGTATAATGTGTGGTAAATGTGTTCACAAGGGCAGTGGGAGGGAAAAACTCAAGAATATTAAGTCTAAATTCTACACAGAAGTGTTCAGAATATTCTATCCTCCCTTGGGGAGGAGGGGGAGAACAAAGCCTTTTGAACTGAAAGCTTTTTGTCCTCATCTAACCATGACTTTCCCCACAGTCTGGAAGAAACCTGTTAGTCTATTACAGAAAAAGATGAAGAATGGCAGAATATTATAAGGTAGATTAAAAAAACCTTTTTCTTTGTAAAGAGAAACAGTTCAGTTGTAGGTGGGTTGGTAGCGGAGGTCCTCCAGAGGTAGTCTTGGGATCCATCTCTTCATAGTCCATTTATTCACTGGATAACAATTTGAGTACAAATCAATAGAAGCATGATGGAACTGAAGAAAACAGAGTTTAATGTTATACCTGGCTGCCTGATTGGGGGTCAGACTTTTGGAAATGGCTTTCAAATGAGCAGCATAGACTAATTGAGTCAGGTTTGCTAAAAGGTGAAGCCCTGAAGATCACAGATCCTGTAGTGATGTACTCTGCTATGTGTGTGCTACCACCTGTTCCCAAGGGGAATGAATTTCCAGCAAAGCAGGTGGAAAAAAAAAAAGCGGTGCCTGGAGCCTTTGGAAAACTGGATCTCTCACATGAAAGGAAGCTAAAGGGCTCTTGCCTAGCTTAGCTCACAAGTTTTGGTAGTGTTGCTTAAATGTTATACGCTGGTAAGCACCACGGGAGGTGGGAAGGCTATTCATGCTTGAATTGTAATACCAGCCCAAGAACAAATGAGTATGAATAGTCTATGAATTAATTTAGGCTGGAAATTAGAAAAGGTGTTCCAATATCAGAATAAACTTTGTAGCAGCCTTGTGGTAGAGGTAGCAAACAATCTTACTTATCTTCAGGTGGATCAGATTCCTGATGAAGTTTGTGGTGTGGAAGGTTGGTGGCTTGATGTCAGAAGAGAGCCTTTTCAGTTTTGTATTCATTTTCTCTGTAGATCTTGAGGAATGCAGCAGTTTATCTTGCCTGTGTAAAATATAAATTAAAATTGATGGAAGTATACTGTTCACTCTTTCATTAGTATTTTTGAAATGTGTCTTTGAATAAAGTGATTATTTTTACCTCTTTTGTGTAAATATATGCATCTCCTACTTCAGAGGGAAGTGAGGGTGTTTGCTCAAAGGGAACTGCTTGTCTGGATGGAACCCCAGCTTAGCTGGAGAAGATTAACTTCAGGGAACTTAGCACTGGTGATTTTGTGAAACACATTTTTAGGATGGCTAAGTGGGATGTAGTTCAGAACTGTTATTTCTTTGGAGGAGCGGAGTTTTTCAGGTAGGAGTTGATTAGCTCTAACTTTTAATTACATGGCATATATTCTTGAGGACATGGAGTTCAGTCTCTGAATAGCAGGGAGAGTTTTGCGTCTAAATTCACAGATGACAGAGGAAGATCACCTTGTCTTTTAAATGTGCTGTTTCTGAGTCTTTTAGAGTAAGTGTTTGTAGATGAATTGATGCTCATTCTTAAAGGTAGTCATAAAATACAGGCTCCCTTTGATATGCTGTGAAATTTATTGAGGCAGTAATAAAATGGGATTCACTGAGGACTGAAATACATTTTGAACTCTGATCAGGTTGAATAAGACCAGGTAGCCTGAAGGATTTTTTTATGGATTGTATTTACAAGAAAAATACATCATAATCTGTGGATGCAGAAGCTGACTGTATATTTTAAACCTCCTTTCTTAGTTTGACAGATCAGTGCGCTGGTTGTACTTTCCCCAAATTAATTTGTACTTAATAACTGTGAACCAATGGCTGTGCTGAGGTCTAGATTCTCAGCAACCCAATTTGCTAGTGACAGAGTTTAGG
>JAWWES010000094.1:6568710-6598257 GCA_035583135.1 Lophotriccus pileatus | reverse complement strand
GTCCTTTTTGTTCAGCTGTAGTGATGAATGTCCACATTGCTGTGGGATTTTTAATTGGTTACCTACCAGTGATTTTTGTGGCAGGCTTGTATTGCCTAAAAGACCACAGAGAAAAAAAACTCTGGGCCAATTAGTATATAAGAGCAGGCCTTTTAATCTCAGGCCTAAGGCCCGGGGAATACATATTATGAGTGCACCCTCAGACAGTTGTTCTGATTTTATAATAAGGCCCAGGTTATGCCCCCTGACACGCCCCTTCAGGAGTTGGGTCTGGGGGCGTTTGGGACCCCTTCTTCCTCATCCTTGTCTTCTTCACAGCACATACAGTCCTTGGAGTTCCTCCAAAATTCTGGGCTTGAAGTTTGCTGTCTCTGTGTGATATCTTCTGGTCCAGGCCTTAGGGTGTTTTTTCTACAATTCTACCTTGAAGACTAAACACACTAACAGAATTTAGAGGGATTGGTGCTGAATGGGGTAGTAGGGTTGTGTATGTGTAAACATTATGCTACAGGGTAAGGGATATAATACAGCCACATTCACTACACAACTACTTCTAAAATTTATAAAAGTTTAAAAATCAAAAAAAAGCTCTGAGGCATCAGTCCCCTCTTTAGAGATGGACAAAACTCAATCTTGTCCGATCTCTACCACTTACACCTGGCATCATACCAAAGGGATGACCAACATCTGCAGCATTGGGTCATGCAATGAGCTATTATACAAACTAGCTACGTACATCATTAATACAAACAGTTGTTTTACCCAGGTCCAGTTTGGTAACCATGAAGTTTGTAGAGATATCTCTGTAAACCTGATGAGACATCCTCAGGAATTGCTTGATGTAGAATTTAGACTTGTTACCAAATTTTAGCCGAATCCACAGTGCAAATCCAGCACTCACTTTCATGAAGAATACTGGGTGCATTTTATTAAAAGCCAAATGTAATCTTTGGTTCTAAATCTGAATCATAGTTACTGACTGTACAGATAAGATATAGAAAAGAAACAGTGTAGGCCACATCCTCTTCATTGGTGTCAGGCTCTAATTTGCTTGTAGTTCCAGGAACTGAAGCTTTCTTAATTCTGGAGTAATGAAACCATGGTTCTTTGCCAGCAACTTTGACTGCAGTGAGAGAAGTCAGCAGGACTTGGAATGGTCCTCTCCACTTGGCTCGCAATGGATTATTGTCCCACCACTTAACGTAGACTCAGTCTCCAGGCTGAAATTGATGAGCAAGGGTGTTCAATCCTATGATGAATCTCTGGAGTTTCTGTAAAGTAAAGCCTAGAGCCATTAAAAACTTTGGTAGATCAACTTTCCCCCTCATGCGAATGTCCCCTGGAATATGCAGATCTTGATATGGTCTCCCATGTAATATTTCATAAGGACTTCTGTTATCTCTCCGTCTTGGTTGGATATGAATTCTCAGCAGAGCTAGAGGCAAAGCCATGACGTGGATGTTTCCTGACAAATGTTACCAGTTTGCATTTTAAGAGTACCATTCATACATTCTAGTTTGCCACTTGCCTGAGGTCTGTAGGGAGTATGCAGGTCCCAGACAATTCCCAGGGTGCCACAAACCTCCTTCACTACTGTTGCAATGAAGTGTGTCCCTCTATCTGATGTTCCTAGAGGAACCCTAAACCTTGGAATTATATGGCTGAGCAAAGCTTTTACCACTTCCCTTGCTGTGTTAGTGCAACAGGGGTAAGCTTCAGGCCATCCACTGAATGTGTCAAACAGTACTGTTATGTACCTGTATCCCTCCCTGGGTGGTAACTCAAGCAAAATCTATTTGCCAGTAATCTCTGGGAAGGTCTCCGGCATTTGTTACCCCTAGCACTACTGTCTTGCTTGTATCAGGATTGTTTTGCATGCAGATTTCACATTTACTTACAATGGATTGCACAACTTCAGTCATACCTGTCCCTATTACTACCTTCTTCAAACGTTTTAGAAGGTTTTCTGTTCCCCAGTATGTAGCCTCATGTTCCCACAGAGCTATGTCCCTAAGGAGTGGGGTGTGACCACAACCTGTCCTGTAGGTATAACAGCCCATCCACTTCCTTTGATTTCAGCGTTAAGAGACTGAATTAACTGGTGGTCTTTCTCATCATATTTTGGGGTTAACACTGTCAGATTTCCTTCTGTGGTATTACTGCTAGGATATCTTTTTCTGCAGCCGCTTTTGCCTTCTGGTCGGCAAAATGATGTCCCAGTTTGGAAGTTGTTTTGCCCTTTTGATGAGCTCTGCAACACATGATAGACACTTCCTCAGACTTCCAAATACTCTGCCGGAATGCATGGATTTGGTCTGCATGCTCAATTCCACGGCCTTGGGCAGTTAGTAGCCCTTTCTCATTCCAGATGGCTCCATGGGCATGTACGAAGTTGAATGCGTATTTAGAATCAGCCCATACATTTGCCTTCTTTCCTTCGCTCAGTTCTAGAGCCCTTGTCAGTGCAATCAGTTCCACTTTGTGGGATGATACATCAGCTAGCAAAGCCATTGCCTTGTCCTTGGTTGTCACTGCTTTTGTTTTCCATCCCACATGAAACTTCTTCCATCTGTGTACAGTTCCCAATCTGGGTTTTCAAGAGGCATATCCTTCAGGTCTGGTCTGCTGGAATAGGCCTCTTTGATGGTCTGCAAACAGTCATGCTCAGGCACACTGTCAGTCAAGGTTGAGGACAGACAGATAGCAGGATGTACAGAAGGTGTTTTCACGGTAACATCATCCTGTTCCAGCAACACAGCTTGGGGACAGCCAGTGGCCCCCCTTCTGCTCAAGCACAGCTTGGACTGCATGGGGTACGTACACGACAGTGCAATGCCCAAGGGTGAGTTTTTGGGCTTCCTGGATCAGGATAACAGTTGCTGCTACAGCTCTCAAATACCCTTGGCTTACACTGTCTGGCTGTTTGGAGAAGTAAGCCACGGGCCTTTGCTGTTTTCCCAGGGTCTGTGACAGTACCAGAGCAATATTTAGTTGTTCATATGTGAACAGTTCAAAAGGCTTAGTTAGGTCTGGTAGTCCCAGTGCTGGAGCTGACATTAAAAATTTTTTCAGCTGTTTAAACGCAGCTCTGGTTTTGTTTGTCTATGTTACAGCTGCATCCCTGGCTGCTTTTAGTGCTCTGTATAGGAGTTTGACCCATAGGTGACACCATCTTACCATACCTAGGAAAGCCTGCATTTCTTATATGGTGTGGGGCTCTGGAAGATGACAGATGGCTTCTTTTCAGTCTGTGCTTAGTCACTGATGTCCACAGATGTAGATCTCAAACCCCAAATACATGACTATTTCCTTTGCAATCTGTGCCTTTTCTTTTGAAACTCTATACCCACCTAGTCCCCAAAAAGTTTAAAAGACTTACAGCGAGCTGGATGCACTTATCTCGACTTTTGGCAGCAATTAGTATATCATCCACATACTGCAGGATAACTCCTGGCTGGTGCCTTCTCCAGTCCTCCCGTTCTTTTGCCCGTTGGTTTTCAAATATAGTCAGACTGTTCTTGTAGCCCTTGGGTAGAACCACCCAGGTGAGTTGAGTTCTTCTCCCTGTCTCAGGATTTTCCCATTTAAAAGCAAAAAGCTCTTGACTGTCCTTACGCATGGGAATGCAGAAGAAGGCATCCTTGAGATCAAGCACAGTAAACCACCCTAAATCATCTGTTAATGTGGTCAATAAGGTTTAGGGGTTGGCCACTACTGGGTATACGTCCTCTTTTATTTTGTTGATGGCCCTTAGATCCTGCACCAATCGATAGCTCTTACCATCAGTCTTTTTTGCTGGTAGGATGGGGGTATTGTATTTGGATTCACATTCGACCAATAACCCAAATGTAAGGAACTTTTCAGTTAGGGGTGTTATTCATTTACAGCTTTCTAGCTTCAAAGGGTATTGTTTTTGTCTTACCGGTGTTGCTTCTGGTTTGAGTGTGATGCTTACAGGTTCTGCTTGCTTGGACCTCCCAGGACGGTAGCTAGCCCACACTGTAGGGATGACAGCATTCTCAGCCTCTGTGGGGATCTCTCCGTGGTTCTCCTGTATGAAAAAGATAGCTGCCTCGATATATTTAGTGTCCTTACTCCCCCGGGTGCTTCCCCCCACCCCTTCCGGAATGGGAAACCCAGCGTACCAAGGGGGGGTAGTCGGAATGACCGCTCCCCCCATGTACCCGGTGCGAGGGTAAGGACCATAAGGGACTGGGAGGGTTGAAGGGGAAGAGGCGGCTCCGGCTCCGCCGTTGATTGGGGTGGGGACGCCGGCTGCAGGTGCCGGCCCCGCTCCTCGTCCTGCCTTAAGTCCGGCGGGACTTTCGCCCGTAGCTGCCGAGGTATCGTGGCAGCCGTGTCCGGGCTGGTTTCAGCCGAGGGGCGGTCTGCGCCTGCCGTGGTCCCCGCTCTGTCCGTCGGACCCGCGACATCTCCCCCTGCCGTGACCCCGGTGGCCTCTGGTCCCGTGGCGGCGGCTCCGGTAGCTGCCGTGGCAGGCGCCGTCCCCGCCGGTCCCATAGCTCCCGCGATCCCTGTCGCTGCTGCTGGACTCGCCGCGGTGACTCCCGTGCAAGTCCCAGCCCCTGCGGTCCTGCGCCTGGACTTGCTCCCGCTGCGCCGGCGGCAGCATCTGCAACCTCTGCGGGCGCCTGCCCAACACCGGCAACCAGCCCCGCCCGTCCTGCGGCCCCCGGCGGGACCCGCGCCCGCTGCGCCTGTGGTGGATCCCGGCGCCGCTGGTCCCACAGTGCCGGCTGTGACTGCTCCAAGAGGAGCGGCTCCCGGCCTTCCTCCTCGCAAATCGTGGGCCATTAAACAATCTAAATCCTCGTCTGTTCGGCTTTTAACATAAATTTGACGTTTACCATGATCTTTCCTCTTTCCTCTCTCTGAAGCCATTTCTGAGAGCTCCGCCTCTACCAGGGCTTTATCTAACTAATACTCTCTCTTCCATTCCTGACTGTTTAAAAAAGCCCAAACCAATTCAGCATACACTACTTCATTCCATCACTCCTCCTTATGAAGGGTCGACATAAGCTGTAACACTGTTCATTTGTAAAGAGCCAAACTTTGGCCAAGTCTCCCTTCAAGCAGCCCGTGCAAGGGCCACATATTTATAGAGAGCCTACATACCTCCTGTCTTTTTAAAGATGTTTCAGGGGCAGTCACATGCTTCCAGTGCCACAAAACCAAGGCTCAAGGATATCCTTTGGGGATCTCCTCCTCTCGTGACCCCGCACAACCCATGATGACAGGAGGCAGGAAAAAACTTCCCTGTGCCAGATTTGAACTTGTGGCTGCAAATTTACCAAGTGAGCTCCCTCTCTGAACACCACCAGCTTCACACCAGGGCTGGGTATTTTAATGTCGGGAAATAATCCCTTTCCTTCTGCCTGTACCAAACCAATACAAAGCCCCTGAATAACCACAGTGGTAAGCTCCACTGTCCCTGCCCTGCAGTTACTGAAGCTGCAAGGGGGTGGGGTTCCTTTACCCACTCCCCTTTAATCATCCCAGGCTTCTGCTCACAGACTGGAAAAACATCAACTTATGCAACAACATTGGCCCAAAGTCTCACTTCCCCACCTACTGTATTCCCCTGTTACTGGGAAAAACCCCTTAGCAGCTGCTAGCAAAATTACCCAAAGAAGCTGCTCTTTTGTCTCACTTCTGTGTGTGTGGTTCTGAGGCTCTGGGCTTCTCAAGATTGGTGCAGGAATTCTCCAGAATATGCTGGCAGAGGAAGAATTTCCTGCAGGATTACGTTTCCCGGTCCGGTGGAGACACACATCTCATTTTTCCACCTTTCGGAGTGCCAAAACTGTTGCCTAAAAGACGGTGGAGAAAAAAGACTCCAGCCCAATTTAGTGTATCAGGTCCTTTGATCTCAGGTCTAAGCCCCAGGGAATACATACCGCACGTACTTGCCCAGAAGTGGTTCTATGATTTCATGATAAGGTCCATACGGTCCCAGTTCTGTCCACCCTTGGTTCTGCCCAGTTCTGCCCCCCTGACATGGCCCTTCAGGAGTTGGGTCTGGGGGCATTTGGGACCACTTCTTCCTCATCCTTGTCTTCTTCACTTCCTCCAAAGTTCTGGGCTTGAAGGTCACTGTGTCTGTGTGGTATCTTCTGGTCCAGGCCTTAGGGTGTTTTTCTACAATTCTTGAAATTGTCTTTAGTCTTCTTGAAAAGAAGACTAAACACGTTAATGGAATTTAGAGAGATTGGTATGGAATGGGATAATAGAGTTGTGTATGTGCAAACATTATGCTACAGGATAAGGGATATAATACAGCTACATTAAAACCTACATTCACTACACAACTACTTCTAAAATCTATAGAAGCTCAGAGGCATTACTTGACAAACCTCTTCAGTGTCTGGTTACACTGAAGCTTTGATATATTTCCACCTACTCCATTCCTTATGTTTTGTGCTTCCCAAGCTCAAGGATGGCCTTCTTTTTGTAACTTCTTTGGGCATACAGGATTCTTTCTTGGTGTCTCTCCCATGCCAAGCTATCTGAGTTTCGAAGATTCAGGGAGGAATGTTAAAAGGACAAATTTGGTGCAGGAGTTCAGCTACAGTGGGGAAGGCAAGGTTAGGGTAGGAAGTCTCAACAATTCCCATACAAGAGACAGGTAGTAGGGTAAGGTGTGCCTTGACTGTATAACCCGCATTCTAGTTCACTATGATTGTTCTTTTTAGCTTTGTGCATTTCACCCCCCTGAGCAGTCAGTTCCTATATAAAGTTGTTTGCACGTGGAATATAAACAAAAAGCAAGTTGTTTTGTTTTGTTTATCTGCTAACATTTAATGACATAAAGACCTTTTCACACTTAAGATACAGTAAAGGACAGTTTTGCATTGGGGAAGGAGGTCCCAGGAGCAGTGTTCATACATCTCTTCACCGTTTCCTCCCAGATTGTATGCGTCGATATTTTCAGTTAGCATTGTGTACTGCAATTCTGTTGCTGTAATGTAACTTGTTTTGCATAACACTGTAACATATTGTAACTATAGGTTAACTTTTTCACTCATATCAAATATCTTGGAGTGGAATTCAAAGCAAGTACTTTTTATGGAGTAAAATGTCGTTTTAAACTAATGCAGTGGATGCTTTACTACCTTGCTGTACAAACCAGACATTTTTTTCATCAAAAAATAAAATTGCTCTTTTCATAGTGTTCTTTGTCAGTTGTAAATGCATACCTATCACAGCATCTTGCTTTGTATTTGTAATGAAAGCATTAAAGGGTTTTTTTCGCCTTCATTCTGAAAAGCAAATATTACATGCAGTTGAAACAAATATCTTCTAGCATTCTGTAGGTAATTGTGTGAACTGTGGCTTTAGGGTATACCTGGAGATAATCAGGCTGTGGCTGAACCCCCTCAAACACCAAGCAGTGGTGCCTCTCAGTCTTCAGCAGTGGCAGCAGCAGTAGCAACTATACCTACGACTACTAGTTCATTAGGAGGTAAGAAAGGTTATGTTTGAGAGGATGTGATAAAAACATTGTGCTTAATTAGTCTCTTCTTGAGTCAGTTTTAAGTTCCTGGTGCTTATGAACTGATCAAATGGAGCTGGGTAAGAGTTGCAACATGGAAATTCCAAGTGTGGTACTTCCTTGGAACAAGCAGTTTGATGTATGTTGATACTTCTGCAATGAGGTCTCAAAAAACGCAGTGAACTTGCACAACTCCTTTGATTCAGTTTTCTGGACTTAAGTGTGAGACCACAGATGGGGTGGGGTTGTGTTTTCTCTGACATAAACTCTGGCTTTCTGCTCTGTGGATAACTGGGCATTGTTGTCCATGGCTGTACTTATGTATCTACCCCTTGGAAATTGATATTCCTATCAAGGGAGAAACCTGCAATTAAGCCATGAAGTGTAGTGCCTGAGACCCATAAATGACCTGGGACTTCTCACTCAGCACATGGACAGTGGTTGGTGCCTGCTGAAGAGAACTTTGTCTTAAAGGGAGATAAATACATGAGAGAAGCATTATGAAGGGGTAGAGAAGGTCTGGTTTAGGCTGTGGTAGAGGTGGAGGTCAAGATACAAGCTTTGATAAGAAGCCAGAGCATTAAACATACAGACTGTAGTGTCAGGCACACATGACACAATCCATAAAGAGGTAATGGGGGATGGGGTATTTCAGAGCAGTTCAGACACAGTTCAAGGCAGTAAATAATATAGGTTGTATGGGAAGGAAAGACTCCCTTGAGTCAGAACTGACCCATTGCAGGAGATAGGGAGCTCTGTTGTAGATGCAGAGGCAAGACAGTAGACTGGGTAGATGTCTCTGAATGAGATTACTTAGAGATGAGACAAAGAGAAAAATGCTGGAAATCAAAGACAGAAGGCTGTTGGACCTTTAAACTGGGTGGAAAGAAAATGCATTGCTTACCCTTAGTATAAAGAAGTCTTGCTTAAAACTAGAGTAATTCAGTGTGACGAAGCAAGGTCTTCTGTCTTTCAGGGAGGGGTGTATTATCCACTTTTATGTGCTATCTAAAATTGCAGTGTAGGTATGTATTCTATTAAGAGTCTTAGTAACTTCTTGAAAAAACATGTTACCTCTTTGATTTTTCAGGACATCCCCTTGAGTTTCTACGAAATCAGCCTCAGTTCCAGCAGATGAGACAAATTATCCAGCAAAATCCTTCTCTTCTACCAGCATTGCTACAGCAGATTGGGCGGGAAAACCCTCAGCTGCTGCAGGTGAAGCTAAAAAGAAGAAAATAATGCTTGCTAATTCTGATTTAGCTTTACAAGAGAGGTGTATGTTGATGTTACCTGGGGTATTGTGTTACTAGCAGTTACGACATCCTACTGTGGGCTTTTCAGAAGTTGTTGCTGCACAGAACACATTTTCTATGATGTTAGAACCGAGTTGTTGCTGCACAGAACACATTTTCTATGATGTTAGAACTGAGTCTGAGACTCTTACTGAGAGGGTGCACAGGGGGTCAGGAAGAGGAAGCAATCACTGAAACTTGAAATTGTGTTTCTTATGGTTAGATTTAATGATTTTTCTCTATGCACTTTTTGCATATTCCTTTGACTACTTGCTTCCCTGAAAACATTTTTGCTCGTCTGTTGGCAGGCTTAAACATGAGGTATTTAAATATACATGTTTTCTTTTATTGTTCCATGCATCACAGCAAATAAGCCAGCACCAGGAACACTTTATTCATATGCTGAACGAGCCAGTTCTAGAGTCTCGCCAAGTCCTAAGTGGGAGTGATGATGGTGCCAGCACTGGAGAAGTAGCAGATGCTGGAAATGGTCATATGAACTACATTCAAGTAACACCTCAGGAAAAAGAAGCTATAGAAAGGGTGAGCCTTTTTTCTTTGAAGTGTTTCTTGGCTGTTGATGTGGGGTGTTGCCTCCAGTGCATGATTAAGACGTTACTTAAAATTTGCTTATGCTCAGCAGTACTGCTTCGTATTTGATATTTTTATACTTGGTATTTCATAGCTGTTATAGTCCCATTTCAAACCACATCTCTTCCTGCTTTATAGCAATTGAGTCTAAAATATCTTAAATGTGCCTTACTGGGAAGATGCAGAGCCTTTTAAGTGATCAGATGCTGTTTGTGATAATTAATGACTGAACGGTTTTCTCTCAGGAATGGGAACTCAGGTTGTAGTTCCTCTTGCAAAAGCCTCAGCTAGTAGTGTTCCAGATCATGCTGTGATAGCTGTCCAGGTACAAAGGTCTGCCTGCATGAGCACTATTTGCAAAGTGTTTGGATAGTAGGAAGGCTGATAGTTAAGTAGATTAGTTGAAGTCAAAACTTCACTCACATATTTGTCTATCCATGGAAATTATTTAATTATAGCTTTCTAAAAATAACAGGTAATCATGTCTATAAAATGAACTTGGGGGTGGTATATTGCATCATGACTACTGTGTGTAACATTGACTAAATATGGTTCTGCGTAAGTGGCAACACATCCGAGATCTTTTCCTTAGGACAAATTGCAAGACTTCTGTCATACTGTGGTAGTGGTTTTGTATCTCAAAGACAATGTTTTTTTTCCAGCTGGCAAAGCAAAGGTTATGTAAGAATCATCAGAAAATAATTGAATATGTGTGTAAATTCTGGATCTCAAGGAAATTGACAATAAAATTAGTCCAATAAAATTGTTTGTCTGTGTACTTCACAGGTAATCTTGCTGCATGTCCTTTTAAAGCTATTCTATGCAGTAGAGCATTATTACCTCTAAAACCCAACACAGACCTGTACACTTCTTCCCTTTTCCATGAAACACATCTCAGAATTTTAGGGAGCTAGTATTGCAGCTGATGCAGTTGTGCTGTTTGTGGCAGAAATAAAATCTAAGAATGGTTGATGAGGGATAATAGGACACAGTTTCTCACAGTTATTTGGTCTGCCCTATATGTGAAATGCAGATGGTATGAGGATTTTAAGAAAAATCTCGAAATAGTTGTATGTACTTGCCTTTGGCTAAAACAAGGTTTCATTTGCTGACTGCCTTTAAGTGCAGGCTAAGCCCATTCCACTTGGCACAGTAATTGGTTCTGCTCTGGTGTTCTCATGCCCTGTTGTCACAGTGTCCCAGACATTAATTAGTTCCTTGGCTTCTGAAAAACAGATTGCTTTTAACTTCTCTTGGCTGCAGTGTGTAGTCAATATTTTTTTAAAATGTGAAAATCCAGTATAAACAATTGAAAGTATGGCTTAGTGTGATGTCTTGAACTATCTACTAGAGATCCCAGCCTGGGAGCTTTTGTTTCAGTCAGCTTTAGTTAAAAGTCCTTTGGAGCTTTGTATAATTGTTTGAAATGGGCATTGTTCGAAAGGGTTTTTTTCCTGCATCAGTGCCATGTGCTGTTACTTCCTGACATTACTGTGACCCAGGTCTGTTTTAGTGACTCACTATGTTACTAAAGAAGTGTCATGTTTTATGATGCTTCATTAGACTCACTCATCATTTTTTCAAGTGAGAATTCTATTTATTCAAGGCAGAGGCAACACGTTTTTTGCTCACTAGAAGCTGCATTGGCCCAGGCAGCAATGTAGTTTTCAATAAGCAGTAATTGCTTAAGTGACACATCAAGACAACTAGACATAAAAAGAAGCTTAATATAAGGAAATGTACTTTCTAAATGTGTTTCTTTTCTTCAGTTAAAGGCATTGGGGTTCCCTGAAGGACTTGTGATACAGGCGTATTTTGCTTGTGAGAAGAATGAAAACTTGGCTGCCAACTTTCTTCTACAACAGAACTTCGATGAAGATTGAGAGAACTTTTTCTATTTCACACCTCACACCAGTGCATTACACTAACTTTGTTCACTGGATTGTCTGGGATATTTGGGCTTATATTCATAATGCTTGGTGTAATGGTATATAGGGGGTGGGTGGAAGAAAGAACATAGGAAACAAAGCAAAGGAAGCAACAAGTATGTCTGCTTTAAATTAGCAGATGCAGAAAATCGCACAGTGTAAAAAAAAACAAAAACAAAACAAAGCAAAAAAAACCAACCAAAAATCAGCTTCTGCAGATAATTAGTTTCTTCTGTAAACTGTAGCTTAACTTTTTCTAGGTTTTTATTCTTACTGTACTAGTTCCAGACATATAGTGTAATGCACTGCTTCATGTTCCTTTCCACTTAGCATCGGTATTGGAAGTAGCTTGTGCTACGTAGATCCTACAGTCTGTGTTTCATGGCAACACCCCCGGGGAGCAGCTTTGTGAATCTTAAAAGATGTGAGCAAATATAATCCTGAATGCCAAAATAAGGATATTTGGGGTTCTCTTTTCAGCTATTTGAAAGCAGTGCAAGAAGCACAGTATTTTTGTCTAATGCTGAGTTAAAACAGTGTTGGCTTTTTTCCCAAATGAAAACCTATTTCAGTGAAAAGTGTCTTGATTATTGAGAAACTTCACCCCCTTCTTTGTCCCCCTCAAATGATCTGAGAATCTGTATACATACAGATAAAATTATTATGCTGTTTACATATTTTCTTTTCGGAAAAAAATATAAATATCTAATTACTGTTCTCTCAATGTTATGTTGCAGTAAAAGTTTTAAAACCAATAGATTGCATGTTTGGTTTTGTTATATGCACTCTAGTGAATTGAATATTCTTTTTCTGCCAGCAAACCAGTTGCAAGCTTCGTTTTTGTCTGCTGCAATGAGACTTTATCAAATCAAATTTCATTGTCATAACTTTGTTGAACCAGCTTTTACAATACAGCTCTAAGTGTTCTGTTGCTTTTAAGTAGATTGTAATGTTCTAGCTATTTCTGTTAGTAAGGACTTCTGGGGATTTATTCACTTTATAAGGAAGAGAAGTCCATAACTTGAGATATCAAGCAAACTATCAGTTTATTCCAGCCTAAAACAATCATCACTCAAACCTTTCTATTGCAAATAAGCTCTGCTTATAGAGTTTTGCATTTTACTTCTAGGCGTTTATTTTGTTTAGTCATAAAGTGTTAACAATCTTTTTTTAATGCACATTTACTTTTAGAGATAATTTTGCCCGTCATTGCAATACTAGGAATGAAATTAAATGAAATTAAATTAAATTAAATGCTAATTTAATCTAGAGATGTTATGTGCAACATTTCCTGAACACAACTTGGGGATAGCTTGATTTTTCTACTGTTGTAGTCCAGTTAGCTGGATTACAAATTTACCTCTACAAGTAAGCAGGAAAATCATATTACTGGTACAGCACTGAATTCCTGTGCCACTAATGATATTAGTGATTTAGTGGTACAACTACAAAATTATTTTCTGCTTAGGTTGTCTATCAGTGGATTAACTACCTAACTACTAATTAAGCTCAAAGTACAAATCAAGTGTCTTGTCAAAAAAAGAGTGAAAAAGACTAAAACACTTCTATTTTCTTTCTTCATTGATTGGCTATAGTCTGTAAAAATATTACCTGCACAAAACAATTAAATGCATTAAAGTCTTTTGCTTTTTTTCCTTATTCTTAGACATCTGTGATATTTTTCCAGATAGTGTGTATTGTAATTATTCAGATTTTATTCTTCTAAAATTTCATAGGTGTATGTCATCTAAATGATCAGTAACACAACCCAAATCTATCAATAGGAGATGTAAGTCTTTCATAATTTGTTAATTTTAGAGAAGTTAACATCAATACCTGAGACAGCCAGTAGACTTCATCTAAATAAGATTCTCAGTTTGTGCATGGACTGAGATGGATTTTGATTTAACACTACAGGCCAAAAGGGGCTATTTGTTATCTGTAAAAGGACCAGCTGCCAGGTACTTGAAAAAATGCCAAATTGATGCAAGGACTTTTTGAATGTACTTTACTACATAGCTAATACCTAACTGAGACAAAAGCTTTTAGTTTGTGGGAGTCTTCTGTATTGATCAAACTGCTATCAGAAGTAACCATTCCTTCTCTAGGAGGGTGGAAAGTAAAGCAAGAATGTCTGGGTGTTTCAGTCTGCTCCCTCCAATTTTGATTTCTGAAATGTTTACTTATTATAAGTGTATTTGAATTAAAGTCTGTTGAGCTTGTTCTTTGTTAAAAAAAAAGCTTTGTTCATTTGTAACTTTGTATGCTGAGTGATTGAGAGGGTTTATGGCCGCTCTGTTTGAAGCCTTACTAGTAATGCTGTTCCCGTTTTTCCAGCAGTGAAACAGTGTTTGTGTGACTTCTGATGAACAACAGGTGTCTGACTTTAACTTGCTAGAAAAAACTGTTACCTGTCCAATAGCAGGATACTTGCCAGGGAGAACCGTGTGTCTCTCTTTGTAGTTGCTGCCAAAAGGGAAGAATACATGGAATTCACGTGGTTTTGAAAAGATGTGACCTGAGCAAGCTTTCTGGGTATGTTGTGCCTCGCTTTCTTACCAAGTACTACCAGGAGTTGTCTGCACGGAGTGCTTTTCCAGCTTCTTTGCTGCAGACCCTCTTAGGGATTTGGGGATCAGTTTCCTCAGGGCTTTCTGAACAGTAGCTAAGAAAATAAAGTATTTCTTCCTAAGTTTTGGTATTGGAGTCCTTACCTTTGTTGTAAAACTTCTGAATATCTGCTTAGTCAAAAGCTATTTATGATGCACTTTTAATTGGGATTAAAAAATTACTCTGAAGTCATACTAATTCTGTAGTTGTCTATTCTTAAGTCCTCTATGCACATTTTAATGCTGTGGTTCACTGAGCTTGTCGAGAGTCATCTGATGAATCCAGCTACAGCCCAAGATGTTTGATTGATTATATGCTTTGTTCTAACCCCACACTAACAGAACTTTTTAGGAATGCGAGATAATTACTCCTGAAGTCAAACTGTGACTCTCATTTTGAAACATCAGATTGAGCATGCATTTATTCAAGAATGCATGAATGAATGAAACTGAGACACACAGTCCTCAAATAATATACACAGACCTCACACCTGGATATTTCATTTGGTTTTACAGATATTTGGAGGCTTCCACATTAATGTTTAAACTTTTTTACTCTGATTTCTCTTAAGTCCAGCTCATTGTACAAAACTAACGCAGAATTTCTGCACTTGAAAATACTCTGTGGGTCAATAGAAACAATATGGTGTGAGTTGAGAGAACATCTTTACCAGTTACATTTTTAGTTCTTCCTTGCCTGGTTTGGGTTGCTAACAGTGTTCTACGCATTCTCTTCTGAAAACATTATTTTGAACCTACAGCTGTGTAATTATGAAGCCACAAGTTACCAATTTTGTGACTTCACTGATCTATCCAGAGAAGTAGGCTTATTCCACCTTATTCCATACATTAAATGATATATGGGAATAATTTAATTATTCAGTTACCACAAAATACATGATGGATCAACATTGCTGCAGGCTGTAGCTGATGTTGCTGACTTCTAATGGTCAAGTGTCAGTGCTGTATTTTCTTTATAGGAGATGTGACCTATGAGGGGGAGAACAGGACATGAAACTTCTTGGTTTTGGTCAGCACTTAACTTCTTTCCATCATCCTCATAGTGATCTGGCTAGGCAAGAGAAATAAATATTAGGAACACACACACCAAATTTAACTCCAGTTTATGAAGACACTGGCGTCTGTGGTGTTTCCCACTACAATGGAACTAGTGAAGACACACACACCTTTTCTTGAGTAATTCTAATAGTCTGGAAAAGGAGTATTAGATTCTGAAGATACTTACCTTCACTTTATCCCTTTGCTTTGGCATTTTCCTTTGTGAGCTCTTACAAAGCAGTATCTGTCCTATACTTTCAGGAAGTCTAGTACTAAAAATAGGATATAATGTGTTTTGTGTTGTGTGAAGCTCTGCAGTTATGCCTAGAGACCTAGATTGCAAAGTTTCTTTCAAAACAGTTGTCTTTCTGTTTTTATATGGCTCAACACATTAATGTGAATACTCTGTGATGCTGAGGGCAAGGAGCAACATCCCTGAAATTCGTGTTGCCTAAGATAATAGATTTTAGAAGTGACAGACTAGGAGTAACCAAATATTCCAGCAAGCAGCTGTTTGCCATCCCAGGGGAAAGATTGGTTGCTGTCCTTGTAATGTGAAGCATTTGACTTCAACTGTGCAGCAGCCAAAGATGAGAAAATAAGGCAATGTCTCCTAAGTGTCTGTGTTTGTGGAAATGGTCAAGGTCTTATACAATCACACACATATTTTTAATTATATCTTTGAATTAAGCATCCTTCTTCCTACCCCCTTGTCATTACCCTAAATCTTTGTTTTCTTTCTTTTTATTATTGGAGAAAGTATGGAAGCTGCAAACCCTCTGTTAGAGGATGGGAGAAAAAGGTTTCAGAGTAGGAAAAGGAATAGGAAATGGTCTGTCTTTGGGGTGAAATGTGAAGTAGGACCATGAAGTGCTGAACACCTGGGATAGAGATTTCCTCTTTAGGGAGGTTGAAGTAAGGAGTCCACACCTGGAAGAGGCAGTAGTGTGTGAAAAGGAATGCCTGGAAAAGTTAGAAGTGTGTGTGACAGGACCAAATGGAGAGTCAGCTAATGAACAAACTTCTGGTTGGACTTCATATGTACAAATACGGGTTAGGTTGATAGAGAATTTGGGAGCAGAAATAACATTTATATTTAAGGAGGCTTCAAAAACAAATTATCGGGGGGTTTTTTGCCCAGTAGCTTTTAATGTGATGCTTTGTTTCTCAAACCAGCTCTGAGAGAGGTGACAAAGAGGTTATAAAACAACGAAGGCAGTAAAAAAAAGGCAGTTTGTACTTTTGTAGATACCTCACAGACAGTATGAAGTCTGGGGCAGTCCAACTGCATTGAGGTGCTCCTGCTTAAAGGTGGAGAAAAAAAAAGTAATTTGATTTTTATTTCTAGTTACAATTATATTGTTAAGACCTGATATGCTCTTTGAGTCTCTTGAGGAACCTTTGTTGCTTAAAGTGAGAGGAATGGCTGATAAAGTGTGCATTTCATAGTAGCCCTACTGCTTGCTTCGTATGCCTCCATGTAAAATATCAAACTTCCCTTTGGCAAGGGCAGGATTATGCAGTACACTGCTGGAGCAGTGCTGCAGAGTTCATTTGGGCAACTGTTGCTGATGGGATTATGCCTCTTTGAGCATGAATGTAATTCATGACCCATGAGTGTGTGTCTTGAACTGTAAACTGTGTTCTGTGGAAAGCTGCAACAAAAACTGGGAATACTCAATCTCAGAAGAGCAGCAGGGTTAAGATGAGAAGCTATTAGAATATATTAAATATGAATGTAAATAACGAATCTGCATAAATATATGTAAAACATAACTATAAACAACAGCTATTTTTGTTCAGCTGCAGTAAGAAATTAAATTGTTGCTAAATGAGTACATAGCTATATTGTTTGTTACATTTCTTGGAATTTGCAGTATCTGCCTCATTGGTACACAAATGTAAAGGAAACAGAATACATAAGAGGCCATTTTCTTCACCTAGTTGAAGTATGCATGCAGTGCCTGTGTTGCCTTTGAAATATGTGGCAAATTGTCGTTCCTAAAGCACTAAACCTCAGTTTGCCACGGACAAAAGTTGATTTTGCTGACATGCAGGACAGCAGGATGGAGAGCTGATGTTGCTGAAATCAGTTGTTTGCTGTGACCATCTGTGGGAGAAGCATTTAAATTGGTACACTGCTGTTGGCAGGGGGAGCCTGGTGGTCCAAATACAGAATTCCCTTTGCTTCAGAGCTGTTGGAAAGG
Organism: Lophotriccus pileatus; assembly: GCA_035583135.1. Lineage (NCBI taxonomy): Eukaryota > Metazoa > Chordata > Aves > Passeriformes > Tyrannidae > Lophotriccus > Lophotriccus pileatus. Next base: position 6,581,055 of record JAWWES010000094.1, on the reverse strand, counting down.
ATCTGTTGCTCTACAAGGTTGTTAAAGTGCCAACTTTGTCACTTGTGAATTGTATGTCCTACCCTGCTTAAAGGGAAGGCTAATTGAAAGCTAAGAATCCAAGTGAGGAGAAGGGAGAAGTCACTGATGAAGTGGTAAACCTTGGCCTGTTTTGGGGAACAGTCACTTTACTCAAGCATTCTTATGCAAAGTGAGGCAGGAGTTGAAGGCGTGCGTTTGATGCACCATATCTGGTGTTGATGCTGTCAGACAGCAGGCACAAAGTGGTGTTTTTAGAGGGAGAAATACCCTGTTGCCAGGCAGGGTGGCAAGAAAAATAGGTTTGACTAATGGGGCTGCTTCTAGTGCATCTTCTCTGTATTTAGATTTTGAAATTGAGGACACTGATGCTGCAGTTTTATTTCATGGCTGCACTGCTGGAGGTTGTGGTGTCTTTAGAATGCTGTGTTATGCCTTAATAGGTGCTATCATGCCGTAATAATACCTTTTGTGTGTCTTACCTCTCAGTGATCAGGCCTGTACTTACATAAATAGGTTATCTGTGGGAAGACCTTATTTGCATGATTGTGGTTTGTGGGTGGAGAAGCTGCAAGCCTGTCATCAGATTACTCGTTCCAGCTGAAGAAATTGTCTCTAAGCGGCTCTCACATCATCTTCATGCCTTGCATGGAACAATTAGTGTTATTTTGGAAGTGACTGGATTTTTTGTCCCTCTTCTCCTTGGGAGTGTTATGATGAGTGTGCTGGTTTTGGCTGGGATAGAGTTAATTTTCCTCACAGTGAGAAAATTACAGTATGGGGCTATAATTTGTATTTGCGCTGAAAAGAGTGCTGATAATTACATATTGATGTTTTAGTTATTGCTGAGCAGGGCTTGCGCAGCACAAAGGCCTTTTTTGCTCCTTACAAGGGGACTGAGGTTGCAAAAGGAGCTGGGAAGGATCACAGCCAGGACAGCTGATCCCAGCTGACCAAAGGGATATTCCAGACCATATGGCATCAGGCTCAGCATATAAAGTTGGGGGAAGATGAAGGGAGAGGGGGAGACATTTGCAATAATGTAATTTTGTCTTCCCAAGTCATCACTACATGTGATGGAGCCCAGCTTTCCTGGGGATGGCTGAACAGCTGCCTGCCCATGGGAAGTGGGAATAATTCCTTGTTTTGCTTTACTTTTGTAAAGCAGGGCTTTCTGTCCCTATTGAACTGTCTTTATCTCAACCCACAAATTTTCTAGGTTTTGCCATTCTGGTTTTCTCCCCCATCCTGCGGCTGAGGGAGTGAGTGAATCCTTAAACTCTGGAAGTGAGAAGAAACAAGTAATTTAGATGACTAAGACAAATTAAGTTTTCTATAGGCTTCTCTTTTACTGGATTCTGCTATTATCCAGCCTTGTGTGTTTATAGACACTCCTATGCTCTGAAAAGGGCTGTGGTTTTTTCTTTGGTAGAAACAGTAGCAGGGACATCATTATGCAGAGACCTTAACCAGGTGGAAGTATAGGTTGCTTATTTTTAATCCTGCTCTCCCTTTACTTCTGACCGCAGCATCTGTGTTGGTTGTCCTCGTGGGTTAACACTCAGATTTTGTAATTGTGAATTGAACTACACTTGGGAGATGAAGAATGAACAGTTCAGCTGTAGAATTAAATTAGCACCTACAGAAGTGTAGATAAGAGATCACATGAAGCTGACCAGTTATCTTGTATGGTGGCTTACAGGGTAACTGGGAAAGGGGGGAAAGGGGCAAAGTGATTCATTCTATGTTTGTAGCAAGAGAGGGTGCAATGTTTGCCATGTTTTCTGTGGAGCTCTGTTGGGACTGTAGCATTGGAAAGTCCCAGGTTAGAGAGCCTAACAGTGTGTAAATGAGGTGTCTGAAGAAGGTAGATTTCCAAAGAAATCTTGAGGATTTTTATAGGCATAGAAAAGTATATGTGACTTGCAGGGTTGGATTTAAGTTGTTATTTCTACTCAAAATTGTGTCACTTCTGCGATGAAGAGTGTGACCTCACGGTGCCAGATTGTATGCCTTTTTCTGAATGGAGACTGTTATCCCAAATCGGAAAGCAAAGAGAGCTTGACCAGAGAGGTGGGAAACACAGCCATTTGAATTTGTCCAAGAGAAGAGACTACAGTTTAGTCGTTACTTGATCAGAGTTGTCCGTCAGATCTGAGCAGTTTAAATATATTAAGGACTAGCAATTTAACTCAGAAAAGTAGTGATTGTGAAGGAGATAGGATGAGGGCTTTGGAAATATTAGCCATTCTGGTACATTTTAGAACCAACTGTAAATCTTATTTATGCCCTTTATTCTAAGATCCTCTGATCTATTCTTTTTAACTTTTCAGCTTTAAAAGACCTGAAAGGAAACTTTCCATATTTGGTATCTGCCTGTGACTTTTTTCCCACCCTCAATGTTTCAGATAATAACCAATTCTGCTGTTTTAGAAAACAGGATTGAGGGTAAGGGGAATACATTATTTTTTCAAATTTCGAATTCTTTTCACTAAGCAGAGGCACTATACATCTAGGTGTTATTGGATGTGGTTTCTTTTTTCCCCACCTGTGTGCTTGTGGTCAGGAAGAGGGAAAATTCTGATGGTTGATTTTTTTTTAAGGGGTTTTGGGGTTTGGGAGTGATTTTTGTTTGGTTTTGGTTGTGTTTGTGGTTTTTTTTGTTCTTATCTGCTTTGAGAAGTTTGAGCATGAGGAATCTGTAGGCTTGACGTTTGGACAGGATCAGTGAAAAGTAGGAGAGCTCAGGGAGTCAGACTTCAGCTAAAAGAAGCAGAGTTTTTGAGCTACTTCAGCTCAAGCCAAGCTCTCACTCAAAAGCAAATGAAACTTTGTAAAACTTGAGGTCTCCATTGACAACATTTTTATGGGTTTAATTTTTTTCCTAACTTTTTGCATATGTATCATTTTGAGATGTTCCATTTCTCTTTGGCAGCAGTTTATAGGCCTGCTTGCAGATAACTGTGCAGATCACAGGGGTATGAATCACCAAGCTGTAGTGCTTTAAACTCTGGAACTCGTGAGAATTTGGAGCATCATGTCCTCTGCTATCAGCACATACCTGTGAAGGCCACTAACAGCGTTTCTGTCTTGTTCCCAGTGCTGTTCTGCTTGAAGACTAGTGTCCTGTAGCACTTATAAGCTGCTTCCTTAGATTAAGTGGAAAGGCTGTGTGGTTTTGACCACCATCTGTGAAAGATGAAGGGGTGGCATTTCCTATGGGCACTCCAAACGTCATGATCAGGTTGGCAGATGGATGCACTGCTCACACAGAATCAGTTCAGGTTTCAGGATCACTTGTGTCCAGGCTTATTTGAGTAATGGTGGCCATTGTTATTAATGAAATAAGATTTGAGTTAAATGTTGAAATAGCCTGTGCTGTCTCCATCTTTAGAGGTTTCCAGGTCCAGACTGGTTGAAGGCCTGCACCTTCAGGTATGATCCTGTGGCTCATCCTGTTTTGAGCAGAAGGTTGGCCTGAAGATCTCCGTAGGTCCCTGACTGATCTAGGTCCTCAATTTTAATTATTTTTGTCATGCAGCCTTACCATTCTGGTGGGAATTTATTTTCTCTGAAGGCTTAGCCTCAATTTCCATATCCTGTCCTTCCTTTCTGTGTGGAGGAAAGGAGAGAGTTTGTTTGTTTTTGGGGTTGTTTTTTTTCTAAGTCTGCAGGTTGCCTAAACACTATTTGAATACTGAATTCTGCCACCTTCATCCTGTGTGTCTTCATATTTTAAGCAGACCTATAGAAATGAACAAAACAAGCTTGGATGACACTGTTAGTTCTTCAAAAAATTCATCAGTTATGTCAATGCAAGTTAAATTAGGCTTAAATTCATTTATTTCTTAGGCTGTGATATGTGAAGAGAAGAAGTTGCAGAAGCTAGTAGAGTTAGCTTGGACCGTACCATAAATTGGAAAGAAGGATTTTTCAATGTCATATAATATAAATGCCCTGTATTATTTACTGTAAAAAATGTCTGGCCTCCTGTACTGTTATGGAAACAACTGCCTATTAGTTTATTTTCGAAAATATTTCTTCCACAGTGGGTTTTATTTCCTGCCTCTACTCCTCCAGATAAAAGTACATATTGGTGCTTGTGAAAAATTTCCAAGAGGCAAAAGTCCTTCCAAAAGACCTTAATTGTGTGGCTTTTTTTTAAACAGGTCATAAAGATAAAAAGAATATGGATTTTGTAAAAGTTTAGATTGAATAGAAAATGTCACCAGAAAGCCCTTACTATTTTCAGATCAACTGCACAGCTCAGTGATCTTGTTCACTCTGCCTACGCTGGGAAGAAGTGAGTAGAATAAATCATCAAAACAGATTTCAGTGACCTGAAATCCTTGACTTACCTTGAAGAGAAAACCAGATGAGTCCCTTGGGTGAGTTGTTAGAAGGTGGAAGAAATTGCACAGTGAAGTCCGTGGAGGCTGTGACAGGGAGCACTTAAAACTCATGTGCCGAGACATGTTCTCCTGGGAGAAACAGGGAATTCTTTCGCAGTGTGCCAGTGTGTCGGGTTTTCCAACCATTCCAGTGGACATGGAACAAAGGATATGCACAAACCAGTGCGCGTCTTCTACTATTGGTTGGTATCTAGCTGGATGCTATTTCTTTTGATGTTCTCTGGCTCTGGGACTGTCATGGTGGATCACTGGGATGGGTTAATTTACTTTGTTGGGATATCTTTATTGGGATATCTTTACTGAGATATCTTTGAGTTCAGCTGGTAACATTGCTGATTAAGGGGAAAGTAGCACAGTGGCTTTTCTAGACAGAATTAATTTTGTTTGTCATCAAGTTATTTCTTTATATAGAAAGGAAGGATATTGGGGAGAGGTGGAAATCTCTCCTCCTGCTTGTAACAGCTGGTACTGAAAATTTAGAAGCAAAACTAGTCTTTCACCACTTACAGCTGCAATAACTATTTCTGTCAAATCTTCTCAGGTTTTTGTGCTTTAGAACTTGCACATTCCAGCTGTCTGAAATGAAAAATGAGGGTCTTGTTACCCTGAATCAGTGTATCAGTCCAGGAGGTGTAAAGCAGCATAAGTGTTTATCAGGATCACAAGGTCAAGGAGCCAGAAGGTCAAGGCTTCCTTTGATCTGTGAAAGTAATGCATTTACTTCTTGGGAGATGCTTGCTAAAATGTCCCCTAATCCTTCAAGGTTGAACTGCTTTGGTCTGCATGCCACCAAAGCACTTTGTTCAATGATAAATGACAATATGAAAAGGAACGTCCACCTGGAAGCTTCGCTGAGGATTTGCCACCTGATCATCTCTGAACAATTAGGAGCATTTCATGGGTGGGAGTAGGAATTCCTGTTCTGGAATGACAAGGCAGGCAACAGCAACAAATGAGGTACATAACTGTCTGTCTACTATTTGACTTCAAAGGAGTCCCTCATTATCAGTCCTGAAATTACCAGGCACCTTTCTGTTGAGAAAATGGAGGGATAGAACAAATCATTTCCATCTCAAGCTTGTCTCTCTCCTAATGTACAGTCCAAGCCTGCAAAATCTTGGGCTCATTTCAGAGCACTGAAAATGTCTTCACAAACCAGTAAACAACTTACTGCAATGAATGTAGAAATATTCAGGCCAAGAGAGCACTCTGCTGTGTCCCTGAATGAAAGTCTGTGTTTTGACTGCCCAGCATCTCTCCAAATTTTAGCCTGAGCAGGCTGAGGAAGAGGTAGTAACAGAGAAACAAGCCACACACTGGATGTGTGCTTGGTCAGTGCAAACAACAGAACCATCACTGAGCAAACTGTGTCATACTGGACAGTGTTCTCTGACATAAAAACAGGTAGCAATGGTGCTGCTGTTTGTGAGGCTGTGAAGGACTCCAGACACACTCTGACAGTACAGGAATATACCTTTCACATCATTAGGTTACTCCTGTTGATGCCAATCTGAGAGCCTGACAATGATCTTGCTTGGTCTGTGGACTTTCATACACTATAAAGCAGTGGCTTGTTTGCGTGGTGCCTGTTTTCTGCACAACTCTTTGTATTAGCAAATTAAAAAACTTGTAGGCACTTTCCTTTCTTCCACCCTGGACCCAGTGTTGGAGCAATTACTCTGACAATAAATGGAGACTCTGTGCTGACTTGAAGGTGTAACTGATGTAAAGAGGCAAGCAGGAAGTTTTTCTCTTTGGTTGCACCAAAATAACCCAGGTCCACCCCAAATCACCCCTCTGTTGTATTGTGGTCTTTGCCTTATGAAAAAGATAGTGGTGCCTGCATAAAAATAGACTATGGCGCACGTCAGCTGATCCAAGACAGCGTAAAGGACATTGTTGTGTTAGATCTCCTCCCTGCAAATCTCCTGTGATCATAATGGAAATTTGCTCACATGATGAACAAGCCGCTTCTCCACCTGAAAAAGGAGGATTACCTGTATAATGCCAAGCCAAGCGGGGGTTTTTGTGAGACACTTAAATTGAACGTCTCAGCTTAAAGTTTGAGCATTATGTTTCATACAAAGTAGAGGGCTTTCAGTGCCCAAATCACAGCACATCCCCACAGTCTTCATGGGGATCTTGGTTTCTTCAGAAAGTTTTCAGTTCTGTGGAAAATGTTTTTTGAAAGTGGGACTCTCATGAATTTTTGACAGCTGGTCATTTGTCATCACTTCAGCTCCGGTGGCTTTAATCACTTATGGCAAGACAAAATTTAGAAAAAGTCTAGTTAGAAATCAGATTTATGGGAATTCTGAGTTATTAGAGTAACTAACTTCCCTAGAGTAACTAGGGAAGAACAAGATCACTTGCAAAGAACAGATGAACTGATGGGTGACCCAATCTGTACCCGTATAACTGGTTTAACCTGCAGTATCTGTGCTCTTGTCTGAAGCAGCCAGCAGTGCTGCTTTAAATCTGGTGTGGACTGATAATTGTCCACAGAAGACACTGCAGCCTGGGTTGAGAATCTGCTTGTCGTGTGAACATGAATGTGTCTTACTTCGAAAAGTTGAGCTGTATCATCTGGTAAGTTGCGTACACATGCTGCAGTAAAATAGTGATTTTAATTGTCTAAATAACAAAAAAATAAAACAACCCCTGTGAAGTAGTCCCTTGAGTGCCAAAAAAATAATAAATGCCTGATTACATGTGGCTGTGTGGCTCTTAATACACACTGAGCCCTCACAGAACTTTTCCCTGTGTTGAAATTTTTATAAAATTTTTTCCTCGGGAATTTTTTTATTCCTAACTGTTTATGTATGAATTTGTGTAGCAGTCTGCTTTTCTGCAACATGATGAATTTGTGTTTGGCTGCTTAACCTCCTAGAGGTGCTGAACCTCTGTCCCAGTCAAACTTGAATAGGTTTGGGGGAGGGGTGGAGGTAGCTAAAGGGATGTATATAACCACAACATACCTGAATATATCAATCTCATTGATACAACTTCTTAGGAAAGGTTCTCTTCAAACACTTGGCAAAAAAAACACAAACCCTAGAACTGAGCCCTAAATCCTCAGTGGCATATGACCTTGTCACCATCTGTGTGCTATTTTGGACATCTTCCTCCACACTGAATGCCTGAGTCCATCTAAAATGTTTAGATTAATGGCCATGATTGAGATGTTCTTTTATTCGCTGGTGGATATCTCAGCTAATCCAGTTTTCCCAAGAGCCTTTCCACAAAGGCCTTAAATTTTAAGTGACATTTTTACATTAAAGACCTACATTAAAAAAAAAAAAAATAGAAGGAGCTTTTTACCTTGTTAGTTTGAAAATGGGGTTCTAGTCACTGTTCTTACATGTGGTATGATTGTATGGTCAGGTGGCCTTGTTAAATATAAGGCTTTTTGTAACTGCAGGCTTTACAGACAAAATCCAGTTAAAAATCCCACAAATTAGTGCCCTGCTCTTGCAAATGCTCAAGTATTCTTTTATAAGTAGGTCCTTAGACTTCAAAAGGGTTACTTACATGAGCAAAATGAAATGCAGAAATGATGATTTTTTTCATTCTCTGTCTCCTCACTTGTTTTCTCCTTGGGCTGCTTCATTTTGAAAGCCAGACTAAGGTCTCATTACCTGCTAATAAAACAGCTTTCTGTCTCTTTTTTTTTTTTCTTTCTCCCCCTCTTCCCTCACCCCTTCCCTCCACACAGGAGAGTACTTTGGTTTGCATTGCTTTTCGGGCATTAATGAAAGGCTGAAATTAATTTCTGGCTGATGATGCTCTTGCCAGAACACAAAGCCTGATCAGTCATCAGTCAAAAATGTGAGCTGTATTGCTCATCTCATCCTGGGGCAGCACCTTCTGTAGCTGCAGGGGACATTCCTGTCTCAGGATACTATCTGGAGAAGGCCAGGATAGCACAGCCAAGGCTGCAAGGGGCAGGGTGTCTCTCTGCTGCTGAATTTGACGGGGATCTGCCACCCCTCTGCGTCTGCTGGTTTTCTCCCAGTGATACTCCAGCCTAGCTGCATAGGGAGCGGAAGGAGGAGAGGTCAGTAAAACTATACCATTTGGCAGCTAACCAAACCTGTCTGGCACTCAGTTGTTTGTATAGCTTTGTTACTGCTGAGTTTTATATTCAGAAGACCATTAATGGCTTTGAGAGGAGGGACATTGTAGCTTGGCTGATTGAGCCCAATTAGTCCTGAATGTAAAAAAATCCAAAACCAAAACACTAGATTCCACTGGAGCTGTAAGGGGGGGGGGGGTGGGGTTTTGCTTCCATTATTTCCCATTGAAGGTTTGTATGTAACTTTATATGCCCTGTTGGGGGTGTAGGATTCTGCTTTTTACACCAGATTAGAGATCGTGTTCTTGCGCCTTCCATGTGCAGGGAACCCTCTTTCTGTCTGATTCTGACACTCCCCAGGCCTATCTGCAGGTTTGCATTCATGCTTCTTGCTTCACAAAGGTGCAGGTAAACAAGTCCTTCATCTGTCTTCCACTTAAGTTAATGAGAGTCTTTCCGCTCATTTCAGTGGCGGTTGGAGCAGGTCTTTCATCTTTCCTACTTAGAAACTGGTTGGGTGAAGTCCCTTTTTGTTCTTATTCTGGCCTTTTGTCCCCATCATCTCTGAGCACTTCAGTCGGCACTAGATTGCACTGTCTTGTTCTAGTACTTTTATTCTTTGGTGGGGATTAATCATGTCTGCAGTGTTCTGCATGTCCCCATCTTTAACTGAGGCTAAGTGGCCAAGATGAAAGGCCAGATTTTCAAGATATGACTTACAGTCTGCTGTGATTTTTTTTAAAGATAAGCTTCATAAACCATCACTTTGTTCCTGTTTCTTTAAGCCCGTAACTGCCCTGAAAAGACATTAAATAGGTTGGAAAAGGTCACAGGGAAAGGGAGGGGAGCTGAAGAAACATTAGTTCCACATCTGGCTCTGAATGTTCCCTCTTCTGAAATATGGACATCTCTCAGCCTTGGGCTTCACCACACATTGGTTCTACAGGCAAAAATGTCAGCAGCAATACCAGAGAGGAGCCCTGCATGGAAAAGGCACTCCTCTGCAGCATGTGATGATGACTGTGGGCTTGTTTAAGCATTTGAAGGCTTCTCTGCCTTTTCTTAGTTACCAGTTTTCAGGGAGCTGGTTCTGTGATTTAAGGAAGTCCAAACAAACTAATATTTGCAAGGCTCAAACCATTATGTGACTAACTAAGCTTTCAGAGATAAAGAGCAACCCAGTCACGTGTTCTTTTCATGGAGCAATGATACAGGAGACACAAGGATGTGACAGATGCAAACAAAACAATCCCAACAGATCTGCAAGACTCATTCTAAGTCCCACTGCCTGCTGACATAACACAGCTCAGCCCTCCAGGTCTCAGCTAACCAAGAAAATTGTCTGCTCTGAGGTGCTCAGATATGCACACTGTAGCAATTAGTTATATCAGCAATTAGGTATACCTCCAAAAATGGAGTCCTTCATTAAGGCCTGGCCCAAGATAACAAGATCGAGCATTTCACCTGGAATCTCTGAAGTCTTTGTGCATTGAAAGTCTAATACTAATAATGTATAAACACAAAAATGCTTCCTGAGTATGTCACAGCCATATGAAGGACCCACTAAAGCATGGTGAGAATGCAAGAAGAAGCAGGACAAGTGATGAAACCAACAGCTCCTCTTCACAATAAACATGATCATTTTAACAGAAAATGTGTCCCTTTGACCATATTTTCTTCTCCGTTACACTGGTGCGTGTTCAGGGGACTTGGTAGCCTGAGTCCACTAAGATTACAGAGCAGGGCTGGTGTTACCTGAGGTAGGCATGTGACTGGACAGCTAATGATACCCCCTGTATGAAAATGTTACTAAATGATTGCTTGGAAGTTTCATGCAATTATATCCTTGCAACCTTGGCTGACAGGTAGGAGGAGATAATTAAAATAATTTCTGCACTATGGCAATGACTAGACATTTCTTCAAGAACTGCTGTGTTAGAGAAGAGATTAAAAGTTTAAAATACAGGAATGGCCGTTATTCAAGGGGAGTTCAAAGCCAATAAGCCAAAGAATATTTTGAGTATAACAGAGTATAAATAGGAACACAATTTTTCCAGTTGACAGTAGACAACTGAGCCTTAATAAAGCCATCTGCAAAAGGTGCTTTGCCCATTGTCAAATGATACAGAAGTGGCACTGTACAGAAGAAGTAAAGTTTTGAGCCTTCCCAAAAGAAACTCTGGGAAGCTGCTAATCCATAAGTACTGCTAGCTGGCAAATTTACTGTTTTAATGACCCTTCGAGATGGGGATAGTATGGTTGTCATACAGAGCTGAGACCAAAATGATGCTTAATGACCTGCAGCAAACAGCTGTGATCTGCTTTCCATGTGCTTCTTACTTATTGAATTTGATGGACGAGGCAGTAGAGGAGTGGGAAGGGAGAATAGGGTCTTAATGCTAGATAAATGACCAAGTCTTATCAGAAGGAAAGTCAGAGCAGAAAAGAGGTTTTATCCAAAAAGGCTCTTTATTTTCCCCCTACAAGAGCTCAGAAGCAGAGGGAACAAAAAATTTGTGTGAATATGGTCTTGATTGCTCTTGTCTTGTGCAACACTGCAAAGATGCTCAGAGGACTGGAGCACCTATGCTCTGGAGACAGGCTGCTCAGCCTGGAGAAGAGAAAGTCTCTAGAGAGAACTTAGAGCACCCTGCAGTACCTAAAGTGGCTCCAAGAGAGCTGGAGAGGGATTTTTTTATGAGAACATATAGGGACAGGCCAAGGAGAAACAGCTTTGTACTGAAAGAGGACAGGTTTGGATCACATGTTAGGAAGAAATTCTTGACCATGTGTCGTGGGTTTGCCTTGGGCCAATTTCTCTCAGCCCCCACCCCCCCACACACAGTTGCTAGAAGTTGAGAGAAGGTTTATGCAGACAAAAGAGATCTGATTGGGGAGTATAATATTAGGATTTATTTCTAGCAAGATAAAAATGAAACAACTATATCTACAACAATTCTAATTAGGCAAAAGTACTATGTATTTACAGAAATACCCCTTCCCCCCTTTGTATCAGGAGGAGAAGCCGTCTCTTTTCCATTTTCAAAGCTACATGTCTTCCAAGCAAGTCTGCAGCATTTGAAAGCTCCTCTGTTATCTCTAGGACTACAATTCCGACTCATTGCAGCTGGAACTGTCTCTCTCTGCCTCTTCTATGTTGACCTCAGGGCTGGGCCTACCTCCCTCCTGGGCTAAGGCTGAAGGCTGGGGGTTACCCAGGCCCTGTGGGGCCTTCCATGGACTGCAAGGGGACACTTGCTTTTCCATAGTCTTCACCACAGCGTCACAGGGGATAATGGCTTTTGAGTCCACCCCTTTTTCCTGTGGGGTCCCTTCCCACGGGGACGGTCCTTGATAGACCTCTCCGACGTGGGTCTACCCCTTGGGCAACAGTTCTTCCATTCTCTGTTATCCTTTAGGGTCACAAATTCAGCTGCACCAGTATGGATACCTCTCTGGGATCACAAAAATCCTACCCGAGCCGACTTGCTCCGGCGTAGGTCTCGTCTCCGTAGCCACAAGTCTCTAACAAGACTCTGTTTCATCTCAAGCCTCCCACAGAGTCTCAGCTTCCTCATGCATCCACCTATTCCAGTGTAGTCTCCTCTATGAATTACAGGGGAGTCTCCTCACCCCAATAATCTTCCACAGGTGGCAGGGATTTTAGTTTTCAGCCTTTACCCTGCTGAAGAGAGAGAGAGTTGGGGGGGGACAGAAGTAGTTCCCCCCCCTTTTGCGGCTTCTGTTCTTTCTCCAGCTGCCAGGTTTGACCTTGGATGCTGTGGCTATCTCTCTGGCTGGAATTCCTTTTGCAGCATGTCTTGTCTAAGTTCTTTAAAG
>JAWWES010000094.1:6551983-6565081 GCA_035583135.1 Lophotriccus pileatus | reverse complement strand
GCCATGCTGCTGAGAGCACAGCTGCGTTGGGCAGGGCACGTCTCCAGGATGAAGGACCACTGACTCCCCAAGATTGTTCTCTATGGTGAACTTGCCACTGGCTGCTGCAAGAGAGGAGCCCCGAAGGGGAGACACAAGGACTCCCTGAAACAATCCCTCAGCCTTGGCCATATTGATCATCACCATTGGTCTGCTCTGGCTTCCAATCGGGAGACCTGGAGATACACTATTTATAGCACTGCTGCTTCTTTTGAGAACACGCGCAGGATCACTCTTGGGGAGAAAAGACAGTGCAGAAAGAATCGCGTCTTATTGATGTCACCTGGGGAGTCTTTCCGCTGTGCCTTTTGCAACGGGACTTGTCTGTCTCACATTGGCCTTTTCAGCCATCAGCTTGCTTGGAGCAAGCGTGGGTAGAGCCCTTCCCAAATCTTCATTCGCAATGCCTGGCCATGATGATGATGACATTCCCTGTGCACCTTCCCCACGTATCCCCATGTGATCCCACAAGCAGGCAGGAGAACAAATATGGTCACACAAGAGAAGGCCACCTCATGTCGGTGACAGAGGGAGTGTTAAAGAAAAGCTGTCCAGGTGGATGTGTTGGATTGGTGAGGATCACAGGAGCCAATATTTGGTGGTTGTGCGGCCTCTGCTGGGCCTATACCAGAGCAGCCAGCTCACCTCCAAGCCAGCCTGCCCAAATCTCCTCACAACCAGATGCAACCTCCAGCATTTAGCTGGGCCAGTCGTGAGTGGTGAGCTCACCTCTGCTCAAGGGGTGCTGGGTACAGATTGACTCTGTGGAGATAGAGCTTATCCAGAACTGATGAAGTACTCTTAGATTGCTTATTTCCAAAACCATGTGCCTGTCTGTACATACTGGACATGGAAAAGGACACTACAAATTTCCTCAATGCCATATGTCAGGGAAGGGGGGTCTCCCCATACCACATGTAAATGCAGGGGAATTTCAATGTTTCCTGAGAGGCAAGCTCCTTGTGCACCAGTGCTGGGAAATGTTACCTAGTGGACAGGCAGTCTGCTCTACCAGCTGAACAAATAGCATTTCCTCTACTATTTTGTCATAAAAGAACATTTCTTGATCTTTTATTTCCACATGCTCTCACAGATCCTGTCCCTTCACCACCATGCTAGCTTTGTCACTTACTCTTTTTTTCTAGCTGTGCTATGTGTGATCGATAGTAATACAAAGGTTGCCTTACTTGGCATCCCTGATGAAATCCCAAATATTTGCAAGTGGTCTCCAGTCCAGCCTCCAGCACTCAGCTCCCTGTGCATGACGAGTCACTTAACACACATGTTCTACTTCCTACTTCTGCTGGATGCAGCCAGCACTGCTGGCTGCATCCCTAATTGTAGTTTCTGTATGGGAGTTGTTACCTTAACCCTGCAGCTGAGTCAGAAGGAGAGCCCCAACGTTGTTGTTTGCCTAAATTTCAGGTCTTATGGTTAGTAGCACCTTGCTCAGTGTGGTGCCTCTACAGCTAATCAACAGCGTGTCTGGGACAAACATCATCTCATTACATTACTGGTTGTGGCACTGAACTGCAAAAATTCCAAAAAAAAAAAAAAAAAAGGCAGCACAAAGAACTCTTCAAATCTCCTGTGTCAAAAAACTGCTGAACAGGCTGCTGGCTGTTCTCTTTCATTGCTTCTTCTGTGGATGTCCTGTCAGGTGGGGTTTATGGTCTTATGACAGGCACTGGCAAATGATTGTTTCCAAATCTTGTGGAAAAGTCTGCACTAGCACTCTGTACTGATTTGCTTTTGCATGTCAGCTTGGCTTACTGATTCTCTGTGAAGAAAAGTCAACTCCTGTGACACTGCCTGACAGGGAAACATATCTTTTTTTGTGACTTCAATAGGGACTTTCACACAGAGGAGTTAACAGAGCTAAAAAACAAGGCCCAAGTACTCGTGTGTGGCAAAAAATAAATAAAATGGAATGCCACAGCAGCCAGCAGTGCATTTGTGTGGTTATAACAACTCGGAATGTGACCCAGGAGCTTGGTCCTGGCAACTGTGCCATTACTGTGAAGGACCTTTTCTTCACATGTGTGAGAGGCAAAGGAATGTGCTCCCAGAGAAAGAATGGTGAAATAATTCTGTTGTTTCAATGCCAACAGACAATTCTACTTCAGTTAAGCTCATCCTGAGCTTTCCTTGAAGGAACAATGTCACACACAACTCTAGCCAGGGATATGTAACACACACCACTCCCAGGCTCTCCAAAATCATGCCAGCTTCTCTTTCATGGAGTACATTGGCAACAACAAAAAAGCAACACACAGAGTGGAGAATCCAGATAAACGGTAAACTGAAAACGTAAGGGAAGAGAGAGGATGTGCTTTGAATACAGATCATCTTTTCATTGAATTTGGAACAGAGGACCAGCAGGTCTTCTGGCCCTGATCTTCATCACCAGCTATCCCGCAGCTGCTAATATGTTGAGATCAATCACTACACCTTCTTGCCTGGCATGATGTGAGAATGTTGAGGGGCAGTGGCTCTATGGCTTCCCTCCAGCCATGCCAGTAAAAGGGCAGTCCTCATTCCCAGTTTGAATGTGCCCACTTCCACCTTTCAACTCCTTTAGTTCCTCCTATGCCTTTCTCTGTTAGATTTTAAACACTGTGGCATGCCCTTCTTTTAAAAATATGTTCTTTCTGCATTGTGCTGTAGTGTGAATACCCAAAGACTCTAAATGAGCAAAGTTGGGTTTCAGAGAAGTCACAATATGCATATGCCTCTCTTTTGAAGCAGATGGTGATGGTCACAGTGGAAGAAAGCACATGGGGAATGACATGCACTTTTGGGCTGATTTATTCTTGTCTACTGGGTTGGTTTTTTTCTGATCACTGCCTTGCAATGCAATTAGTTAGTACTTTTCTCTGCCTTGGTCTCCTGGCTGTAGGACTGGAATCGGTGATTTTGCCTCAAACATGGGAGTGCTGAGACTTTACAGTGACATCTTTAAGTGTCAAGTCAAGGATGTCACCCTTAAGTGACTTACTTAATCCCTTTTGCTCCGTACTTCCAAAAATGTAACATAAAATGCTGTGGTTTGCCACAACACCCATGAGAACCCTGAAGGGCTCTGTTGCCTTTGCTTTAAATTACCATTGTACAACATGAAATACATGGCTTGGCTTTCCTCAGGTTTTCATGGCTCCCCTTTTCTGACCATGTGACTCCATCAGCACCTTGGAGCTTGTGTTGCATGGTGGGAGAACAAGCTTCGTTTCTGTCTGGCCCACTAGGCAAGTGCTGTCCATGAGACTGTCTCTCCAGCTTTGTGCCCTGAACAGCAAAAAAAGGAGCCTGGACCTCTCATGAGAATGCTTAGGCTTGTCTGGCTGTTGTATTTGTCTTGTATCTGTGCTCTGCAGCCTCTTGATGGCTTCCCGTCTCATCCATACTGAGTATTTTGGTGATTATTTCCTCTTGAAGACTTCCCACTCTTCCCAGGCATTGGGTGGGTACAATATTTGTAGGAAGCACATGCAAGTCATTGTGAAATTGCATCTTCCAGTGAACGGGGATCTGCACAGAAATAGACACTCAAACATCTTCCAGTGGGCTGAGACTTGGTAAAATCAGCTTGGGCCATTTTGTTCCTCTATAATGGGATATCATGAACAATCTCGGAGAAGATGTAGGTACCATCTCTGTGTTAACTGGCTATGGCAAGAGTTGGTGGCATTACAGGAGCTTTGCATCAGGCCACAATTGCTCTCCAAATCCCCTGAGAGAGTGAAGTCTAAAGCTAAACAAGATACAAGCCCCATATTGAATCTCTGTGTGTGGCAGCACAGCCTTGACATCCAGGGAGGATGAAGGGGATAATCCTGGTGCAACACTTGCTCTAAACTCCCACTACAGAGACATTTCCCTCCACCCACAGGCTGGAAGGGTAGGTGATCCAAGCCTGGGAAACTCAAGAGTTGATCCTAAATAAATAAAAAAGGTAGATCTAAAAAGCAAATAAGAAATAAGTTCCTTTCCTATTCTGCACACCTTTTTATAGGATGGATCAGAAGCAAAGAATGGTGGGCCACCATTGTGAAGACTAAAAGCAGTGAACACCATTTCAATGCATTCCTACATAGGCTTCCTTGAGCAGAGATTGATATGTGTGAGGATTTAATCAATGTATGCATAACAACAGAACGGTGACAAAGAACAGCAAACCAGCAGGGCTCTTTGCTCACCACTAAATGTTTATCTGCCTGTGTTTATCCATACTTACACACTGTGTGTTGCTGTGGCTCAGCATGCATCAGATTTGCAGCTCATGCTGGTTTAACATCCATCTGCTAGCTCTGCCATGAGGGCAGCACTAGCAGCCCAAGCTCACATGGTTGCATGCCATATTTTACTCGGAAACACTTGGCTGTTTTTGTTTATGGATGCTGGATACAAATTTCAGATAAGTCTGATGAAACAGTGGGTCTGTTCTGTTTTGCTGTGCTTCTCCCATATGCAACACGCTGCCATCTGGGAAGTATTTACTTTCACAGCCAAATATGGACCTTGCTTGAATCAAATTCCAGGATGCAGACCTTCGAGATCAAACCTAGAACTGAAAACTGAATTACAGATTTCTGTAATGTACATGGAAAGCAAATAGCTGAAGCCAGTCATCACAACCATTGAGGAGTAGTCCTTTAAAATTTATGGGTTTTTTTTCAGTAGAGTTGAGAAAAGCCAGCCAGACTTAGAGCAGTGGGTCCTATCTTTCCTATCCTTGTCAGGTGCTCGGAACAGAAAATACTATGGTGGCAGTGTAAGCATCCTGCTAAATGAAGAGCCTGGGATCAATATTCACTATGAGAAAGAAGAGTTGGAACTTGGAAGGCAAGTCTCTGCTGAGATCCTGGTAGAAGGACCACCACCCCAGTGCATCTGTCCATTGCACAAAGTCCCTACAACATCTCTAGCTCAGTGTCACAGCATGTGCAGCAAAATGTGCCGTGCTACTTCATACATAAGCATAGTTATTTTCACATCATTTAATTACACCATCTAAACCATGGGGAAAAGCCCCTGTGGAGGTCCTGGTGTGAATTTTAGCCATGGGGCTCCTTCATTTATGGCTTGATTTCTCATAGAGGCTGCTCGTGATTTGGAGAGGTCAGAAAAATGGTGTGACTGGCTGCTGACGGGGGACTGTGATTTTACTTTTTTTGTTCTTGAGTTCATTATCATAGGACTGATTTGATCTTCTCTTGCTGCCTTGCGCCATTCCAAGATTTTAAAAATAATTACTTTCTGCCACTTCTTTCGTGAGCAAGTCTGAGTTATCCAGCCAAAGCTGAAATTTGAGACGAAGTTCCATAATTTCAGAACACTTGTTACCAGCACTTGCTGGTTGTTCTGTTGTTGCAAAGCTTGAGTAAAAGGGGCTTGGGAAAAAAGATAGGTTTGTAGTATTCAGGGATCTAGCCTGAGATGTAGTGCTGCTGCACTGGGATCTGTTCCCAATCGCTCTTAAATTTGGCAGGCATATTGCCATGCCTCTCCCACTATGTCATAAGGTCTCGGGGTCAGTGACAGAGACTCCCCATGGTGCTATAAACAGGGGAAAGGTATGTCTAAGGCCACTTGGCAATATGTTTGTGATGATGTGACACAGGGCTCAGGTTTCACAGGGTTTCCCCCCTCTGGAGGCACCACACTGTGCGGCTGAGCACACTCACCAGGTGGCCAGAGCAAACTGGCCCTGTATGCCCTTTGGGAATGACGCAGTGCCACCCACCAGTGCCCTTTGGGTCAGACAGCACTCGACTCTGGCTCTGTTGGAGGACTGGGATTTTCACACTGGGTGAAAGAGCTGCTTCACACCCGCACCCCCACCTCCTTCCCCCCCGCCCCCCCCCTCTCCCCCATGGCTCGTTCATTTAGGGGTTGGCTGGATTTTACCTTTTAAGGTGCCAAATTTGTTGCTACATCAGACATGTGCCATAGCGGATGCCTTGTGAAGTGTCTGTCTGCTTGGTTTCATCAGCTTGCTTTTCATGTAGCCTTGAGACTCCTCATTACCTAAGGGAAGGGAAGGGAAGGGAAGGTTTGTGTGTAAACAAAAGTTTACTGCACACATTAAAAACGTGTCACACACAGAGAGAGCAAAGCACAAACCTCCTCACAAATGTGGCAGCTCAAACCCAAATACTCTAAGCCGGGCTCCCATGCTGACATTTTGGTTTTGATTTGGCTGGGGTCTGGAGAGAAAAATTTCTCTTTCAACTCTGGTGTGGCTTGTCACATTTCCAAGAGAGGAATATAAAGTGTTTTGGTTGTTTTAAGATGGCGCAGGAGCATTCATGTCTGGGGTCTACTCTGACAGATATAAATAAAGAGAACTGAATAAAAGCAGAGACTGTTGGGAATAGGAACCTGTAATGACATTTTTCATTCTTAGAAAGTGAGAACCTTCTCACCTTTTGAAGCAAAGTGATAAGAACAATCAACTGACCCTTAAGGGAGAAATGACAAGGGTGAGTCACTGCTGCATAGTTGTTTTTTGCCTTTCTAGAACAAGCAGATGTCTGTCTCCTGGCTATCTAATCATCTGCTAGTCATGCCAGTAATAAGAAATATCAGACTGTCTTGTCCAGGAGCTGAGAAACTGAAGTCAACTTTCTGCACCTAAAATTATCTCCAGGTTCATGGGCATTTAATCCTTGCACTAAAATATAAAAGCTGTTGTTCCGAATGGCTTGGGATTCAGGAGTTTTATTCACTTGATCTTCCTGAAGCATGTCTTAAGAAATAAGTGTAAGATTTGCTCATCTTGCTGGTCTAACTGTGGCTGTCAGGGGGGACTGTTTCATATACACCAGAAGATTTCCCAGAAGAGGTGAAACTTTGAGGGCATTTAGGCTCAGCAGCTCTTCCTGGCACGCTTTTTGCCAAATCCTTTTGCAAAGCTCATGAGGGTCTTGGCGAGCCTGCCCGGATCAGGAGTGTCCAATTATGCACACACTCAAGCATCAAAAACAGGCCAACCCCTCCTGGCACAGGGCTACCCAGCACTGAGAGCACATTGGGGCTGTTCCACTGCAGCCAGACTGGCACTGGTTTCCTTTGATTAACAACCCTCCTGCAGTTTTCCTACCGCAGGAAATCTCTGCAGCAGCAGGCATGAGGCGGTAATTTGGTGCAAGACCTCTGCTCTAGGGCTTATTATGTATTATCCTAACAGCTCTCTGTTACAAGTGGTTTTGGATCACTGGACAGGGCTTACATAAGTTCATCCTTTCTTGTCTGGCAGGTCCATGTTCTGGAAATAGCAGGCATGCCCTGAAACAGACACAGGTCTAACTGGGCTGCTGCTTTTAGTCAGCTGTGGGGTGCCCAAACCATTCTCGCCCTCTTGCAGTTGTTGGAACGCCATCCACAGGTTGTCACACTGGCGAAAAGATGCATTTTGCCCTCAAGCCAGGTAGGAGTTCCCTAAGCAGAGGGGTGATATAACCTACCCATGGCCCTGGATGCCTCCAAAGCAGACGTGCCAGCTTAGCAGCCCTGTCTTGTCACTGAGGCTGTGTTTTATCTAAGCCAGCAAGAGAAAATTTGGATGCTTCCTTCTTGTTAATCCTCCTTGTGACAGGAGTGGCTGAGGCTTTTCAGAAACCTCAGTACAGTAAGAGATTTTAATGGCACCTCTCCTTCAGTATTTCAGGGGTCCCTCAGCTGTGGGGCAGCCCCCAGCTACCTGTGATGGAGCAAGGAACTCCCACTCAGTATTGGGACCCTCCCCCCCCTCCCCCCACTCCCCCAGCCTTGTTTTTATCTAAAAGTGCTGCAAGAAGCTCTAATTGGAACATCATCTTCATTTGACAACAAGAATGATTAATAGACTCACTTTTCAACTTCTGTGGTGTCTCAAATGAGCAAAATGGGATAATCCTTCCATGGACTGGATCTGCACATGGGCTGGATCATTAGATGCTACACAACCCAAAAGCTGCCAGCATCTAAAAGCACATAACATTATCTACAGTCCTCTCCTTTTCTTTATAGTGTTAGCTCTAATAAAAACCGTGTAAAATGACACGTGACAAAGCTGAAGTGCCCTGCTTAGAGGAAATGTGATGGACCAGCACCTCCTGGTGAGAAGGCACTGCTGCTGTGCAGGCAAAAGCAAACAAATACCTGGACAGAACATGAAATTCCACCTTGAAAAGTGAATTCTGCAAAGAGGAATCTGATTTTCATGAGGTGAGACTTCTGCTGGATTACTTTAGCATAGGCTTTTTTCATGATTGGTTCTAATTCAATCTGAATTCATGCATTTATATATCAGCAAATTAAAAAACAAAACAAAACAAAACAAGCAAACCAGGATTTTCTTTAAAAATCCCTAGATTGTATCTGATAGAGCATTTAAACACAAAGGAAGATCAGGAAAGATTTGGAGTTGGCATGGGGAGCTAGCTGAAGACACCGAGGAACAGCAGAATTAGCAGCAGCTGTGGGTGTTTCCATTCCAGCTCTTGCGGTCACGCTTGGAGACAGCCCATGTGCACTTCCAGCTGCTCTTCCACCAGCCCTCTGAAGGTGGTAGTGTTCCCTTCTCCAAATTTGCAGCTCGCGCTCCAAATGAGAAAGTCAAATTCCTTCCTTGCTGCAGGGATCGGGAAGAGACAAGCAGGAGGGAGGAAAGTCAAGGGAGGGCAGCCCTTGCAGAGGTTAATCTGCATTGTGCTGCTGAGCTGAAAAATATCCAGTTCATCCCAGTGAAGGAGAATGTCTGCTGTGCAGGGCTGAAGGCTCCTCCCAAGGTGCTAACTCATTTATTACTTTTTGGAGCAAAAGAAGGGAGAAATACAAAGATGCACAGGGCACTTGCTGTTGCTCCAAGGAGTGGTGCAGAAAAGGAGATCCTCCTGCTTGGGCCTACCCATGTCCCAGGGAGGGGTAATGGAAAAATAAAGACGCAATGCAAAGGTATTTAGAGCATCTGCAGTGTCTAATTCTCATTATGAGGATTCATTTAGGGACCAAAACACTTTTTTTTTGAGGAGGGAATTAGAAATGCATTTTATTTGAGTGACCTTAAACACTCACTGACAACTTCATTCTGCATTTATAAATGTCAGGTCTTGTTCAGAACAATCTCCCCTGGATCCACTAGTATTCCACCAGCTGAGATGCATCAACCTGCAGTTATGGGTTCTGCAAGCTGCCTTGTCCATTTAGCGTATTGGATATGATTTGCCTTAAAAATTAAAAAACCAACCAAATAAACCCCAGACTCATCTGGCCAACCTGTAGATAGGCAAGGAACCAAAGGAATCAGGGAATCAAAGGTCCAAGTTCATTAGCAGGGCAGTTCTTAAACTGGGCTTTTGAGGATCTCAGTTTTGTATATATCCCTCCTCAGACAGGATGAAAAGTAAAAAGTTTCTGTGAGTTTGCAATACTCTGTGTTTGGTATTTTGTTGAGAAACAAAATCCTCGGTGACACTTAAAGGCCATTTTCCATGTTATGAAAACCAGCCTGTGCTGTGTATGGCAGGAGGGACTGCACCCCAGCTGACCTGGGATAACTTACTGTAAAACAATGAGGCACAGGACAACTAAAGCTCTTCAAAACCCTGTGTGGTGGTTTGTGTCTGTAATGCTTCGGGAGGCCACAAAAAGGACTACATCTCTGATGTGGGCAGGGGCATGGCCTACATGGTTGATGAATGTCTGGATACTCATGTTCTATGCTAATATTTGCAGAAACATTACTTAGTAGAGGAAGACTTTTCCAGACTTGAAAAAGTCTGGAAAATTCTTCATGTGCACAGAATTTTCTTTAAAACTTTCCCTGTGTTGCACAGAACATGAAGTTACTCCTTTACTAACAAGCCTCCCACTGTGTATACTGGTCCATATTACTGACAGCTGGTCACAGACATGGTCTGACAGCAACATCCCTTCAAAGCACATGGTTGTGTGGATGCTGAGATGCAAAATAAGGCTGGGTTGAGGTCACCTGCATTTTTTTTTTTTTGGAAGAAGCAGCAGGGCAGGGAAAAAACCCCAAATATCTCAATGCTAAAGTGCCTCAGGATGCTTCAGATGGGGCAAAAAAAACCCATCAAACCCCGTCCTTGTGATGAGACGTGGGCTGAAAGTTTGTTGGTTGAAGTGATGTTTCCCCTGTTAATTTTCCATTGCTAAAGGATGTCAGTTTATGGGAGGACAGCAAGCATTGCAAGGAGAGAATACACTTTACTAACAATTATTCACTTACCATCTTTTTTTAAAAGAAGGCAATATACAAAATTTATCTGGAAGATAGGTTGTTAGGGTAAGTCAATTGCCAGATACAAAACAGGTTTCCACATTTTTGTTCACCAGCTCAGTCACTGATCTGAAAACAAACAAAACCAAACAAAGCTTTATGATGCTGGCCTCTAAATGTTTCTCCAGAAAGCAGCTTGAGATAGAGACAGGAATTTAACTTATTCATATTTAGAAAACAAAGAGGCAGAAATTACAGAATCACTGGAGTCACTGAGGTATTTCAAATTGCCTTCTCAAAGTCTTAATAAAAGATGAATAAACAGGCTCCAAAAATATGTGAAACCACCACACCTAAACCCTAGCCCATTCCTAGCATTAAAATGTTAAATTACATGAAATGTTTTCAAAGGCTTTGAAATGTTTGGTGATTATTTATATGATGGCTATGCCTTCAAGCCCAGACAAAACCAAGGCCCCACTCACCATGAACAGCTCTTGCACACTGAAACTGTTGGGGCTGCACTTCCAAAAATGCCATATACTGCATGTTTTAAAGCTGGGCTGACTGCAGTGACATGAGAAGGCTCCAGAGGACCACTTTGGGGTCCCTGCTTTGTCCCCGCTGGCAGCACTGCTGTACCTCTGGCACCGCTTCAGCCCAGAGCACAGCCTGGGTTTTAAGGCTCCCACTGCACCTAAAAAGCACCCATGATTATGGATAAAGAGGGGTTATGCCGCCAGAGGCTGCAAGACCTCTGGTCTGTTTCCAAAGAGCAAGCTACCGCCACTCCCCCAAGTCCTACAAACCGGGGCTGAATTTTTTTTTGCATGCTCCTCAGAGCACACTGCGTCTGAAACAGGACTTTGACACTCCCCACCAAGCACTATCTGAGGGACAACTTTCAGTCCACGCTACATTCATTCATTGTGGGGTGGCTGTGAACTGCCATGCTTTGCTCGTGTGATTACCTGTAAAATGTTGTCATCTGTGGGGGCAAGGAGCTGCCTGAGCAGGGGCTGATGGAATTTATCAGGCAGTTCAGCAGAGATCTGTGGTGCAGGGGGAGGGTTCACTATTTTCCCTCCATTGCCACTGTGCTCTGACAGGACAGCAGCTATGCAGGAGAAAGAGACTGGCCTTGGCATCTCTGTGATCCCACAGCCAGCAAACGCTGGGCTTTTTGAACCTTTGCACATCATCTACCAGCCTGACTTCTCCTGTGAAGATAACCCTCAAACCACATTAAATAGCCAGCATATGGGGAAATTTTGTGCCCAGAAATTTTGTAGATGCAATAAGGTTAAAATAAATTGACTGATTAGATTCACTTTACCCACTTAGCTCAATGTGGGGACAAAGGTTACTTTGCCACAAGTGTTTATCTTGCTGGTTATGATTCAGTTTGCCAACTGCTGCTGTATGACCAGAACAAATTTATCCTCATAACTACAGAAGCATTAATAACTGTTTTATCAGCCAGATGTCTAAAAATCTTGTTTGCTGTTCCAGTGCACATCCCCAGCATGGAGGGCTGCTGAATTGAATGGCCTGTTTGCTATCTATTTCCCCCGTGGACTTTTTAACTTCCTATTCAGAAGAGCTAAACAAACCACTCAACGCATTTAATGCCCTAAAATCAAAAACCTGGTTCGGAGGGTGAATAGTTTGTTAAATGTCCTGGAAGGCCTTGGTTGTGCTCATTGTCTGTAACCGTCAGGCTGGAGCCGTGCATATGCAACTGAGGCTTAAAGAACCCGGGTCTCACCGAGGCTGTCTCGGGTTACTGGTTTGCATATTCAGGTTGCTGTGTGCCCGGCAGAGCCAAACAGCCCCTGGCGCATCCACTGTCCGGGCAGGAGGAGGACCTGGACCTGGAAGAGTGACCTGCAGATGCCTGACTTCAACCCTGAGCTTCTCGCAGCATCCTCTGCTCCAGCAAACGTCAGCCCTGGCACAGGGCAGCCTGGCGTGTCAGCAGGAGCCAGGCTCTATTTTAATTTCAAACAGTCTCCCAGAATTAAATAAATAAACTTTAAAGAAAACCATCCCTGAAACAGATAGTGAAAAGTTTTCTTCCTTATTCATGCAAAAGTCAATTAGCGTGTGACTAAATACATGCTGGGAGACATCATCATAATGGGAACAATCAGGCCATTTGAATAGCCAAATATGCTTTTATGCCACATTTGTTTACCTTATAGAGTGTATCCGCGATACGCATGTAAATGCCAATGTCTCTTCCCTGCTAAGCACAGTAATCCCTCCTGTCCTCAGCTATCACTGCGGTTCCTTGTTTGTACCTGTCAAGGGCTGCAGAAACTTACAACTGTTGGTTTAGGCAAATGCACAAGCCCGTCGCCAACAGGAATATCCTGTTTAGGGGAGCGCTGGAAGGTGCCAGTTATATAAACTTAGCTGTGCATTGTCACAAGAGACCATTCCATGGAAAAAAATGAGAAGGCATTACAAGTATGGGAGACCCTCACAAGAAACCCCACCACCCCTAAGCAGAAACACAAGATTTTTCTCCAATAAAACAGACTGTGAATTATTATTTCCCAGTGATCTGCTGGCAGTGGAAACAGTCTCTTTCTAAGGTATGACAGCATCCGAGTGCAAACGAAGGCAGCCAAACATGAGGCCTCCAACAAGTCTGGTTCTCACTCAAGCTGCAGTTTATCAGGGAACAGGCCAGTGCTTAAGCACAGTCCCAGTAACTGCACTCAGTCCTAAACAGACTGCAGCCAAAGCATGCAAAGCGAGTGGGAATAGGGAAGTGATCTTTGTTCCTCTTCTAGGTGTAGGAAGCTGAAATGCAAGAAAAGTTCTGG
>JAWWES010000094.1:6537132-6549975 GCA_035583135.1 Lophotriccus pileatus | reverse complement strand
CAACCCCAGCTCCCTCAGCCTCTCCTCACAGGACTTGTGTTCAAGTCCCTTCACCAGCCTCGTTGCTCTTCTCTGGATCTGCTCCAGCACCTCAGAGACTGAGGATGCAACGAGGTATGTGCAGGTGCGAGGGAAGTTGGTTACTTCCACCTCTGAGGATTTGGGGCTCTTTACAAGATGCACGAAAGCAGTGCAGCTATAACTTTTCTATTTTCCTTTTTTTTCCTGAAACGGGAGAAACAAATTGCTCTCAAAAAGGAAAGGGAGGAATTATTTCTTCCCATCTTTTCATGTTGGCTGCAGTTGGCACTGCCATAGCACTTGGACCACCACACACCTTAAAAGTTCCTGCCAAAGAGGTGTATCAGTGGCAAGTTGTCAGTCAGTTCTGGGTGGGCAGATGTCTTCTCTGCCGAAGGTAGGCAGTCTCTAAGAGTCAGCTCTTTTAAACACCATCTCCTCTGTTCATCTGAATATGAATAAGGCTCCCCAAGTACTGCCATTCCAGGCATCATTCTGCTTGTCGCTCATCTAAGCCAGGGAACATCTGCAGGACTGTCACTGTAGCTGGTGCACAGCATGATCAGATCTATTAGCATATTAGTTATTAGAAACTTTTATAAGAGCTTTCTCTCACCTGGTGCAGTAGAAGGCCACATATGCTGGCCTGAGACCTGTCAAAGTCAGGCTTCGGCTGAGACAGAACTGGCTATTGTGACTGGCAGACCTTTGCTCCAACTTCCAGTGCAAAACTGTCCTTGATACACTGTCAGCTTGTCCTTACAGTCCTTCCTATTAGTTCTGCAGGGCACCCATACCATTGTATCAGATACCTGAAGTGCATTTCCCTGGGAAATACTCCACAGAAGTGCAGGATACAGTCCCTTTCCTTTAGAGGATGTGACATAAGCCACACACAGAGGGTAGGTGACCAGTCCCAGCTCATGCTTCTCAGAAAGATCCAGCCTCTCCCCAGCACTTGCTGCTTATCCTCCTGAAATCCCTGGGGTGAAGGGATGTGCTGTCCTTTCCAGGAGCCCTGGCCATGCAGATATAACAAAAATAGCAAGCTACCCTCTCAAAAAGAGTCTCAAGGGGACTTTTTACTTTGCCATTTAGGGTCAGTGTGTATATGTTAGTGCCCTTTCAGCTCACTGCTAGTGGTGCTGCCTGTATGAGTGGGGAAGGCAGAAGCAGAAGCCTCGGGGTCCTCAGTCATGTGTCAAATCCAAGCATCCCAGAAGTGCCCACTTCCCGCCCATGCCCCAGTCAGATTCCACGACCCCATGCACCAGAGCACTAGGTGTGTGGGCACACAGCCTTAACAAGACTCTGTATTTCCTAACTCACATGTACATTGCAAAAGCAGTGTTTAGTTGCAGGGCACAAATCCCTTCCAAAAGCAGAGCGTAACTTTCCCTGCCAAGAACATATGTATTTTGTATAGATTTAATTACGTGACACAAGAAATCTGCCCAGATACTATGATGATGAGTGCCACAGAAATGCCTATAAATAAATAAAAACATTGAGCAAAACGAGACATCTTCAATAGAGTATGGGGGGTGGGGGGGAACCTCAAAAACCAAACCAATCCAAACAAACAAAAAACCTTGCCTGGAGTTTTCTACTCACTTCCTCCTTTTAAGGAAAGAAGAGTTCACCACCACCTCTTTCTGACACAGGACCCAGTGCTCATTTGGACTCTCTCCTTCTGTGAAGAATCACAAGGTGGGCACATCTTTATTTGCATTCTCCAATGTCTCTTTCCTGCTGTTGCTCATCACCTGCTCATCATCTGAGAACATATTTGTGCATACTAAATAATGAGGATTGCTGGGAACCTCATGAACTTTTATGTCATTTGAATTTGGAGAAAAAAAATTGAGCTTTCACCCACCTCCCAGGTTGAAAGCCCTGATCGTGTTATACATTTTCTTCATTATAATAAAGGAAACAAGATGAAGCCCTACGGGGAGGGGGGGGGGGGGGGCTTGAATGGTGATGTGTGGCTTGCTTTCTCATTGCATCAAGCAGACATGAAGAGCATTTGCCAAGCTGCTGAGTGAACTCCCCTGGTCACTTGGCTTCTGATTCCTCATCATGTTTTTGAGCCTTTCATCTCAATTTCTCTGTTCAGCAAAGTGTTTTGTCATTTCACTCCCACCATGGGACTCCAAAGACTGGATCTTCATGAACGGCACCCAGCCATAAATTGAGAGCTCCATCTCCCAAACAAAACTATTAGCTTGGCTCCATAGCACAATTGTAAATTCCCTTGCACTAAACTGATGAGGTTAAATGCTGTCATTGCAATCACAGTGTGGGAGAGGAAGGGAGGGAAACGTGGTCTTTTCCAACATAAATGATTCTGTGAAAGAGAAAAAGAGAGACAAAGAGAGAAAGAGAGAGAGAAAGAGAGAGAAAAAGAGAAAGAAAGAAAGAGAGGAGAGAGAAGGCAGGGAGGGAGAGAGGAAGACCTACAATACTTCAAAGAACCATCATCTGCTGCAGCTCAGAACAGCTCTGGTTATATGAAGAGGGGTGAAATCAGAGCAGCTCTCTCTCTGTTACTCTGTCTAGCATTGACAAGTCACTCTGGCTGTCTGCAAATTTTCCACCTTCCAACCTCTCTCCTGTTTTCATGTCCCTGCCTCAGGAGCCATGCAGGCAGTGGGAGAGTGCACCCAGAGCCCTGTGTGCCTCGTAGTTCTGGCTGTTATTCTTCCCTGGGAAAAGAGAGACAATGGCACCAGTGCAGCATCACGGCATTCATCCTGGGAGGTTTGTCCTTCTGCTGTCACCTTGCTCTCAGTATCCATACAGTGCAAAGCAACAGGCAGTGAAAGGCTGAAAAATTTGCAGAGTGACACCCCTGGGCTGGAGAAAATTCATTTACCAAGTTTTATACACAGTGCACATCTGCAGAGGGAAAGATTTCTGTCTCGTGCTTCTGTGCTGCCTAGTGGGATGTATTCATAGGCAGCCAGTATTTATTTAAATTACTGACTTGGGCAGAGTTATTAATTGTAAACTGTGGCACCTTATGTTTAGCACAAAATAAAATGCTGGGCGAAGCCAATCAGAGAAAACCTCTAACTTAACACAGTGGTTTGGCCAATGGTTAAATCGTTCCTCTGCTCTGTATTCTCCTTTAACCCCTCTTCCCCTGGCTTCTTTCTCCCCTCCTTTGTTTCGTTCATGCACAGCTTCCAGTACTGGACCCTGAAGACTGAGATCTCAAACTTTTTCAAAGTGCTGCCTATTTATATAATGGTTTGTATTTGCTTATGCAGTTACTTTGCATAGCCCCAGATCAGCATAAGCCCTAACCTCATCTTACCAAGGGGATTTACCTGTAACCAGAAGAATTTGGTTTGTTAATGAAGCAGTTGGATTCCCAGACAGCTGTGATACACCTTGATCACTTCTTAGAAAGAGATTTCTCTCCCCTGGAATGAATTTCAGTACCCCAGTACAAAAGCACACTGTTTTTTTGAGACTTGCTCTTCAAAACCCAGGACACAAGAACAGGGGAAGGTGTACAGAAAAAGGCCTTTGAAAATATAGTCAAAGAGATAAATCTGGAGTTAGATTTGGACCAATAAACACGGCTGTGGTCAGTTTCCCTTTCCATGTAACAGTAAACATAACAATAGCAAATACACAAAACCAACAATTATTAGTAACGCCTTAGTAATAAAGGTGTATAAATAAATAATGAGTTATTCCAGCCCACATGGATGTTTGGGTACATGAGGCAGAAAACATTTCAACAGACAGAATATTCATGAATCTCAGCAAGACATAACAAATAAAATCCTGAAAAGTAGATTCGCCCCCCGCTTTTGAATAAAATGCAAAGAAGCACCCATCCTTTAAAAAAAAACACTGATGGGTAGGGGCTTCTCAGATGTCATGGAAATTAAAAAAAGCAGTAAGCCAAAACATCATTTAAATATTGACTGAAATATCATATTATATTAAATTTTTCTGGCATTCCTCCAGTGTACAGTAGACTAGATTAAGTCATCCATATGTAAAAAGCTCACATTTACTTTCTCTTCACAAATTCATTAAAAAATACAACCAAAGTCAAACCCTTCAAGCCTTTGGCAGTAAACAACAAAACCAAGGCTGATTTAAAGCAGGAGGTTAGATCCTCCCCTTCTCTGCAATATGTAGGGAAGAGGAAACAGCAGGAATCTGGAAGGCAGCAGCCTCAGAAACTACAGAAAGGAAATACTTTCTTCTCCTCTCCCCAACCTCTATTTTTAGGCTAGTTCATAATTAATCATGGAAGTCCTTGCCACAACGTCTCTCAGAAGCCAGAAGCTCGGGATGGCACCAAAGAGGATCAAATATTTATTAAGAAAGAGGGATCTGTAGAACTACAGCATAAAATAAACACAGGTTGGGAAGGCATCTGTGCTTCTCAAGCTTCTGAAGTTGAACAAACCTGTAAGCATTGGCTTGGAAGGGAGTTTTCCAGGGAGAGCAAAGTGGGATCACCCCAGAGATGCCCATCACAGGGCTACTTGTGACTTATAGTCCCATTTCTGGCCAGTGGCCAGGTCAGAATGCCAGTGGGCAGACAAAAGTGGTCACTGCTCTGCCCTGTGCTCCTCTGCTCCTCCACTGCAGAGCTGCCTCAACCACAACAAGTTGGTCTCTTTGCATCGGAAGCTTTGGCAGGGATTTTTACATTGTGAACATGGGAACCTTGTCAAAGCAAATGCTGGTTAGGAGGTGTTTACAGAAGGAAGGTAGTCAAACATCTTGCACAGGTGACAGCAGCATTATAATGTTTTCTAAAGCCAGAGAGAGCACGAACAGTTACTGCAGAGGTAGGAAGGCTGAAAGCAGTGAAAGGTTTTGCTTTGCACTGCGAAGCATTCTTATATTTTGAAACACAAATAATTATCTGCTACGCAGCCAACAAAATCAGCCATCCCTTGTCAGGCAGGGGAGTCTCTTGCTGAAACAGGGTGATGTGGGAACTGAGAATGGCCAGCCAAACCTTGTACATCCCAGCGCAAAGACAAATACATCTCTTTGGGTAGCCTCCTTGAGTTGCCAATAGCATTATTGAACCAGTATGTTTGGAGCTTAAACACAGAATAAAACCGCATCCAGAGCTTAGAAAGTAAATTCCAACATGCTTCAGTAATCGCCATCAATGCTGCCCCCAGTACTTTATCAACATACTAATGCACAACATTAATTTTTCCAGAAAGGAGGGACATAATGATGAATGCTAAGCCCCCAGGAGATCCTCTCATGCTGGAAGACCCCAGGTTTGGACACCAAATGGTGATGGATGCCATGGCACCTTCACAGAGGCCTGCTGTGCAAATCAAACTCTTGCTGAGACCTTGAGTACCTTCTTTTCACATGTGAAAAAAGCCCTCTCCACAGTATTTCCACACAGGCAGGAAGTGAAGGGTGGACTCCATGTCAAAAGCCAGGGGAGTCAGGTTTTTCCACATGGCAACTGCAAGCCTGCTTCTTTCCAGGGGTGTGACAAAGCACACCCAACACTCCACTCCTGCTGTCCACAAAGGAATCCACACTGGGACATGCATGGACACTGAGCACCATTGAGGAGGCTCCCAGTACATGAACCCCTGCACGCTGGTGGTGTGGTGTTGCCCATCAGGTCATTCCTAACTGCTGTGGCATGGGGTAAATCCTTCTAGATAACTGCGGAATGTCTGGTTTTAAACTTTAAGGTCCTTCAACCAGCACAGGGAAGCTGGATTATTTTGTTGAATAAAGCCTGAAAGTTTAACAGTGGAGAACTTGAATGGCAAGATTTAAGCAAGCCTTAGCTTGCGCCTGATAAACAAGCATGCCGTACCCAAAGCAAAACCATGCAAAACTTTTCTGAGTTGCAGCAAGATGGCTGAGGTGATAGCAGCACATGATTACCCTTCTGCTCACCCAGGCTTCATAGTGAAAGCAGCTCGGTGTGTTCCCTAAGAATTATTTTTAATTAGCATGTCACGAGGTTGACCCCAAGCTAACCAGGCCTGTGTGAAAATCACCATCTCAGTTACAAAAAGAAATCACAACTCCAAGAGTACAGAAAACATGTCTGAAGAGAAAAGGTGCAGCTGCCTGTTGCTGCTCGTGAGTAGCTACTAAGGCCTGTAAAAATCTGGGAACCCATGCTCTAAATATAGAATAAGCATTAATAAAGCACAAGCCACTCTTTTCCCTCCCATCTTTCACACCATTAAGGTTCCAGCCTTGAGGGCTCACAGGTATGCATCCAAAGGTGAAGAAGATACTAACAGATACCTATATGCATCCAGGGTGGAGAACAAGGCTACAGGAACACCACCACCGCCCACTTCCACGCCGCAGAGAAAACCTCTGCCCTTGGTGGCAATGCCCTCAGCAGTAATGAAAATGTTCCCAGGTAAGTCACAGCGAGAGCGACGGGCAGACGGAACGTGAGTCATCCAGGTGCACGGCAGACAGGGGAATGTGGGTGTGTTACCCTGTGGCTCCAAGCCAATGTGACCTCAATTAAATTTTGGTGAATGATGGGCCTTCTGCTGTTTTAAGTACATACTCATCTCCCTGGTCTCCAGGGGTAGTATATCCATTAGCCTACACACAGATATTCAACCTGGGGAACTCTCTTGACAAACATGAGTCAACCCATGGTGGTGCTGGTAGTTTTTCTCTTCTTCTCCACATGAGTTTTGCCCACCATACCTTGGGCTTACTTCCTCCAACTGGCACTTCTACCACATTCAGATCCTTGCCAGAGTCCTACAGTGTAATTATTACTCTGTCCATCCATATTTGTAACCCATTCCTATTCTCCTGCTGCCTTAGAGCACACAACCTTACAGCACTGAGGTGAGAAAAGCCCAGGGACAAACACGGCTTGTACCTTGGGTTAATTGAGAAATTCTTGCACTCAAACACAGTTAAAGGTGTTTGCCAAGTACTTCAGTGCAAGAAGGATAGTTCCAACTTCCAGCACACTCCCATAGGAAACCTGTGTAAAATAATTCTGTTGAACCGTTAGCACTCGGGGTGATTAACCGCAGGAGCCTCTGATCTCCCCTTATTAAAGAGAAGGAGAATGAAATTCACTGATTCATATCAGCTTAATATAAATCCTTGTGAGATTCACAGTCAAGTTCAGCCATGGCAGGATCTGGTAACCACCACATGGGGAAGAGAACTCTCTTGCAAGCACCCCTTCTTATGACAGAAGACGGCTAAAGGTGTTTGTGCTGGGTCACAGTCAGACCAACTCTGACTCCTGCAGAATTCCAGGCTGTGGTGTGCAGCTGACAAGCGCACAGAAGTGCTGAGGCTTTGAGAAAATTTTTATTCTGATGCTACTTTTGAATACTTGGCACTCTGCAGGCAGACATGTGCCATCTTGTTTTGAACAGTTCCATCTCCACATGCTAAGTGTGCTCCAGAGAGATTTGTGCTAGGGGTGAGTAGGATTAAGCATGGCTGTAGTTTGACTGAAGAGATCACTCTCTGCCACAAGAGCTGTTCCCTTCAGTAGCTAAAATAGTGCTCTGGGGCAGCTCTGGAGGTGCTTACCCCACGTCAGAGAGGCCACCCCTAATAATCTCAAACCCTGATTTTAGATGCCCCAGCCTGAGCAAAGTGGCACATGAACACAGCTTTAGTAACGCTAAACGAATCTTGTTTTTCAAGACATACAAGATTGCTTGGTGTTTTACATATGTTTTATGAGATACACGTTTTGATACATGTTGTTCCACTGCATCGGTGTACAATCCTGCACCCAAGTGCAACTCCAGAATGCTAGACACAATAAAACAGGTGGTAAACGTAAGGTGCTGTTCCTAGCTGTGCTTATCAGAGTACAACTGGTGCAATTGCTCCAGTCTCCCCAAGAGACCTCTTTAAGACTAAGGACTGCCTCTCATGGGTTGCATGCTGTATGGCAAAAATTGAGCTGTTGGCTCCCGTCCCAAAAAGTATAGGAGTAGCATTTTAGAAATGGTTAAAGGAACAGCAACATTTCCTTTTAAATACAAAGCTACAGCTGTGTCCGTGTCAGTCTGGAAAGTTACATGTGAAAACAGCTTG
Organism: Lophotriccus pileatus; assembly: GCA_035583135.1. Taxonomy (NCBI): domain Eukaryota; kingdom Metazoa; phylum Chordata; class Aves; order Passeriformes; family Tyrannidae; genus Lophotriccus; species Lophotriccus pileatus. Next base: position 6,541,878 of record JAWWES010000094.1, on the reverse strand, counting down.
GTTAGTATCAGGACAAAAAAAGGGAATTTTAAAAAAAAAAATTGAGTAGGAGAAGGGAAAAATGCCCTGTTTCAACTGTTCATGCAACTACAAACCTAGGGTCCATAAAAACATCAAGCAGAAACCAAAGCTGGCTGAAGCAGATAGTGCGATCCTACATCCTAGAGCATCTCACAAAATTCTTCAGGGTGCAATAATGCCGTAACATTTAAAAAGCTACAGAAACCAGTTTTTTGGATGAAATCTTCAGATTTCAGTACTTACAGATGTGTTAGGACGCTGACTTTACACATATATAAGATGATCTGAACGGCAGCTGTAGAGGTTATCCTGCAGCTACCAAGCTATTGAGAGAGGACAGCACAATTCAGGCCCTCACAGAACGTGCCAGATTCAATGCTGACCTTGGATCTCTCCTCCAGAATTCATAGGCAGAGCAACAGAGGAGGTGAGGAAAAAAAAAAAAAAAGACTGGTTTACTTGTAAAAAGTTTTCACATGGAAAAAGCTTCAGATAAAAGATGACTCATAACTTTAATTTAGCTTTAAATACTTGCTATTTGCAAACCAAACAAGACATTCCCTACTCCCGTGTTACCTATAAACCAAACCAACAAAGATAGCTTTGAGTTGAACAAAGCATGCCTTGGTGATAAGGAGTGAGAAATACTTTCTGCATTGTTATATTACTTACACAGACTTAGAAAGAAATGAAACCAACCACCACACGAACAGCACATCAAAATGTGAACTTTATTAGCATTCCAAAGGCACATTCAGAAACAAAAATTCGATATTGCCACTCTTGTTTTAATGACTACAAAAATGCCTCTTGCCTGCAATTTTGTTTTTTTCCATGCTTAGCTTTATTGGACACTATATGCATCCAAATTCCTAGCTGACTGGCTTTTTAAACTAGCTGAAGAGGAACCATTTCTTCTCTTCACAAAGAGCAGTGAGACAACCAGATCCTGTTCACACAGCATTAATGTTGAAGTCGTATCGTCGCTCCAGATTTGTAAAAGCAGCTGGAACGAGGTCCCTAAGGACAGGTACCACAGGGCTGGTGAAGACCTGGGCCATGCAGCAGGCTCACCATGCCGGACTGTGGCGGAGCACATGGGGTTGGAAGTATGGAAGCACTCCAGGGACCTCGCAGCAACACGTCCTCAGTGTACAGCTCCAATATGCAGCCTCTGCATACTCAAGTCTTCCCCAGCTACGTATGCATTCCTACAGGAATTTTGGCTCTTCATATCCTGTCGAATTCCCAGGACAGAGCAGGTTTCACAAGGAACTCCCTGTGTAGATTATTGCTAAATGGTGTTTCACGCATACATTCTTTATTCTTCGAGCCAAGTTCATTCTCTGCAACATTGATTTTCCTTCACTCACACTGAAGTGGTTATACCAGCTTATCTAAGAAATCCAAGAAAAAGATGCCAGAAGTTTTTCATGCTGAAAAGACGGCTACAAAAAAAAAATTCTGGAATTTGTTATTTTTCGAATGCACAAAGTCTCCACGTCCTCAGCAGAAGTGTGTCCTCTAACATGTAATTCAGACTGAGTTACTTAAAACACAGTAAAACTACAGTTTCATCATGCAGGTGAGATAAGTGGCAATTGGATATTCAGAGCAAAAATTTTCCTTACACCTTTTCCCTAAAAAGACATGTGACATCAGCACTGCACATACACAGTCCTGTCTTTCGGAGTCTTGAGACTACAAGCCTTTGCTGCCACCCCCTCCTCCTTGCCTTGATAAACTTAACCACTAACAAATACTTAATAAACTTTCTTTGGCCTTGTCCATGCATAGAAAAAAACTAGAGCAACCATTCAGATAAAATATTATAGGTTTATTTAAAACTTATTTTCACCTTGAATATGCAAAATACAAATTCCAACAAAATTTTGTTATTACTTCGTAGTTTACAAATATACAAAATAGAAGTTTGCTTAAATTTATATTACATATTTATTATGTAAAGAACTATATAGAAAACATTTGTTCTGCTTAAGGCATATTTGGGAATAAACCATTGTACAAACTATTGCACATCGAAACCACAGTGCATTACAGACTGTCTGCATAAAATTATTTTCTTAATAAAAAAAGATAAACCAGGTTTATTCACCTGATTTAGGTCATAATTGGCAATCGGAAGACAAAAAATATTTCCTTGTCAGATATGCAGCAGTGTGAGAACTTTGGCTTCCTGGTTTTGGTACCTCTAGAACCAACAGTCACTAAGCACCATGAAATAGGCTTTTAAAATATAATTTTGTACCTGAATTTTTCCTCCTCTTTTAACATTGTAATGGCTTTTAGAAGGAAAAAAAAAAAGAAAGTACAAGATGACATTTACATCTAATATTGCATTGAAAGAAAATTAAGGGAATGTCATTTCCCTGTGTAATATCCCCACCCTCCGAACTACACACAGTCTGTTTAACCCTGATATCCGTGACTTCCAGTCACTCCTTGGCAATTTGTAGTCCGGAAATAATTCAAGTTGGATTTATAAATTGGAATGATAGACGATCCAGTCATTAACCCCAACGTTTTTTTTTTGGTTCTCTTACTTTTAAACGTATAACTATAAAAAAAGAAAGTTGCAAGGTCCGTATGCAGTTATCCCTCTTTTCCACTCTTTGGAAGACTTCACCTCTATTTATCTGTAGTGCTTCAACTGTGTTTCTCCCCATCTTGTGGAAGACAGCCCTTGTGCTGTAAATACTGAATCTTTGGGGAAAAGGTCCACTGCTTCCAACTAGAAGTGCCTCTTCATGTGCAAGGCAAGGTGGTCCGATCTGGAAAATGCTCTGTCACACCGCTGGCACTGGAAAGGGCGGTGGCCTGTGTGTTTTCTGTAGTGACGAGTAAGTTCATCGGATCGGGCAAACTTCCATCCACAGCCTTCCCAGTCACAGTGATAAGGCTTCTCACCTTTAAAAAAAGCCAGAAAATAAAACACATCAGTTTGGGGTTTTGTCTTTTGGGTTTTTGTGCTGGGGTTTTTTGGTGTGGGGTGTTTTTTTTTTTTTTTGGTGGCTACCAATTCTAGCACTTTTCTTTCAAGCAGCACTAGAATTTTGTCCTGCTTAAAAAAAAAAAAAAGAAAAGGGCAGTGAAATGCAATTAACTTCTTGAAACAGTTGAAAACAAGCTACAAGGACTAACAGACCAAGACTATCTTTTCAAGATCTGTGAGCACAATACAATTTTGGTGTCACTTAAATCTTCACTAAAATGCTCATTTCCACCTTCTTCCACACAAGGCTTCAGAGAACCCAAGTGTGTATTTTTGCTGGCAATGCTACACCATCAAACAGCAACCAGAAATAGATCAGCAGACAACGTATTTGGGTAATTGTAGGTCTCAAGAAGGAGAAGACACCCAGAAACTGTTTTCATTAGCTCAGCCTGATTAAGGACTCAATCTTACTAGTGTCTAACCACTGTTGATGACAGGATGAGCTTCCCTCACAATTACAAACTCCCTGTCCTACACACACTGGAGACAGTGCTGACTTGCTTGGAGTAGATGTTCACCGTTCACTTGACATTTTTCCCCCCCCTCTGCCATTAGCTGAAGATATAGCCTAACTACCACAGCACCAGTATTTTTTTTTTCCCTTTCCCACCTCCTCCTCGGGAGAAAGTTTTGAATTGAGTTCACAATCCAGGGATTTAAATCATGCAAATTCCCAGGTTATTTAATCACTGTTACGGAATGCCCATGCTGGCGAAACCCGCTGGCTGTACCTGCCTTCACAAGCTCTGTTACTGCAACACCACACACTCAGCTGAAAGGTCAGAGTTTGAAACAGGGCTCAGATACACACTTTGGCATGTTTCATCCCAATTCTAGCTGCTGACAATCCACAGTTAAAATTGCCTGTTTGGTGTTGGTTCAGAAAAAATGTCCTCCCCCAGGCAGGCGAGGCACCCCATCTGTGCTACAGCTCAGCTGAAAGCCCGGTTCCCAATGGGCCCCATCATGGTTTTGCCAAAAAGGAAGCAGCAGAGGTGCACAAACCTGGAGTGCAAAGCATTTAACCACAAGCAAAGCAAGAAGTATCTTTGAAAGAGGCCTGCTCCCTTATCAGAAGTGGCCCAACACCATCTAAAGTAACGAATCCCAGCTGACTTCAAACTACCTGCTTATTAGCTCTCCACATAGCAAGAGAGAAGTAACAAACTGTGCCTTGGCAAGAAACTCACCTGCTCTCTGAGTCACTGTAAACCATTAAGCAAAATGTCAAGCCAATAAGCAAAGGCTCCACAGGACTTCACATAACCAAGGGGGGAATTAAAAACAAAAATCCCCGGAAACCCAGAAGCGAACAGGTACTACTTGCTGCTTTTAGCCCTCCTCCTCCTGTGCTCACACGTTTTCACTGTCTGAAGGGCTCACACCATGCCCCTCAGGCCGCGACACTTGAACTGACCTGTATGGGTTCTCAGATGAGCCTTGAGATGAGAGCTCTTGGTGTAGGTTTTGCCGCAGCCCGCATAGTCACACGTGTGTGTGGCCGTTCTTTTCCTAGGCCACGACCGCCGTCCCCTCTTGGGCTTGGTCTCCTCGGGCAGGCAGCTTCCCGGTGGCATCAGCTCTAGGGGCGGACAGGGAGGAATGAGCATGGCCGCGGACACCACCAAAGCGGGCACACCCGCTGCCCCAGCACCGCAGGTACTCACCTTGGTACTGGAGCGTGCTGGGCGGTAGCTGCTCGGGCAGGA
>JAWWES010000094.1:6488380-6537122 GCA_035583135.1 Lophotriccus pileatus | reverse complement strand
CGCCCCGCAGAAAGACTTTTTAAGGACTCTCCGATCTGGTGCGCTCCTTGGATTCGGTGCTGGGGTACCGGGGGGCGGGGGGGTCGCCAGGGGGCAGCGGCAACGGTGGGTGGCTCAGCCCCGCGGCGGTAGGGAGACAGTCTCTGCCGCTCAGCATCTCCTCGGGCCCCAGTGAAGGCGTACTCCGGGAGGGCAGCTGGCGGCTGCCCAGGGCGAAGTCGTGCTGGGGGGCTCCTCGGGGGCTGCTCCCGTGGGGTGGCGGGGCCAGCGTGCACGGCGGGGCGGCCTCTTGCTTGATTTTGGGGCACATCCTCGGCAGGGGTGTGTAAGGGCTGCCGGGGCCGTCGGCGCCGGGCGGTGGGGCGCCAGGGCCGCTCTTGGGGCTGAGCCCTGGGTGGCTGTACTCGCCCACCGCCTTCACCACGAACTTGCCCTGCAGGCTGCCCAGGGGCGGCAGAGCCGCGGGCGCAGGCAGGTACACCGCGTCCAGGTCCGGCCGCATGAGCTCGGCCACGAAGCCTCCCGAGGGCGACACGTCGGTGATGTCGGCCAGGTTGAAGGGGGTGGCGGACCCGGCTGCGGGCGCCCCGTCGCAGCTGCCGCCCCCGCCCCCGTAGAGGAGCCCGGCGGGCTCGGGCCGGGGCAGTGGGTACGCGAAGGGCCCGGGAGGGCAGGGGCTGGCTGTGGGGGCCGGGGTGGCCGCGGGGGCCACCACTACGGCGGCGGCGGCGGGCTCCTGGTGCATGAGCGAGTTGGAGAGGATGAAGTCGAAGTCCAGCAGCTCGTTAAACTCCTCGGCGTCGCGGCGGGGGCCCAGAGCGGCGGTGGCGGCTTCCAGCTCCGACGGCGGCGTCTCCACTGGCCGCGCCGCCAGCGCCGGCGGCGGCCGCTTCAGCTGCGACAGCTCCTCCCGCCAGCGCTGCGGGGACATTCGCACGGCTCAGCCCCGGCCGCGCCCGCCCGGCCCGACGGCACCCGCCCCGCCCGGCCCCGTCCCGTCCCGTCCGGCCCCGTCCGTGCTGTGCCGATACTCACGTTGCCGGGGCCGGCGGGCCGCGGCGCCTTCTCGCGGCCCGCGGCGCCCGCCGCGAAGGTGGCGATGGAAGGGAGGAGAGTGCCGCTGAGCGCCATCTCGCACTCGCCAGGGGGCTGCCTGCGGGTGGGGGAAGACACAGCGGGGTCAGCGAGGCGGGAAGGGATGGAGGGATGCAGGGACAGAAGGGCGGCAGCGGCGCCCCACAACACCCACCGCATCCGCGCCGGGGCGTCCCGCCGAGCCGCCGCCGCCGCCGTAGTGGAACAGAGGGAGGGAGGGCGGCTGGGACGCGCCGTCCAGCCGCGGGGACCCGGCGCAGCTCCGCCGCCGGGGCGGGGCCGCTGGAGCGCCCTTCTTCTCCTTCTTGTGGCTCGGCGAGGCGCAGAGCGGCTTGCGGGACGCTAGCGGCGCCGCGGGGATGAAGGCGAGGAGGAGGAGGCGACGGCCGCCGCCCGGCAACGCGGCACCGGCAGCGCGGTGGCGCGGGGCGCTTCCCGAGGAGCTGCGGCCATGTGGGGAGCCGGGCAGGGCGGACGGGGCGCGGTGATTCCAGTGGGGAAAAAAAGGAGGGAGAGAGGGGATGGACTGATGGAGGGTAGGAGGGATGTGCGCTCCCCGCGCTTCGCTGCCGCCGCGTCCCGCTCGGCACTGCGCGGAGTTCCTGCCGCCTCCCCCTCTTATCACCTCACCTCGCGGGCGCGCCGCCCCCGCCGCCATAGAGACGGCCACAACAAACGGACATGTGGGGAAAGGGGGGGCACGGAGGGGCGGCCCGGGCTCGTGGCGGGGGCGGGTGTGGGAAGCGTAAAGAAGGAGCGGGGGCTCCGCCCCGAGCGGCCCGTGACGCGGGCGGTGACGGCGGTGAAGGGGGGGCTGGACGCCGGGACACACGCGCCGGGGATGCCCGCCAGGCGCGGGGGCTCCCACACCGTCAACGGGGTGGGGATTCTCGCCGGGAATTGGCGGCCCGGCGTGGAAGCGGAGGAAGCGGAACGGAGCATCGCGAGCGCCCAGCCGTGCCTCACCGTCCTTCCCCTTAACCTTTCATTTTCCTATTTTTTTTTTCTATATTTTTTTGTCCCTATTTTTTCTTTTCCCTTTTCCCCTCCTCTCTTTTTTACTTTTCTTTTTTTTTGTTCATTTCCCGAAGCGCCCCGACGGCGCGGCTCTTCACACTCCGCACACTCCAGTGCCAGCCTTGGGCTACTTACTCTTCGACTCCCTCCGTCGCAGGCACCCACCGGTCCGAGGAGGTGCGGCCGGGCAGCCTCGGTCGCGGCGGTGCCAGAGGCCGGGACGGGAGGCTGGAAATAGTCCTAATAAAAAAATAAAATAAATAAAATAATAAAATATAATATAAAATAAAATAATAAAATAAAATAAAAAATAAAATATTTTTTTTTAAAAAAAGTTACGAAACAATCCCAAAAAACAGAACACGCACAACCAACAGGGAACTGCAGCGAACAGACCGGGCTGGCCAGCGGGAGGGCGGCCCGGCTCCTCCAGAGGGCAATGGTGAGTCGACGCCGCTCCTCTCTGTCCCCCCTGGCGGGCTCTGTGTCCATCCCCCCAGGGGCTGTGTCCTTGTTCCCCCCGGCTGGCTGTGTCGCGGTCCCCGCCGGGCTCTGTCCCGGTTCCCCTCAGTAGGCTCTGTCTCGGTCCCTCTCCCGGCCGGTGGGCTCTGTCCCGGTCCCTCCGGTGGCCTCTGTCGCTTTCCCACCCGGCTGGTTGTGTCTCTCTCCCCCCCGGTGGGATCTGTCCCGGTCATCCTGGCGGGGCCTGCGGCAGATCTCTCCCCCCCTGGCGCCACCGGCCGTTTACCAGAACTGGTCGGGCCGGAGGGGTGAAGTCCCAGACCTACAGTGATTTGCAAACATGAGCCCAAGTAGCTCGCGGTGACTAAATTAAACCCTAAAATAATAATAAAGTGCTCGGCTTTATTTTAGAGGACCGGTTTTACCGGTTTTGCGTTATGAATGTTAATCATTAATAACTTTGGCACTAAAAACCAGAGCGGATTTTTTTTTCTGCACAAAGTCCGTGTCTTGGCAGAGGATGTGCCAGGAACCACCGGTACAAAAAAAGGATTAGTGTGTAGGGATGAAGGCTGGTGAACTACCAGGAGGATGCCCGGAGGGGGAAGGGAGGCACTTTCCCGGCTCAGAGGTGTAGGACTGGTGGTCTGCACAGCCCCCACAGCACTGCTGCCAGGTCCAAGCTGTGACTCCCATTCAGGGCTTGTGTTCTTAAGTCTCTCTGACAACCACTTTAGGAATGAGCATCCAAACCATATGCCAACAGTTTTAGATCTAAACCTCCCTTCTAGCTTAGTCTCGAGAGAAAACCTCTGATGTGGAAACTTGCAGTTCTCTGAATATTTTTTCCCCCCATCGGTTGCTTTTCGTTTGTTTCTGCTTGCTGTAAACATTAATTTACAGATCTCCTAAGCAATGCAGTGTTTTCCAGGTCCAGATTTCAGGCTCAGAATCTCTCAAGGCCAACATTAAAATAAAAATCACATCCCTTATTAGAAATAGGAGAACAAGAATGCTTCAAAAGCAGATAAGTGATCTGATATCTTAAAAATAAGTGCCAGAACTTCACCAGTTCCAGGAAGAGAAGGCTTGAGTATTGTAGGCTGAAATAACACAGGTTTTTTTCATAGTCTTTCATTAAAATAAACTTGATCGCAGTGTAGTGTTTCTGGGTAATTCAGACGGACACGTGTGAGGTACATGTAAGCTCATGTTAAAAAGATGTGGCCCACTTTCATCTGAGTCTTGATTTTGAATTGTGTAAATGTTGGCAGGATGCTTGAAAAAAAAGTGTATGTTTGCAGGCATTTGGGGAGTCCAATGACACCTGCATTTGAACATCCCACATAAAGATCAACACATTCTTTTTTTCACTAATGAAGCACAAGGCAAAAGGTTTCCTTTTCCTCCCTTGAATGACAGGGACTGTGATTTAATGGTCCTGAGTGTGGAAATTAAATGCATTAAATTTGCAACTGCTCACAGCTAATGCTTTCCCAGCCTACATGACAACCTAAATGATGTTTTCCAAGGACAGACTTATGCTAACATGCCTTCTGTTGCCAGCCAACCATTTCTTCAAGTCTCAATTTGCTCTGAATTTCCCAATTTTCTCTAAAACTTTCCTTCCACTAACTCAGAACACAGCACATTTCTGTGCTGTTCAAAGTCAACTTCAGGGATTGCCTAATCCAGATAGAGAATTGCACAGAATTTGAGTCCCTCTTGCCTTGGGATGTGCAATGACATTTTTCCAGATGATGCTGTGTTGGGACAGAACAAAGTCTGCTGCAGCACTTGCCATGCCAGACTGCTGTAGCCTCTGTGTGTTTCTCTCCCTCTCTAGATAGGAGGAGGTTTATTCCACATCTACAACATTTTATTGTGCAGGTGGGGTTGCCATAGGCTTACCGCCGGTGCTGCTCACCCATTTTGGGTAAAGAATTATTCCCTGATGCTGGCAACCCATGTGAGTGACCAGTCCAAGCAGTAATCCAATCGACTGCAAGTGCAGGGCAGAGTAAAAATGACTGAGTGAAAGGCCTTAGTGTCTAGCCTGAGTCAGTGTTAAACTGATCACCTGTGTGTAAAAACCCCAGAAGGCAGGAAGAAGCCAAGGTGATGGAAGAACACAGGTTTCTGGAGCAGAGACAACCATCAGGAAATGGCATCACACATTAAAAACATTAAGAATATCAACAGTAAGAAAAAAGTCAAGGTGATTGTGCCTGAAACAAAGACTAACCTGTTTATCTTGATATGTTTATTTTAAAGCTTAAGTTTGGAACTCGATTTTCAACAAACTGGCTCTCAGAGACCACAACGTGCAGCTTATCCCCTTTGATTTGGTTGTCTCTGAGAGCAGCTGGTGGAATCAGGGACTGCAGACTTTGGGAAAGATTGTGGCACGGCTTCCTCAGGATCAGATAATGAGATGCTTTCCTGGCATCTCTAGGATTGCATTTTGTGATCTCTGCAGCATGCTGCTGCAGACAGCCTACAGGACCAGGAGCTTCCAGAACCTGTGCTCCAGTCCTGGAGAACTGGGAAGGAAATCATGATGCTGGGTTATATCTAATAGTACCCCCTGTTGCTGCTTCATTGAAAGCAGCAATTCCATAGCCCTTGGTGAGATGAGCCCATAGCTGTGCTGAGTTTTACCCTAACAAGGTTGTAGGTGAAGTGGGTCAAGTTCATTAAAAGAAGACTGGGCACCTGGAAGGAATGTCCCTTGCCACCCAAATTATCTGACCCCAACTGCACTGTGGACGAGAGAAGAGGAAGATGTGAAGGACTGCACACACACCCGCTGTGCAAGGCACACTCTGGACAGCGCAGTGCTGAGTATCCACCATCCTTCCACAGGACCTCTGCTCACTGAGAAGGACGAGACAGTCCAGAGCCGTGGCCACCAAACTGTCTTTCTGTATTCTACTCAAGAAGACTTTTTTTTTTTGTTGTTTTCTTTTCCATGAATTGTATAGCCATAATAAAGTGCAGCTGAGCTCAAGTTTTATTTATCTGTTCTTGTGTGGGGTATTTTGTTTTTGTTAAACAGAAATAAACCCCTGCTCAGCTGACAGTTATACTTATGGATTATTAGTACAGTGCAAAGGGCACATCTCTGAAGATTGTGAGTAATTCCAGGCAGGTTTCAAGCAACAGTAAGTGAATACATACACAGATGGCACATGCAGACTTAGAATCATAAATGTTAATGCTGAGAATGTCAGCAGTGCCCAAGGTCATATCTGTTCTTACCTGCCTTTTGAAAGCCCAACCATATCTTGTGGATAGTTATTTTATTTTTCCAGGAGGTATTTAAAAGACATGTAGGTGTGTGACACAGTTTAGTGGTGGGCTTGGCAGTGCTGGGTTAATGGTTGGCTTGATGATCTTAGAGGGCTTTTCCAACCTTAGTGATTCTGTGATTCTGTGAATGAGGTCAGAATGAACCAGAAATTGTTATTGTCACCATTCAACAACATTGCTCTAGTTTAGATCAAATACCCTGCAGTGAGGTGCTGTAGGAGCATGCTGTTGGTCTTTCATTCCCCTATAAGAATTAGTGTTGCTGAGGTTTCTTTTAAGTGCTGATGCCAGAAGGTCTCTGGACCATGAGGTGCTTTTTCTCTGCTGTTCGTCCAGCAGGTTTTCACGCCCCAGAGGGAAGGATCTCCATGCAAGGGAGAGGCTTGATGATGACTTTCACTTGTACTTTTGACACATCAGCCCAGTGTTTTTTCCCTGAGAGCCTGTAACTAATCAGGGCTTAACCTCAGGGGTCCGATTCTCAACAAGAGTTCAGATTGTGATTCCCACTGAGTTTCCCTCAGGGTGATAACTCTTGCCTGAGATTCAGGCATCTATTTCCAGAAATGCTGATCCACCCCATCAAGTACTCAACCTCACCAGCCCCTGGCAGAGGCAGCCAGTACCCTCACACAATTTAGCACCACTAATGCAGCAACTTTTCTGCTTTCAAGCAATTCAAGGTTAGTTAAGTTTTTCTAAGAGGCAAAAATACCACTGAGTTTATGGAAAACAAAGAGCTTTATGCCTTTTTTTTCTTCTTTTAAATCAAGCTTAGCCATCCTTGCTTTAATGGGTTGACCCATCTGTCATTGTTTTAATGAGTTTGCTTCATCTTTGAATTTAGATGTTCCCCAAACTCTAACAATGACTTAAATAAGTGACTCCCACAGTGGGACTGGTGCACACAAGAACTCCACAATAAGCATCCTTTCCAAAGTCCTGCATGTAATGCGGGGACACTTGCACAGAGCGAAGAGGATGAATTCTTATTTATTTGTTTGTTTGTTTGGGATTTTTTGCACGCATGGGGCCGATGCATTGTGTTTTTCTGGACCCAATGGAGGAGTCACAGAAAAATAAGGAAAACTTGAGAAATTACCAGCTGTTAACTAATCAGAGGATGATCCCCATTGATGGATGCTAGGTTTGGTATATCCTAGAAGGTGCAGGGAAACATATTTGTGAGAAGACCAAGTTCTCTGTGGAGCTGTCTCTCAAGAAGCTGGGTATTGGATTACTATTAATACACTTTTTGGCACCCTCCTTTGAAGGATTCTCTTATGACTGTCTGTGTGAAATATTTAAGGAAATGCTATCCAATAGCCTCTGGAACTTCTAACTTATCTGTCTCCCTGGAAGAATCCCTTTTTTGCTGCAAGAGAGTATTTTGCTCTTTGACCATCTTCCAGCTCCCTTGATCATTGTGGAAAAACTATGTGGAAGAGATTTTCCCATCCTCCCTATCTCAGACTCTTGGTTTTCAGTATTCCTCACCCTTGAATTATCAATCTTTAACTAATAACCTCTGTTAATAACAGTGAAGTGTCTTACTACAGCTTTGGCTTCTCAGAACATTCTCGAGGAGTGTCACTATAAAATCAGTTCATCCCTTTCTCTCCTGCATAATCCCAAAATGAAGCCATTTTCTCTCATTTCGCTTTTCTCCTGGTTCCTGAAGCTGATGGGAGCAGGGAGACTCTGGCAGACGTGACTGCAGACTCGGGAAGATGACACAGTTGCTCTGTTGTTCGCTATTTCTTTGCATGTATAAAAAATGTCAACATTTTGTTACTAAGGCAGGAAAGCTGCAATACTGGACAAATTCATAAATGCGTTTCAACACCCACCAAGGAGAAGTCGGCTCTCACTGCTCGAGGATTTTTCAGACCTTTCTGCCTGGCTAAGCTCCGATTGTCTTTTGTTTGAGTAGAAGTGGTGCTTCTGAGGAATGTAATCTGACTTGGTAACATGCTTCCTAACAAAACAGATAGGAGAAAACCAGAAAATACACCAGATAGCTGCTTCTTGTGCATAATGCATTTTAATTTGCATGAGTAAGGGAGAGGTTAGCAATAAAGTGCTCCTGAGTTTAACCAGGAGTATTTGCAATTAAATTTGTGCTAATGAGGTAAGTAATCACAGGATAGTAAACAACACCTCTGCCATCTTTCAATGATTCCTCCCACGCAGCATTGTGGATAAATTGACCTGGACAGCTGATTCACCCAAGATGTATTTTTAAACTATTTGCTATGCTGAAGTCAAGAACATCTGTTGTTTCCCTTCACCAGCATCCAGCAGAGGAAATGATTAGATAAATATTCCCCTCATTTGAACAGGAATAAAGACATTGTAGGAGAACACTGGGAGAAAGGATCAGTGCTGCCTGCTCTGAGAATAAATACCAGGCTTTCCACATTGTTTCCATAAATGCCCCCAGCTCTGCTCCAACATTAATGGACCAGCAGGAGCCCATTACTCTATGATAACAGTCCTTTGCTCACTTAATGAGAGCAATATGGCAAGTACTCTCAGATTTTTTACATAGACACTGCATAATGGTGCTCTGGCGGTATTGCTGAAGGACAGTTTTTGTGGCTCCATCGCTTCCAGGGAAGCTTTGCCACAGACAACAGCATAGCCAGGACCCTGTCAGTCAAGAGGCATGCGGATGGTTAGTGGCACAAAATATTACCTGAGACATCTCACCATGGGCGGAAGAGTTTAGGCTGCCCATCCTTGCTGGATGAGATATTCACTGCTCACTTCACAGGCTGTCATGAAGCGGGGCACTGAGAAGTGGGGACAAAAAGTGCCATAGGAAATCAGTAATGAGGAAACATGAGGAAATTAATAATGGTGCATTCTGAGTAGGGATTGAATAGCATTCAGTAATTGAGGCCCGGGGCCACGCTCTGCACAATGAGGAAGAAACAAAATAAGGAATAGATGCTCATTAGGCTCCAGATTCAGCCAGTCTAAATTCCACCTAAGTCTTTGTGCCAAGTGCTTCCTACTGGCAGGCCCTGGGCCTTTGGGGATGCCTAGTCAATGAGAAGCCTTAGGTGGAATTTAGGAAAGGGATAAATCTGACACTGCACAACACCTACCTTGGGCAACCAATGAGTGACACAGAGCTTCTCTGGAAAGTAGCTTGTGATCCTGTAATGCAAGAAAGGGGCCAAGAGACGGCGGCATGGGCATCTTTAATTCTGGCATAACCCGTTTGCAACCCCACAGTATTGGGTGCCTGGTTTTGCAAAACTAATTTTTTCACAACTTTTTTTTCTTTTCTTTTTTTTTTTTTTTTTTTTTTTAATGAGAGACAGAATATCATCCATTTGTGGATGAATTATACAGCTCAACTTACAAAAAGAAGCATTTGCTTCTGAACTCCTTTAAAGTTTCCTTGAGTAAATTACCTAAACTCTGTAGAATAGATTTGGGACTTAAGAGAATTAATGCAGCCAAAGCTATGAATAAATGTGAGAGTAATTAAGATAGAGTATTAACACCAATTAATAATTTTGGATGCTGACATCCTATGAGTGAAGACATACTCATTGTGAGATGAATCTATAATTTTTATCCTCTGAAGACTGATTGCTAAAGAGTCTTTCTATTGATAAAATCTTCCACTTTTCTTTATAATCCATTGTCTTACACAGTAGGCAGTAGTGACTCAGCGGAGGGCACCTAGCTTACCCGCTGGATTAGGAGAAAGACAGAGAGAGCCTAGAAACCTCTTTGAAGTATTAAAACACCTCTCTGTTCAGAAAATGTAGGGTGAACTTAAGGGGCTGGTGGGCTAAGGCTGGGGAATAGAAGAGTTTGCATGGATGTTTCCCAAAAGGGATCTGGCCAGTGCTGCAGGACATACCACAATACTGACAGCTCTGGTGTTCAGTGTCAGAAGTTATTAAAAAAAATTAAGCTAGATTCTTCTGTGACTGAAAGGTTCTCAACCAGACAGAATGCCCAAATCCACATGTGTATAGCTGTGGCTCCATGTTTCACCACATAAAAAGGGATTAGTCCTGCTCTGTATTACTTTGGCCATCAGAAAGGATGTTCATTTAGGTCCTGTGGCTCCTCCTCTAGGTGCTTACACTTTTGTCACAGAGATATAGTGAGATCCCAAAATTCTCACTCTGCTTTGATCATTAGCTACCTTCTCTTCTAAGAACTGGTGAACCATAAAGGACCCCTTCTGCGCAGTCCATGTGAATAATGAACACACTTAACTTTTGTGTCCCTCAATGTCAGGCAGACACACTGAAAACATGACCTTGAAGGACAAAAGTTTAGTTTCCTGGCCAGGTGCTTAACAGTGGCCAAGGCCCCACTGTGCTGGAAGCACCTGAAGCAGTGGTTCAAAATGTCACACAGAAAATTTAGATACTATGAATTAAATATTTAACTACTCACATTTAATTTAAGGTAAGAGCTTGGTTAGTAATGTTGTTTGGGAATGGAGGACAATTTTAGTGCTGCTACATCTGTTAAAATGTGTCTTCCATCAGTTAAGTGCTAATTCATATTGCTTATTTTGTTAGCTTATGCCAATCTTATGTTTACTAGTACAGAAAGCGTTTATTTAGCCATGAGGAGCAGTCTCTGCTGCTGAAGGGTTTATTCATCAGTGAACTCTTTGTTTCAGACCTTTGGTGCACAGAAGAGAGAAGCACATGAGGGAAAATTGTGTGGTTTCTGCAGCTCTCTGTGGTCCCTCCCATCAGCTGCATGGGCGTGACCAATTCCCACATGCATTTACTATCTGTCCATCCCCTTCAATCTGTGTAAAGACCTGGCCTTGAGCAAAGTCTGTGTGAGCATGTTTTCTTTTTTCTTTTCATGGTTAAGGAAGTATGCACCATGTTATCATGGCTTGACAGACAGGTAGGTGGTGATTTACAAACCTCTAGGGAGCTTGTCACTTTAGACCCCATTTTTAGACTTTTTCTAGTCCCAGCATACGTTGTCCTAGGTGTGGTATGGTGACGAAAAGAAGCAAGCTTTTATTGTTGTAGGAAAGTGACTGCATGGCACTGCCTACAGCCATTTTAAATGTGAGTAGATACAAGAGTAAAACAGGCATAGAAGAACATATTAGCTGTGATGTGAATAAGTATTTTTTAATGAAATTCTGGAGAAAAGGAAAACATAACGGCCTATCACGAAGAAGTCAAGTCACAGTGTTGAACCTGTGAGTCACAGTCATCTACATGCCAATAACCATGGAGTAAGCACAGACCTATGACTTCAGGAATGAGCCATTTGTGGGAGCAGTGAATATTCAGGTAGTTACCAGCTTCCAACAGTATCAGGGATAGGCTAAAAAATGGGTTGTAAGGAAGGTCCAGCTTCTTTCTTTGCTCACATCTTGTGCAGTCTTATCAATATCCTACCTAACAGCCTAACTCTCTGTTATTTTTTTTCTTGGACCTGTTCAGAGAATCCACAGGAACTGAGTTAAGCAAAAGGCATGAGAAAGGAATGGGATGTTACTTTTCCTGGTGGGATCTTTGGCTGAGATAATTTGAATTCAGTGAAGCTGTACTGATTAGCAAGAGACGGTGAGACTGGCCAACACTGATTTCAATGGCAGGGCTATTTTCTTTGCTGAGAATAGGCCAGTGAAAAAACTGGAGATTTTCAGTTGCTCTTCCTTTCCTGCATCCTGCAGGAATCCTGTGGGTTCTGCCAACCTTGCCCCTGACAGACATCCCTGCTCTATTCATGGATTGTCAGTGTATGAAAATCTTCAGAAAGAGTGAAGTTTGTCATGCTTTCTTCCACACCTTACCTTTTCAGTGGGGCTATCAGGGCAAGATTCAGTTGTGCACTCCCGGCAGGACAACATTTTCTCATGGCTCTGTTGGAACCAGGCTGGAGCATCAAGTCCTGAGCAGAATCAAAAGCCATGGGATGTGTCCTGGGTTGCCTTGCCTTGCCTTGCCTTGCCTTCCCTCAAAGGCTAACTTTGAAAGCTGGAATTTGGTTTTCTCTTTCCTCAAAGAGGAAGTGTATTTTAAGTAGTGCCCTTATCTGTTAATTTGCGACAGTATCTAATTGTAACTCTTGAAAATAAAACATCCTGCTAAATTAAATGCCTTGGCAGAGTCCTTCTGAAATTGCTATAGCTTAGGTGGAATATCTAGCCCGTTCCAGTGCAGCTGGCCAAGGAGACAGTCTCTTTTCCTTCCCCAACCTTTTTGCTATACTATTTTTTCCCTCCTGGTTCTTTTAACAGAAGGCACCCAAAATCCACTTTTTTATGGATATTTGGTGTCTCAGAGAAAGTGATCAACTCCCTTCACAATGTCTGTATGTGTTGCATTTACATTCTGAAGTGTTTTTCACTCCTTTCTCACTGAGATATTATTTTAACCCAGACTAACAATTTGGGATAACTGGCATAGAGTAAGACCACAATTTTTGTTTGTTTAACTACATTTACTTTTTCAAGTCATTCATAGGATAGGCATTTGCAAGCTGAAGGCCCTTTACTTGGTGAAAAGGACACACCATACAATTCTGATAATTTTTCAGGAACAGATAGTTCAGCCCCACTTAAATATACTTCTCTGGCAAAACATGTGTAACCTTTATTGAAAACTGATCAGCACGCCAAGTTTCAGTTGTTAAATATGAGTTTGGATTGTTCAAGGATGAAAGAAAGTAATACTTTTTCTTGGCATGTGAGTATATCAGAAACATCCATGATAAATGTAATCAGACATGAAAAAAAGAGAGGGAGAGAAATGAGCCTACAGGAAAAAAATTAGACTTCCCTCACTTGAAGAGAAAACGCAGCAAGTTCCGGCATCAAAGAATTAGTATTTCCAAGTTTGTTAACAATTAAAACCAGTAGAAATGCTAATTTCATGTGAAAGGTCTGTGCTATTTTTAACTGTGCCATAAATAGACTGGTGTAGGATGTGGTTAGCTAGGCCAGGGCCTTATTAAAATCAGGGTATTTACTGGACAGCTGGAGTGCTGTTTCTTACTGAATCAAAGAGCTTCTTTTCTATGAACATGTTGGTAGTTCCATATTGAGGTGTTAGCAAAAGAAATAACAGGAGCCTTTTTTCCCCTTGAACAGCCAGAGAGCTGCCTAAGCCTGGGGAGCCCTGAAAGCAGTCTCTGGACACCTGCTCTCTGTTTCATGTCTCCGTTTTTTCGCAGGGATTTGGATTGCCCCAGCAGACAGCAACCCATGAGTGTACATGAGCCTCTGCAAGAGGATGGGCAGCCCAGCAGGACCATGACCATCCCCAGACCCATCAGAGCAGTAAGAAAAGCAACTCATACAATTTGTTCCTTTGGCATTTAAGCTGAACTTCTCACATCATTGTGTTTACTTGCTGTGTCTTTGTTTCTCAGCCTGGAAATGCTGTTTTTGAGTCCTTTTGTGTCTATTTGTGCATTTAGGTGTGTTGAGATCACACACAAAATGTAGCTCCATGTGCACTTTTGCATCCTGAAGATCCATGGTAGGCCACAGTAGATAAAAACCAAGTCTGTAGGAAGCCTCCTTTGATCCAATTTCTCCACCATTTTTTGTGATTTCTTTACCTCACATAAAATGGGACTGCTGCAGAGGGTTGCAGGTAGAAGGGGAGTTTTACTGACTCTTCTTGTTTAGCTTAGTTGTGACTGGGTGTTTGTACCAGCTCGAACTCCTCAGATAGTCACAAGTCAGTCATGAGTCCATGCCTTTGACAGCGCAGCCCATCCAAGTTTCACCCAGAGGGTTACATCTGTTAGAAGACAAATGTGTGAGGCTGTTTTTGTCTTCTCAGGGACATCTGCCTTTGGTGTGAGCAGCAGTGCCATGGGTGATATGTGTTCCTTGACTCCAGGATGGGCATTCAGGTGCGTTCAGGAGTTCTGGTAATGTAGCATTATTTCAGCTTCTGCACCTGACTGTTCTGCTCATGGTAAGCACTGGAACAATGAGGGAAGTGTGAATCTGATCTTGCCCTGCCACACAGACAGGAGGCGGCTGGGGTTGTGCCTATGAACAGAGGAAGCTGTTTAAACACAGACATTGTGCCACCAGTCAATGCAAAATCACCAGTCAATGTATAATCAATGCAAAAATGTGGGGCTTCACCTTTGTGGCTGCCCATGTCCTTCCTGGAGTTCTGGAGAAGCTGGTTGAGATTTCCTTCAGAAGGCAAAAAATCCACGGCTTGGTTTCTTTAAAGAAGCAGGAGTGCAGTGCTGAGGTGGGCCAGAACCCTTTATTAAATGCCAGCCAGACTTAGGTTTTAGTGTCACCAGATTTGTCCTGCTAAATATGACTATTCTGCTGTTTGGCACAGCAATGTTCCTGTCTGGTATCTAGTGAACCATCATTAAAAAAACAAAGAATAATAGTTTGGTGAAAGTGCAGAGTCAATAGTGCCGAGTAATGTATTTCCATACTGGCATATGCTCTATGAAAGTAAATAAGATTATGTTAAACTCATCTGGAGGAGAGTTAATTTAACATCCTGGCTAAAGTTATGCAACCAGAGGAAGGCGGGGGTGCAGGGGGGTGGATGTAAGAGACAGGCTGATGAAGCCTGGGGGACAAAATGTCCTAGTGGAAATTGTATGTAGCACAAAAGAATGTAACATAAGAACCCAGCAGAAGAGCATTGATTCAAGGCTGCTTATATGCACACACAGTTGTTTTTCTGCTAGCTTTAAGAAGGCACAGGATAATGAAAGAAGGAAAAAAAATTATTTGCAAGATAGATTTGCTGTCTCCTTGTTATTGACATCTAAGTTGCTTTTTGGTCTTGGTTCAGAAGAGCCCCTGCAGGACACAGTAGGGTGTGAGCGAGGCTCGGTGCATTGGATGGATAAAGGCCAGTATTTCAAACTGCACGGCTGAACAAACTCTCAGGTCCTGTTTTCAATAGCTGACAGCATTGTGAGATGATCCCCTCCCAAACACATCATGGACTGAGAAGTTGCAGGACTTCAGGGGTGTTTGGACTTAGACCCAACCTTCCTTATTGGGCTTTGATTTTTAACAATTCATTTTAAGCACTTGTTTTGAACAACTCCAGATTTTTAGGCAGCTTTGCTCTGGACCCTTCACAGAAGCTTTGTGTAGTTCATGTTTCTCTTTCATTATTATAGGCTTGGAGATAACTTTGCTATAGGGAAATGAATGTGTTTCTTGCAGTAAGCAAAGTTTGAAATGCTGATCCAAACCCTTACTTCTGAAGGTCTTTACATTCAGTATTGCAGGTCATAGCAGGCAAAACTCTTTTCCTCCCTGTCAGTAGTCATACTTCTCTAAATACAACCTGAACCCTTAACACTAAGACTAAGGAGTAAATTACTAAATCTTGTTGAGAATATTTTCTTTTTCAAGAAAATGTAAGTGTGGGATTATCAGATATATCAAAATATGTGAACAGTTAGATCAATGACACTATATCACAGCATGATGATGGGGGCATTTCTATGCTGTTTGATTAATGTATTGCCTCAACTTGCACGCTCTTAGGGAAGAAATGTCTCCAGGAACAATTACACTACGAAGATGGGAAGTTTTAGAACATAGTTAATGTTTGCAGTAAGGGTTTCTTGGGCCTCACAATGAGTATTGATGGCAAATTTATCTCCAAGAGCAATGGGCGCAAGAAACTTGATGCTAAGGTTACTGATGTCACTAAATGCTCCTGCATGGTTATTTTGAGAATGTATTTTGTGTAGAATTGACAAAGGCCTCAGAAGCTTCTACATCTTTACCCAGGAGCTCTGCAAAGACTCTGAGCCTGCTTCTCAAGCTGCAGTGCAAGCAGTTGCTCCGGTGGCTGTGTAACCTTGTCTGGTTGAGGGGAAAACCCAGACTTGGCCTGCAGTCCAAAGGCAGGGATTTCCACCTTCTTTCTCTGGGCAAGGCAGATTTTGGGGGCTTGCAGTTACCAGGGGAAACAGATACTTCCAGACAGTGCAGTAAAGTAAGTACTTAATCCTTTTTCCTTGACTCCTCAGTGGAATCTAGCTGCAACTATAAGCAGCTAAGGTCAAGCAGAAGGAAAATTAAGCTGGAGATTGTGGGATCCTTGCAAAACTGGGGGAGCCATGGGAAGAGCAAAGGCACTTTGTTAGCAGGAAATTAAGCTGCAGCAAAGGTCAGCAGAAAGGCAGCTGAAAACACTCATTCGCGGCACCCAACTTTGAAGGGATGTGTCAAAGAAAGAGGCAGTGACTTCTGTGAGGAGTGGTCCTAGGATGGCACATCTGTTATGACCAAGTTACCTCATCCTGGGAGCAAGTTTTGCCTCACTGGCATGAGTGGTATGCTGTCAGCACTGGAACCCCAAGAACACTCTCCTTACATTGAGTAATCTTGCGTGTAGAGCTGGAAGCTTGAAGGGAAGATAGATAAAGAGAATATGGAAAATATGGATTGTCCAGGGTCATTTCACTGAACTTGAAACAGAAGTTGCCCGAGTCTGAAATGGCCACAAAACAGCAGCTGATCAGAGAACTGGAGCCCCTGCTAGGAAGGAGGGAATATGAACCTCAGCAAATGAGCACAATAAAGAAAATAACATAAAGAGGCAACTCCTTGAGGAAGGTTTCCCACTTAAAAAATCAAATGGTTTGAACCAGACCAGCACCTGGGATTCAAAAACCTATGAGACTTCAGCCTAAATAGTGCACACCTGGGGATGCCTTCTCTTACTGACCTCCTTAATCAGTTGTTGAGGCCCAGATCCTTGTGCTGGTTTGGATGCCCAGCAGTGGCCCCTGTGGAGTGCTCAGCACCCATCTCTGCTGGTGTGGCCTTTGGACTTCTCTGTCCATCTTCTTTCCCATTTTCTTCTGTCCTTGCCTTTTTCACAGGACAGCCCAGAAATTATGAGAAATAGACCAGTTTTGAATGAAGAACTTGCTTAGAAAATTACAAGAACAGAATAAGAAATGCGTTCTGCTTGAGTATAACAGTTATCTCTGTAGTTTCTTTGCAAATTCTTCCACATTTCTGAGAATGTTTTGGATAGAGGCTGAAGCTATTCTTTGATAAACTTCTTGACTGTTTTGGTTACATCAGAACTAAAAGTCTCCAGCTGAATATCAACTGTGAAAGAAAATAGTTTCAAATAGAATAAGAGTCATTTATCTAACATAAGATACCTCTGCATATTTCAGTGGTTATAAATGTCCTTCAGTTTGCTGACACACATTTAAGCATTTTGCATTTGGAGATGCTGAGGTGCCTTTCTCCTGTGTCCTGTTCTGTGCCTGCACTGCACAGCAAGTTTTTGATGGTAGTGCAGATGGTGCTGTCTATGTCAAAGATGCTAGGCCATGTTAGCTTGTGACCAGGTTTCATAGAATCATAGAATAGAATGTGAAGAGGTTGGAATGGACCTTTAAAGATCATCTAGTCTCAGTCTCCTCCTGCAATGGGCAGGGCCACCTCCCATAAGACTAGATTGCTCAAGGCTTTATCCAAACTGGCTTCGAACATTGCCAAGGTTGGGGCATCCACAGTATTCCTGGGCAACCTGTTCCTGTGTCTCACCACCCTCACAGTAAAGAATTTCTTCCTAATATCTAACCTAAATTTCCCCTCTTTCAGTTTGTACCAATTACTCATTATCCTATCACAGTTCAGTCCTGGCACTACAGTGGCAGTTTGCCCTTGTAATAT
Source organism: Lophotriccus pileatus (assembly GCA_035583135.1). NCBI lineage: Eukaryota > Metazoa > Chordata > Aves > Passeriformes > Tyrannidae > Lophotriccus > Lophotriccus pileatus. Next base: position 6,519,562 of record JAWWES010000094.1, on the reverse strand, counting down.
TTCCCTGCCACCTGCCACTGCCATCACCCAGTACCTGTACAAGCCATTTGTGGATTAGTCAGGTAGGTATTTAGCTTCCTGAAATCCCTGTGGGGTGAAAAATCCACTTTTCTCTGTACTTGCTCCTTCCAGAGGCAACAGATTCTTAACGGATGCTTAAGCATCAATTGCTTCAGGGTTCATGAGACATCTGAGAAGCTCATTAGCCAAGGTCAATAAATTTGTCCAGCTTCTGAAAGAAGCAGAAACTGAGCTCAGATATCCCCAATCTTTCTTTCATTTCCTGAAACAAAGACCAGCCCTACCTGCCTTCTCCCAACCCCCACACTCCAGACGCAGCACCATATACACTTTCCTCAGCTATTTTCTTTTTCTGAGCCAACACCCTTCTTTGGCTGCATCTGACTATTTCCTAATTGTTTCTCTTTCTTTTTCACCTCTTTTGTTTTTTTGTTTTGTTTTGCTTTGCTTTCTCCTCCTATTTTCTCTTTTTCCTATTACTTTCTTTTGCTCCACCTTTGTGTTGGTCCAGCCAACCTCATCCCTCTAGTGAAAACCATGAAATGGGCAGTGTGGCTGCACAAACAGATCTGTGCTTGGTCTCTCTGTCTTTTATGGACAAGATTTTCAAATATAGTTGAGACAGTTTTCAGTGCCTCGGGCGGTGTATTAATGTAGTCAGCAAACCACAGGTCACTTAAGTAAAGGCTTAGGACTATCTTAGGAAGACCCTTAAGGATATACTCACTGTCAGGCACACATTTAACTCATGTTACTTATGTGTTCTGGTTGAGGAGGATGCTTTCCTCACACAGGGAAAAGCTTTTTAAAATTCTTAAATTCTTAAGCTTTTCACTTGCAACTAGTATGTGTGGAAGATTTGTAGAATCAGGTGAAAGTTGGCTGGAAAAGACTGTTCTGATAATCTTGAGAGACATCTGGAATGCCAGAGGTCAAAGAACCCCGCTGCTTCTTTCAACAGCCAGTGGAGACACAGCTGACTTTATTGTGGCTGCTATCTTATCACCACTAAATATAATGCTCCCAGACTGGTGCATGTCTGCAATTATTTGCCTGGCACACGAATCATATTTTTGCAATGTCATGCTTGTAGTCATCACAGTGCTCAATTACAGACTTAATTTCAGTTATTAACTGTGCTGTTGTGTCTACTGCACTGCTGTGCCTCTGCTGATATTAGAGGGCTACAGATCACCAAGACTGCTCTGCACAGTGATCCTTCTCCTATTGCAAGAGGAGGCACAGGGCAGTGGAAAGAGCATTTGGATCAAGGAAGGGGAGAGGCACTGCACTCACAGCTAGATCAACACCAGAGGCATCAAGCCTTGGTTTTTATTGCACACTAGAAGCAAGCTCAGTGTTTTTGTTTGCCATGACTTACATAGGCTTAAATTCTGTGTTGCTCTGCTATATCTACTATTTCTTGTAATACTTATAGGTAGAATGCTAGAGATGCTGCTAGAGCTGTTTGAAGACCTGGCCTTAGTTCCAGGAATAGGTAGTTGAAGTCTGCCTTCCTATTCCTTAATAAAACATTAGCTGGGGTTTTCAAAAGACCTGCTTCCATGTCTCTTTTGACTGTACTTTGTCTGCATTCTCCTTCATTCTTCTTACTCTCTGTTTTCTACAAACTGAAATTTCAGATCTAAAGTTGTGCTTGCTGTGCCTCAGTGTTGACCAGTAAAGCAGATAATCAAGTCTCTGCTGCAAAAATTCATTGAGTGTGGCTACTTCCAAATTTTCCTACTAAAGTAAATGAAGAAATCACCTACAGTCTTCATGGAAAGTCCTTCAGAAAGCTTTGCATCAAGGCAAAGGGACAGTCATCCTGCAAGCACCAGCCTTAGTCCCATTACCAGCATCATACCCTCTCACTCCTTCTGCCCTCCAAGTGCTCCAACTGCAGCTGAGGACTTCAAACACCAGGAAGAGGCAATCCTTTAGCCTTTCCTTGGCTCTGGAGGCAGAAGGGGAAACTCAAAGTAGCTTTGCACCATATTCTGAATTACATGTACCTAGAACATGTGCTGGAGGAAGAAAACTTGTCATCCTGCCAAAATGCAAGAGGCGTGGCTTCCCTTTTTGGCCCCAGTCTGTAGAAGGGCCAACTGTGACAAGACCACCCAGAAAGAAGCCAGAGGACCTGCCCCTTGGTTGTATGGTAGGTTGCCTACCTCTTCAATTGGCAGCTCTCAAGCTCCCAAGAAGGGTTGTCAGCCTTGTGCACTGTGCTGCTTTAAGGTACCCTCCAGTCTCTGGTCCTAAATTGTGTCCGTGGCTGGAGCTGCATAGCAAGCATTGCTGCAGACTGAGCCTACTTTACCTCTCCATTTACTGGGGCACCATCTCCATTTAAGTCGGCAAATTTTAACGGAGCAGAAATGAAGTATTTTAAATATTCCCCAGGGTGAGGAAAATACCTCTGCACATCACCTGCACATGGGCCAGGCAGCATTATGTGCATGCCAGACAATGAAGTACTGATAGGGAGCCTGAAATCTAGGCAGAAATGTACCAGATTCAGTACATATACCTGTGCCCAAGTTGGCTACAGGACAGCAGAGAGCCTGCCTTGCAGAGGAAAGAGCCTCTGCACAAGCTCTGGAAGCAAAGACGTGGTGAAGTGGTGAGCTGACAATTGCATTTTTTATTTGAAAGAGTGACACAACCTGGTGTTTTGGTTTGTCCAGTCCTTGTCTGGGATATTCAGCAAGCTGCAAAAACTTGCTGATGTGTGAATTTGTCCTCCTTATGCCAGTGCAGATGGTTGGCTGATCTGTTTGCTCTTGGCTGTCGCAGCTATCCTTGCATGCTTGGCAAAAGCCTGTGTACTCCTTCCACAAAGCACAGTCTTTTCTGCATTACTTGTGTTCTCTGCAGTGTTGTGGTAGTTTATGATGTCTAGTGGTGAGTAAGCTTCAAAGTGCTTGGAAGTTAAGTGAATCACTTGAACCTTCTTGGTGCAAAATGGTTCCTGGACAAGAAATAGTTTACTGACCTCTCATTTGAGTGTTTTCCACTTGAGAAAAGAAGACAAAATCTAAAAAGTGACTCCAGAGGTGGCATTCAGAAGCTTTTGCTGAATGTAGGGTCCTGCAATGCTAGGTGGTGGCCAAACAACCAGAAGACAACCACCAAGTATTTCTTGTCCCAAAATACATGGCATCTGGACAAGACAGGGAGGAAATTGTGAGGATGCTTGTGGTGCACTGAGCCTGAGCCTTACTTAGGCTAGATCACCCCATTACAGTCCAACCTGTATCTTGTGGATGTAGTAATAGCTTAAAAATTAATTCATCTGAGGAGATTGCACCATGGACAAATTACAGAAAGTATTTTTTACCAGGATAGAATCAGCTCTGACCAGTGGTAAATATCTGCATACCATGTTAATGTAAAAATGGAAACCCAGAACTCTTTTGAGGAAGAAACTAGGGTGAGGCCGGTTCATTTATTATACTCTGGTCTGAAGCCAGTTTGGCCATGCTATGAGTTTGTCCGGTTTTAAACTCTCAGGTTGTGCTTCAGAGAGATGTACAGATATACTTAACTTGCAAAGCTCATGCATGTGTCATTCTCTGGAAATTATTAGGCACATACACTTAATGAGACATATACACCTATGGATTATTTGTTATAATGATTAAATCCTCACTAATGACTGATAATTACTGGGTAGCTGAAAAATTGCTATTTCCCCATGTCTTAAAATAAAACAGTGGTGTTTTGAAATTAAACTTTTGAGTATGAGGTGAATGTCAAAATACATGTTTAGCTACATGTGGTAAGGTTGGCAAGATGCATTTTCAGAAATAGGAATCTAAAATTAGGTGTTAAAATCACAGTTAGAAAGCTAAATAAACAACCAGGTTTTTAAAAGGCTAAACACTCGTGGGCTGCCTGGCAGGAGCACCAAGTAGATATTTGAACACTTGTATTATCACTGAAAGACAGCACCAAATTTCCTTGATTTCCCAGCAAGGACCTAGGCCTGAACATCCGTGTTCACACAGCCAGGCACCACATAGACCTCTGAGTGCTGGCAAGATCTCCTGAAGTTGTGGAGCCAACGTAGTGGGGAGAGGAGGCACAGAGATTTGGGCAGACTGGAAACTGTATGCATTTAGGATGGGGAAACATATGTTTCCTGCTCCTAATTTTAAAATCCTAATGCATTTAGATTTATTTTATAAGCAGTCCAGTTTATGGTGTCCTTGGAGATTGGTGCTTGTTTACATGTGGAGAGCTGGCGGTTGTTGATGAGTTATCAGTTCTCTCATCTCTGCACCAGTCTTTAGATCAGTGCCCACAGGTGCCTGGGGAGCAGTTAGCTGCTCCAGGAACAGTGGGTGAAGCTGGGGCTTTACACTTATGCACCTTCTACTTTCCCACTGAACCATGTATGCGCTGACACATACATGTATTTCTTCATTCGCACGGCAGTCTTTCCTCCTGCTTGCCAAGTCCATCATCTCAGTTCCCCTAGAGAAGGCTGGGATACTGATGCAAGACTGTATTAGATGGCCGTTGCCCTCCCTTGAAACAGAATCTGATGACATGTCTGCTAAAATGCGTCAGAGGGCTGGGTAGAGAACGTGAGGGTGACAGAGAGAGAAGTCTGGGTGGAGGGACCTGGTTTTAATTAAAAAAACCAAAGCCGTGTTTTCCATGGCAGTCAAGCCCAGCAGTAGCTGCTGGGCAACAGTGGATTTTCAGGTGGCTTGGTTATTTTCCAAGGAATCCTCTGCTGTGGGAAGCCCATAATGCCAGGATAGGGATTAGTGGGGTGCTCAGGCTGGAGATGTGCTGCGGGGTCTGGGGTGGAACTAGGCAGTGAAACAAAGCTGATAGCCCCCAGTTGCAGTGCAGAAATGGCGTTTTTCAGGCTGGAAATATGTTTTTTCACTCCCTTTGGTTACAAGAGGGAGCACACGAGTCAGTTCCGTAGTCCTCACCAGTCATTAGGTGGCCCTGGAAAGGTCCTGGTTTTGGCACAGGCCATGAGGTAATACGCTTCCCTTCCCATGTGTCTCTAGTGTCCCCCTCCCCATTCATCACTAGTTGATCACACTTCAAGCTGCCCAAAAGCCAGAAACTTTCTCTTTGTACGTTTTTATGTGCTGCATAGCGTGGAGGGACATCAGTCTTCTCAGAGCCCTCAAGCACTACCATAGCAAGAGCTGTATGAGTGAAGTAGAGTAGATGTTACAGATCCTCACATGGTCTCTAACAGCTTTTCTCTATACCCCAACCTATCCCCAGCAGCAGCATGTTCCTCTTGCATGAGATAAGCTTGGTTTGGATGCAAAAGAAAGCTGGGAGGTTCAGCTGCCTGTCTAAAGCCAGTGTCCAAAGCTTTTCCTGCATAGGAAACCGACAGTATTGTGTCCAGGACTCTTTTTATTTAGAAGCATTTATTTTGTTTGAGACAGTGGTCCTCTTCTCAGGCACACCCACTGAGATACTTTCTCTTCTTCCTCCTTCTGGAGCTGCTGGAGGTGGGCATTGCTGTACATTTGCTTTATGAGTCATAACCCTCATTGTGCTGCATATCACTCTGGAAGTCAGCTCTAACTCCATGGAGAAATTCACAGCGCTCCAGTTCATCCACACCAGAAAAAAACTTCAGATACCTCTGGAAAGAATACAAGCAAACCAAAGTGGAGAGCTTTCTGGCATGAATTTCTGAAGATGCCTCAGGAGCAACAAAGGGAAGACAACTTTGAAACTGTCATTTTCATGACAGTGGAAGCCTCTGAGTGCCACAGAGTTATGGCAGTGCCTGATGAGGACCTGTATTTCTGCATCTGCTTTGTGAGAAACAGCTAGACAAGAAATGGAGATGAACTGTCACAGGCTTGTTGCTGCTGCTGACCACGATGAGAGGGCTGAATTTCTTTTAACAGATGTTGGGTTTTGATGTAGGAAATTAATGAAGCTAGTTTCTTCATATGTAGCATCTTTTATTTTCTTCCTCTTCCTGTGTCTTCTTTGATGGAGCAGTGTCAGTGTCACCATTTACAGAAAATCATGCTTATCTTCCTTCTGTCCATTCATTGCATCCATTTGGAATCAGTCGCATCACCCATGGTTTTCTCCCACATCTCTGCTAAAAACACTGGCAGGATCCCCTGTGTCACACAGCCTGCACAAGGACTTTCTCAAGGGCCTTTATGGAGAACTTTGCACAAACTGTTCATTCACCACAGTTGGATCCAGGCCGGCTTTCAGAGCCCAGCTTGAGCTGTCTAGGAAAAGAGAAACCCTGCTGCTCTTACTCTGAGTGTTGGTTTCCCACCTTCAGGAGGAAGACAACCCCACTCTCCTTGTGTGGGGATGTCAGAGGGGTGAGTGATAGCAATTGCAGTGGCACACGTGTTATGGACAGGCAGGCTGGTGCTGCTCCTGAGGTGTGACCACCTGTCATGTGCATGCCTTGAACAGGATGACGTTCCCATCCTGCCAGCCACAGTAAAAAATCCAGCTTCTATGTGAAGAACAAACAAGCATTTGTTTCCTTTTTCTTTGGTGCATGCCTGGCATTACCAGGAAGATTTTAATGCACTGTTTAGATAAGATGGAGAACCTCTCCTTGAGCCAAGCCAAATATGATCTTTCAAACAAAAGGAGGGATTTCAGGGAAGGGAGCTCATGGTGCAGGTCCAGGGAACTTTCTCAGTTGGAATTTTCACAGTACAGAAGGGCTCAAAGTTGCTTTCCCCTTGGAGGTTAGAGTCCTGGCGAAAACACTTGCAGGACCAGTTGATGCCCCCAGGTACCATGTCCTTCTGTCCCCAGGTGACCTGTGTGGGTGACGTTTTGTGGAGAGGTTGCACATTGCCAGGGTGGGCTGGGCTGAGGGATGTTCCCCAGTCAGGGTGGCCCTGGGATTTCCAGCTTTTCCAAAAGCAAAGTGCTTCCTATGTTTGGATAAAGGGTGTTCTTCATGCAGACCTCCCAAGGAGGCTGATCCTCTTGTTGCCTGCCTTGTCCCTGCCTTCTCACTCTCATTCCTTCTTGGCAGTTGGACAGTGAGGGAACTCCTTCATTAGCTCACCAAGGGCCTGGAGGTAAATTCCCTGCCACACAGGAACCAGCACCAGCTCATTGCCACACATGGAGCTTTCTCACACATGCAGAAGCAGCCCCGTGATAGGCACTGCAGGCACATGTACAAGTTAGTTAACACCAGCAAATCAGTGATAATTTCCTGACTAGCTGTTTGTTTGTATCCTGACATTTTCTTTAGGAGTGATGTTCCCAAAGCGTCAGCTCTCCATCTGAGTTAATACATCACACTGCTGTTTATCTTAGAAGGTCTCTATGTGTTCTACTTGGTCTAGAACCAATTATTCCAGAAATTAAAAACTCTTTGGTTGCTTGGTTGGTTGGTTGTTTTTGTTTGTTTGTTTTCTTTTTCCCCCTGGTATAATAATTTTTACAGCTGCAAAGCAGCAACTCCAAAGTTGAAAATACAGCTTTGCAAAGCTCACAAGAAGGATATTTTAAGGGTCTGAGTGCTGTTTTCTCTCTCCAGGTGTTGTACACTATCCATTTTCAGAAATGACGTGGATCTAGGTGGATTGTGGGTCTGATCCACTGCTTATTTTCCATTGTCTTCTGTCTATTGCAGATGAAAAGGTACTTTAGTACTTGCCAAAGTGCCTTTGAATAAAGAGTAATTCTGTGTCTTTACTGCAGAATACTCATTAGGTCAGCTAACTATTTACCAGAGAAAAACTATCCAGGACTAGTAGGTGCCAAAGCACTCTTGAGCCTACAAAATTACGTGATTCGTGGGCAGATGAGTCAAAATTCCATGAACTGGGCTGCACAGTACTGACAGTTCCACGTTTGCAACACAGTGCTCAAACAGAAACAGGGCTGAACATGATTTTCCCTTTGTACTCATGGTTAGGTTGGGACTGGTTTAGCTGAATGGCTTGCTGACATCTACACTATGTGAAATGACTGAGTCTTTCATTTTTAGTGGCTGGACAGGAAAGGATAATGCCGGACTGTAACATTCCTTTGCTAAGTGCTGTGAAAAAAGACTAATTCACCTATTCAAGAAAGGGTTTCTTGTGCAAAACTTCATCCTCTGTCCCAAACAGTGGTATATTGTTTTTTTTAGTGCAACATATTTGTAGGAAATTCTTCATCATTTGAGACTTTTAACATACCGCCAACAGCTTTAGATGTACTTTTTAGGAAAAGAATTATTTTTTACTTTGAGCAGAGGAGCGTAGGCAGATCAGAACAGATACTGACATTCCCCATGAATGTCTTTTCCATCTTCTGGCACTACATTGCAGTGATGAGGGGTTTCCTCAGGGATTGATATTGGGAATAGTGCTGCTTAACATCTTTGGGAACAAAATGGATAGTGAGATCAAGTGGACACTCAGCAAGGTTGCCAACAACACCAAGCTGTTGCTAGAGGAAAAAGGATGGATCCAGAGGCACCTGAACAGGCTTGGGAGGTGGGACCATGCAAATCTCATGAACGTTCAACAAGGACAAGTGCAAGGTCCTGTGCCTGGGTCAGGGCCATCCCCGAACAAATGTTGTCCTGGCTGATTAATTCAACCTTCCTTGTATGATCCACAGGGATGTGGTAAAAGCTCTTTTTCCACCTGTGCCTGGGGCAGAGACGTATGAAATTCAACCCAGTGAATAGGATGAGGGGAGTTATGCTTTGGGTTATACTTTGGAATCAAACTAAAAGCAGTTAATGTATCCTTAAGTCACCTTGCTGCTGCTGCTTCTGTTGGTTTATTGCTGAAGGCTCACAGCTGAAGTCAAATGCTGAATGGTTGCCAAGGACAGCATGTCATTTTGAATATATGAAATTATGGGAGAACAACACTGCAAGCCTGTTCCTGCAGCTTTTCCTCATACGAAACTTGGGAAGTCTCACAGCAGTGAAAATCTTCACCTCTGAGCTTGGTGGAAAGAACTCACAGCCTGCTGAGTCAGTCTGAAAGACTAGAAATGCTGTCCATTTTTTTTGATGATCAGTTAAAACAGAGGCTTCCAATGTGAAATGCTTTGTGAAACTGTTTTCTTTTTCTGTTGTGAATAAATTCATTTGCTGCTGCAGGGCTGTTCTTGAGTATGGCACAGTTGTGTGCCATTTCATAGAGAATGGCCTGTCTTTGAGGCAAGAGAGATTATTTTTTCTGAAACTTTCCTCCCCTCAGAAATAAAAGAAATTTCATTAGCTAATATGTCATAACATCTTATATGCCTATGCTGTTTTCCAAGTCTTCTCCCTGTGACCTTAATTTATGAATCACCTTTCATGTTTCTTGAACTTTGGGTAGTGTGTAAATTCGTTTATCAACTTGCACCATAAATAGAATATAGGTTACTCTGTATAATAAAGTTATATTATCAAGAGAAGGTAACGTAAGTGTTTTTAAGACAGAGTAATGAATAATACATTAATTTCTGGAGTTCTGAAACAACAAGTAATTGATTAATATTGTAATAAAGATTTACTAGTGATTTATTATGTCACCATAAAACAGGAACATGACAGAGTTTGGTGCCATTTTATCTTGGTACTGGAGGAAAACAAGGAAACAGAAATGTTAAAAGAGATTTGTGGTATCATTTGCTTCATCTCATGATGGGACAAAATGTGAGCACTATACTTTTCTGGGTCAGATTCCAGTTTCAAACTTCATGTAAAGTTTGGGAGCAAAGAGAGCTTCAGAATGAGGGAGGTTTTTGTCTTTCCTCTTTTTTCCCCTTTTTCTTTTTTTTTTTTTCTTTTTCTTTTTTATTTCCTAGTGCTTAAGTTTTTACCAAAACAAAATAATCATCATTCATATTGATGGCTTTTCATTCAGCTTGTCCTGCGTGCTTTTAATCAGTGAGAAACCACAGGTTAGTACTAATCCACAAAGATCAGTGATTTGCCATCAAAATAGTGGTGCTTCTTTTGTTGTTAAAAAATGGGGGAAAAGATTGAGAGTACAAACTTTTTTCCTATCAACCCCCATTTTTATTCGTCTCTCCATAGCTGAAATAAGTGTCCAGGTGGAAAGCTCAGCATTCTTTTCTGTGGCACACATATCTGAATATTCTGCACCACAATGCTTGTCCTTTGAGGAGAAATCTTGGTGACGCTGTTCCTATATTGCAAAGGCTCTGACCTCGCCTACCATATAAAAGAGAGCAATAAAAGTTGGGAACAAAATGTCTGAATAAATAACAGGCAACGCTGTCCCCTGAGAAACAAAGGTCAGGCTGCAGCCATCTGGGAATGCTGCTGTTCATGGAGTCCGTACTCCCCGATCTGAAAGGAAAGACTTCCTGGGACAATCCAGAAAAAACAGGCAGAGAGAGAGAGAGGTGGCTGATACTGTGCATCCTTCTTCTCTGTGGAAACAAGGTGTTTGCAAGAGGATGAGACTGCTCCAAACACTGTCAGTCTTGGCCAGGAGGCAGGAGCAAACTGTTTAATGCACCTTCCCAGAAGCTCCTTCTGTTAAAGCTTGTCTCTTTGTTCACATGCAAAGCCAACAGATTGGCCTTAGAATGCTGCTGCTGCTGAAGGTGATGGAACAACAGCTATCTAAGTTGTTTCATTATTCCTTAAATATAACATGGATAGGAGTTTAGGCATGGTTAGGAGCAAAGCACCTGCCAGTGCTGCAAGAGCTGGGTGTGAGCAAATATGAGTGACCTGACTTACCCTCCCTCCAGCACAAGCAGAGCTCATCTTTCTCATCCAAGAAGGTATCGTTGTCACACATGGAAGTGTGGATGCCTTGCTGCAATTCACCCTGGTGCTCCTGCATGTCAGAGGTCTGGCGTGGTTCCTTCTCCTGGCTGCTCCTGTGCTGTGCCACATTTGCATGCTACAAGTCAGAGCTCCTTAAAAATTTCCACTGGAAAAAAATGAAAAAGAGTCCTGGCATTTTCAGTCTGAAAAGCAAGATGGTACACTGGTCTTTGGTAAACACACATAACATACTAAAAATGGAAAGGCTCATTACAGTGAAGATGTGTAAGCAGAAACATTCAGTGATGTAGTTTGAAAGACTGCTCTAAGGCACTGTTAAACTTTGTCAGTTGGAGTTGCAATAAAACCATGACAAGAAGCTAAAAGTAAAGGAAGCAAGTTTAGCTCTGCTGCACCTTTCAGCCAGGATAAACTGGTGCAAAATGGAAGGGGGTGGCAGGAGAACAGTTTTCTCCTGTTCTGTACTGCTATAAATCAGAAGGCAAAACAAAATGCGTGCAGACTCGCAGACTCCTGATTGTAAGTCATTTTATAACAATGAACACACAAGTGCCCAGGAGTGAAAAATGAACTTGGTCACCCCTGGGCAATTGTGCCACACAACTAAATAGAAAGGGCAAGGAGTGCTCTCATGCACTGACACCACATGATGACAACAGGCTGCCAAGGTCTGCAAGGGTGGTGCACAGGTGGAAGTTGGCTGTTTGAAAAGAGATGTTTGGCACCGTTTGAGACACACTGGGGTGTCTTACCTGGTCTCTAGCTGGAACAAGGTGCTGGATCTCCTTCATCCTGCATGCCTTGTGCCTACACCCTGACTTCAGAGCCTAAAATTACTCTAGAAACCATCCACTGAATCCTAGCTTTTAGTTCCACGTTACACAGTGCTTGCACTTGGCTTTTCTTCAGGCCCCATGTGATGCCCCATCTGTCCTGAGTGTCAGACGTCCTTTGATGAGTGTTCATTCCCTTACCTCTAGAGTGTCTGAAGTAATACAAAGAGTCCATAAAAGTAACATTATACAGAACAGATACTGTACAGACACTGTTGCACCATCAAGGGCTCAGTGCAAAGACAGCCAACAACAAAACACTGGGCTGCTTTTGTGTTAAGAGACTTTGCAGTTAAAGCACAGGTCTGGTTGTGTTGCTATTTCAAAGGAAGAAACTATTGGGTTATAGCTGTGTGCGGGTCTAAGGATGTAAATGAGAAAAGGTTTGTGGTGAGAGAAAAACCATTTAATTGGACTAAATTAGCTGAAAAAAAGTAAAAACAAAATCCCAGGGAAAACATCAGGCACAGAAGCTGCTCTTCAGGTCCAAAGCAGCAAACTTCAGGCTATGTACAAGCTGATAACAATTATTCTAGATTAGATTCAAGTATGTTAACGAGTTACATAAGCAGAGGGACGAGTCAGCTACTGCTTGTAAAGCAGAGAGGGTATCTGTAAGGGGAGAAATAATAAAGCATTTAGCTCCTGTGGTCCCTTCCAACCTTACCCATTCTGTGATTTTTGTGATTCCTCTAAGACAAAGGAATGTAATTATGGAGAATCCACTTGCTGCCAAATTAATACGATCAGCTCTGAGGCAGCATTTTGATGCAGTAAATTCAGCTCTTTTGGTTTCCTAGTATCAGTTCAAAAGTGCTGTGGCTGCACAATGCAGTGTGTTGATCCAGCATAAATCTACCTGCTGTTCAGATCTGTTAGGAAAGGTTGGTGGGCTAATAAGGTACAGTCTTTCCCACTGCACCTGATGTTGAAGTGTCACAAATGTCTAAGATTTTTTTTTTTTTTTTTTTTTTTTTGGTTGGTATTTTTTGTGCATAAATAGGGGTGTGATTGAGCACTATCAAGCCTGATCCAGACTGACTTTGTGGCAGTCATTTTGTCATACTTTTTGGCCTTCTGGAAAACTTACAGATACATCCCACCACCAGGGAGATAAATTTAACTTAAAGATGGGCCCTTTGGGGAAATTGCTACCAGATTCCTTTTCCCTCCCCTCCACCCCCAACTTGGCAAATTGATCTGTTTCATTACTTTGCCGTATTCTTACCAAGCTCTTTGTCTTAAACCATACTTATTAGAAGATGCATATATGTGAATGAACTTTATTGTAAAACTCCTTTTATGAAAACAATTTAATGTAATATACAGGTAAAAAGACAGAGACATTTTAGTTTTTTAAGGGATGAGGATGGTAAGCAAGATAAAAAACACAAGGGCAAATTATCCAGTGTTCTGGCAAAAGAAAGGTCCTAATCTTGACTTAAGGTGTCCGGCAGTCCAGCAGTAGCTTTGCTCATGGCAGTCTGCATTCATATTGGGAAGTGTGGAATTTTTTCTGTAATTGAGCAAAGATTTCTAAGTTCCCTGTTACTCTGGGTGAGAACATGCTACTGTCTTGTACAGCCTGTGAAATGAAACAGAATGCTGGAGGCTGGAGTGTGATGATGCTATGAGAGGGGTTACTTTTTTCCCAAGAGGGAGAAAACCAATATCCGGCTTTAGACAAAAGGCTGAGAATTTTGCCTTAGTACAAGCTAGCAGAGCATATACACTACTGAAAGGTAGCTGGAATGTTTCCACCATCCCTGCCTGCAGCCAAGAAACGCTTGTGAATTAATCCAACCTAGATAACACTAGATAACTCTGCTCTGTGACTGCTTCTCCTGAGAGTACAGTGCCAGTCTGAGAGAAGGAGGCTAACAGCACTGTCTACCCCATACACTTTCCTGCCATTGTTGCTTATTTTATCTCCCTGTGGAGATGCCATCTAGCATCTAGTAGGCAAAGGAATAACACTGCTGGCACATCTCAGATTTGCAGCTATTGGAAGGACTTGACTATAAACAGCTATTACCACCACAAACCAGGCTCTAAAACCTTGAACTTGGTGCCATGGCTGATGGGCAATCAACCCCAGTGCTGCAGCCAGGACTACAAGCTCCCACACAGTACATTCTTCTACAACCCGAGAATGCTACTTAGGATGCCTAGTTTGTGACTCAGCCCTCTTGTGCTGGCAAACCCTGCATACTTTTTTGGATAAGTGGATCAATAACAGAAAATGATTGGAAAAAACTTATGGAAGACAAATGAACCTGCAGAAGCTTCATCCATATATGTACTCTGGTAAAAGAGGGTAAGCATTGTAAGCTAAGCTCAGGATTCACCTCCTGACAGCCTTAAGTGGAGACAACTTCTTGTGTCTCTTTGTGTGATGCCCACTGGAGAGAAAGCACCACAATTCTTCTGCCTTGGAGGAGAATCTGCTGCTGGGGAATGGAAGTAGAAGAGAGAGGGATGCTGGTGAACACCTGGCTGTCTCTCCATAATTATTTCTTCAACGTGATTCACCTGACTCCTGTTCAGTTACTTCTGCCTAACTGCCCCACACCCAGAGCTGCCTGTCTGCACCACTCTTGAGTGTTCGGTCTGAGGCTCATCTTGCAACTGACATCCAACAAATGAGTTCAATAGACTGTCACTGAGAGTTCTGTTACTGCATCAGCAGGTGCCAGAGCCCAGGGATGTGATTTTACTTCCCCTCCCTTGCTCTCTCCCAGCCACTGCATTAACACAGAGGCACTGAACAGCCTGAGAACTTGCTCAGGGTACACTCCAAGGCAGAGGGAGAGAAGAAATCTCCTGGTGAAATCATCTAGTAGTCCTTCAGCATGGGAATAAAGGAAGGACCTGGGTTCAGGTCCCGCTTCAGAGATAAACAAATCGAATGTTGCCTGGGATGTGTGTTGCTTGTGCTACAAAAGGAAGCCTTTCCGCTACTTTCATTCATTTCAGGCTGCTTATCAAAGGATGTGGTTCAGAGAGGGGGCAAAATATTGCAACTGAGTGGAGCTGACCTTCCTAGAAGTAGCTGTTTCTTCCCATGTATTCCCAACCTTTCTGACTGCAGTGGGAGCAGCTACAACTCGTTTTGAAAAGCAAGATCTGAGTGTGCTTACACTGCTGAGAGACCCACAGCTGGCTTCGCTCATCACCTTAGCTGGTGCCCAGAACACTCTCACTTCAGTTCTAGTTTTTTTTCTTGACCATAATGGTGGAGAGAAAATAGTAATTCCCTGGATTCAGTTGGAATTATACTGGTACCCATCAGGGGTAAGCAGGAGAAAAAACGGATCTTTTGTTAGTATTGGGCATTTGGAAATGTTGTCAGGTCACATAACAAAGTGCAGAGTACAAAGTAAAAGGCATACCCCCTGTTTTTGTTTCATTCCCCAATTCAGAGGTCAGAGCTGCCTGCCCTTGTGCAAACTCCAACTCTGGGGCTTCTCCTGGGAAGCTGTGAAAATTCAGTGTCCTGGAGAGAGCCTGAGGCAGTAGCTGGGAGACCATAAGTGTGTTCTACCTGCAGAGAATGGGATGGGGGGAGTGAAACAAGATGCCCCACACTGACATAACTCAATCTAACATCTCTGTGCCTTCAGGAGTCCCTCCAGCTTTGCTTCCTCTGGGAATCTGTTTTTGGGTAGCCTGTTAGCAGTTTCTTCTGGGTGAATGGGAGAAGGACCTGTGCAGCAGCACTGCTGGCACTGATCCACCAGTGAACTTTTAAAGGAGTTGGTAGTTCAAAGCGATCATTTGCAGGTTCAGTGTCATCACTTGGGACTGGAGAAGGAAGCTGGCCACTGCAGTAGTGGTCCAGTCCTGCCAATGTGTTTGGGTGAGCCCAGCTGGCTGTTCGACACTGTATGTCTTGGCAGTAATTCTGTCTCTCTCTAATTAGACTTAAAGGACAAGGCTGTAAGTCTGTTAATAATCATAAGTTAATTTCTCCCTCTCTTGTTATCTGGCACTGCGGATATAATAATAAAGAAAGAAAATGTTTGCTAAGCAAGGAAGAGGGACAGGTAAATTTAAACTGGCATCAGTGATGTCGCCTGAAACTCATGTGGATTGGTGGCATTAAAGCTACTGAGTGACTATGCAAGAGAAAATCAAAGGACTGATCCCTGCTTGTGTGTTGGGCTGGTGTTTGGACTGGAATCCCATCCCACTGATGGTCAAAGGAAATCTGCGTGTGGGAGAGTGGTTGTTGATTTACACAAGCAGCCCTGTCTGTATAAAATAGACTTTGGAAGCCAGGGCAGGACTTGGGAGGAAGAAACTGTAATTTCTTAACAACCTGTTGTTTCCTATCCTTATGTACATTCTCATGTTTCAAGTGAGCCTCTCCCCTTCCTTTATGCTGCATATTTTCCATTTTAAGATTTCCTGTTCGAGCTAAAGGGCAAAGATCTTTAAAATATCAGCACGAAGCCAGGGTTACTCGGCGTGTGTAAATGAGATATCAGGCTCCGAGCTCTTGGTCTGGCAGTCGCACTTTCTCCTTATCAGAGAAAAAGGTCCCAAGTTCAATGTCTTTGACTTTCTAACTGATGTGTTGGACTAAAGTCTGACCATGTGGGCAGCCAGGCAGGAGACAGCAGAGTAATATGTCTCTGTGTTTGATGGCCATTATTGTTATAGTGTTTGGCAGCAGACACACAGACTTCTGTCTTCAGGGTGTTTCCTTTCTTTACTCTCTCTCTCTCCGTCTCTCTCTCTCTCTCTCTCATTCTATTTGCATGCATCCACTTACGTTACTTTCTCCCTGACAGCTACAACTAGGCATTAGTGAGTGGAGGGACAGGGCGGTACTGAGGGGGAAGGAGCACACTCTGGCTTCACTCCGTGTGTGGAAGCAGCACTCAAATCTTTATCTGTGCCCCAAACTATCAAAACACACAACCCCCCAAAAATACAAAGCCTTGAATGGGGGTATTCAATGACAGACATCCAACAACAGCTTCTCTGTCAGCATTTGACCAGGAGGGCATTCTGCAGGGAGTTAATCCTGGAACCAGCCATGGTGCTACTGAAGCATGTCTCTGGCAAATATGGCTAAAAATACTGTGAGATGGGGAAGAAGATGCTGAGATAAACATGGATCACAGCTGGTGAAAACTGTTCTGGCCTAAATGCTTTTTGACAGAAAGTGATTTTTTTTCTTTATCTGCAATTTCTTTTGAAGTACTTCATCTTTTTAAAACAAAAATAAAATCGTTGTTCCTTTCTGATGTATCAAATTTATTTCAGCCACTACTTTTTCCTCTGTGGAAAGGTGCAAAAAATGAGGTGGGAGGGGAATAAATCACTGGAAGAAGAGAGCAAATTCCCGTCCAGACTGCTCTCCAACCATCTCCTGTCCTTGTATGCTTCTCGTGCTGCCCGAACATAGCTGGAACAAATCCCACGGGTACCACCACCAAGACATGGATAAAGCAATGGCAGATGCATATTACATGCAGTAGCCAACTGGGAAAAGGCTTTTCCTTTCAACACAAACTTTCAGGAGTGCTGGTGAACATCTGTTGCTTGTCTGTCTATCCAAACAGCACTTTGCTTGAAGCCAGGAAGAAGGAGCCAGGGGTTGTATGGCTGAAGGGGTATAAAATGCCTAATTCTCCTCGGGTATTATGGGGAGGCGAAATGCCTGGAAAAACCTGGCCTTCCAGCCTGAGATGTATGCTAATACCTGTCCCAATTATCTCTGAAATCTGTGGGGCCCTTGGGGTGCAGTGTGTTTCTAAGTTGGAGAAGAAAGCAGGGCTTTAAGCCCTGTGTCAGTAACCCTGCCATGTGCAGTGACAGCAGACCCCCAAAATCTGTTCTTACAGTTTCTAGTTGTGGTGGACATCCCTGCAGAAGACAGACAACCCTGTTAGAGGGTTGTGTAAGGCGAAAACTTAGTGTAAGGTACATCATACACAGCTGTGCTAGGGAGATAAGGCAGATGTTCCAGGGTACCAGTAGCACTATAAATGCAGCAAATGGGCATGGAAGGAAAAAAAAAATCAACCCTATTGTGCCTACCATCACTTGAGTGTTGCTAAATGGCTAGGGAGGTCACCAGACTTGTCCTGTGCTCAGCCTAGCTATGCCAGCTGAAGGTGCAACCAGTGTTCTCACTGCTCATAGAAAGCAAGAAGAAGGGAAACACACAGATGTGTCTGCACAATGTCCATGGGACATTTCTCACTTTTTTCCCTTTCTGTTCATTTCTAGGGAGGGTACAGAGGGTTTTTTTTGTTTGTTTGTTTGTTTGTTTGTTTTTTTAAATTAGTTTATCATTTAGAAAGCAAGGAAATTTTTTCCTGGTGCTTCTTTCTTTAAAATTCCCCTGCAGATCTTCATGGTCACGTGTTTATAATTATTAGTAGTTTATAATCGTAATATATATAGGAATATAATATTATGTATTTATATAGTAACTACATAAATGTAGTTTTAATAATAATAATGTTTATAATAAATTAATAATTATAGCACAAAATAGAGGTTCAATTTTTTTCCTCCTGAAATAAAAATATTTTAAAAATGTTTTGACTCTAAAAACCTTATTCCTTGGAAAGAGAAATAAAAAAAAAGTTTTCATTCTGGAAAATTTCCTGAGGTATGCTTTTTGTTTTTAAACAAACTTTCTGAATCTTGATAGTAATTTTTAGGATTAGCCTTTCTCAGGGAATGAAAAGGTTGTTTGTCAAATGAAATTGAAGGCATGTATGAAATACTCCAATGAACTAGGAAGCCTGTGTTCGGTTCAGCACAAGTTGCCAAGCAATTACAAGTGCTGCTCTTCTTTCCCCTAAGAACTGATTTTGATAACTATTCTATACACCAGAAATAATCATTCTGTCTTGGTAGAAAAAGCAGCCCATTAAGTCCTTTGCCTTAGCTTAAAATGTGCAAGAACTGGAGTCTAAAGCTCTTTCTGTCCCAGCAATTTTCCTTTCACAGGGGATTTCTCCACTGCATCAGTGTTGCCTGACCAACTGCAGATACTTGTGTTGGGATCAGCAGAGCTGGGGTCAATGTTAGCATGTAAGGAGATTTTGGGTGACTCCTTGTACCCCCACAAGTTCCTAAGCCCTAAGTGCAAAGAGATAGAGCTCTTCCCAGATGCTGCCTAGTGGATGTGGGAACCTGACTGATTAAAATCCCATGGCACTGCTTCTTGGAAATGCAAATTAATGGCAGAGTGAGTGAAAACAGAGGTAAGGCTGTAGCTCAGGAGGCAAAAAAAGGAGGGAGAGAGGTGATTTTCCACACTGACCATGCTCTGATAGGCACTGTAGACCTAGACCTGCCATCTGAAAGCCAGTGTAAGGCCAGTGCAATGGCTGGAAATCCTGTAGTGCACTGCCAGAATCAAAAAAGGGAGCTTATGAAGGGACAGCAGGCTCTCCTGATGCTGAGTGTGCTAGAGGAAATAGATATGAGGAGGTAAATTGAGTTCTCCAGTAGACTCTAGGGAGATGATAAGGAATGTCAGTAGATCATTTATTTTCATTTATGGCTTGAGTCTATCTAAGGCTGCTGATAAGGTCATTGTTTCCCTTGAGTCACTGTCGTCAAGCTATATTTGTACATTTACATGATTAAGCAGCAGGGGAATCTGACTTTATCTTAATTTGTATTTTTATGGTCTTGTCTTCCTTGTATTTGCTTCTGCTTCTCTCGGTGCCCAGAAAACAGGACAGCTGAAAGGTCTGATCAGTACAGTGTTGATATCCCTAAGTGATTTACACCAGGGCACACATGGGAACATGCTGCAGAACCAGGACCTGAACAGACATCTCCCAAATGCCGGCTTGGCACTTATTAGGACAAAATGATTATCCCACCTTCCCAGTGGTTAAAAAAGATGCAGAGATTCCACTTTCTGTTAGGGTTTGACTGGTGCATGATTGGTGCCTGATTAATGGATGTCACTGGCACATGACAGACATGCGTCTGGCTGTCTTGTACGGTTGCCTCTAAGTGCCTTGTGGAATGTGTTCTAGATGACTGAGTCAGGGCCATAAATGTTTATTAGCCTGACGGACTCCAGAACAATCAATTAAGTCTTTATTAAACCATTCATAAGAGGATCCTCCTCACAAAAGCAATAACCAGCAAAGACTTGTCTTTTTTGTCATCCCTGTCCACCTCTACCATTTGGGATACTCTGACCATGATTTCTGCATGCTTGGACAAGCTGCTCTGAGTAATACTATGGTTCTGGTTAAAGTTTGTCACTGCTCGAATTAATACCCTCTTACACATGTGGGAATAATGTGCATCTCCTGTGGCTTTTTTGGCTGTTTTATTTTTTTTCTCTTTCTGTCATGTGAGTTTCTAATGGAACCAGTTGGGTGTTTTTTTAGAAGCTTCCTACTGTCGCTCATAACAGGTTTACATCAAAAGAAGACTTTCCTTCTGGCATCGCTCAGTGAGGCAGCTCTGGTGATAACAGAGTAAACAAATACAATTACACAACACTTTCCCGGTGTTGCAGGAATCCTGGAGTCGTATATAAGGCTCCCACAGTGAAAATAGTCTACCTGAGAACTGACTGGCCAGATTTTTTTTTTTTTTTTTTTTTTGCATAAGACACTGCATAAAACTGCTACTTGTGTTTCCCCAGCAGCAGTTCCCATGCACATGCCCTGTAGATTCCATTCCCCTGGGGAGGCACAGGGAGGGCGGTGGGCAGCACTGTGTGGTTCAGCTGCAGAGAGGAGCAGCAGCTGGCCCAGATATCCAGGATCCATCCCCCTCCCTCGGCATGCCCCTTAATCCATAAGTATCAGCATGGGGTGCAGAGAAGACAGTACCGTAACCATCTATCCTTTCAGAGGTGGCTGATAACTCCTCCCTGCTTACGTGGGCAGGGATGTCAGAATACCTGGGGACATCCTTCTTCACCTGCTAAGCCCATGATGCTTCAGCAGCTTTGTCTTTAATTGTGTGAGGAGACATAAAGGCAGTCTCAGAGTTAAATTCACTTCATAAGCTGAGTGCTTGTGATGCAGTAGCTGCCAAGGCATTCTCTTCCTTTAGGATGTGCAGCCAAAAGTCAACAATTTGCTTGGAATGCCTTTAGTACAAGTCTTTGGGGCTCATTCAGACATCCACGGTGATGATCCAAAATCCAAATTGATTTTATTCCACTTTTTGTCTTTATGTCAGTATCACCATTTTTCTTACTGGACAGTATTACAGAATCACAGAATATGCTGAGTTGGAAAGGACCCACAAGGATGATTGAGTGCAGCTCCTGGTCTTGCACAGGACCATCCCAAAGAGTCACACCTTGTGCCTAACAGTATTGTCCAAATGCTTCTTGAACTCTTCCAGGCTTGGTGCTGTGACAATCTTGTCTTGGGACCAGGTCTATCTTGGGAAAAAGCTTCCTTAGGTGCTCCTTTCTGGACCTTCTCTCCGTGAAGCTTTTACTATCCTTAAGATTTGCATCCTGATGTGCATTTCTTCATCCTAGTTTGAATCTGGAAAATGCTCCCTATGCACATAACTGACCTTTGTGAGGAGAACAGTTATAAAAGTAGACTTTAAAGAAGCTGAGAAAGCTGAATAAACTCAAGGGCTGTGGTTTGCCTTGTCACAAGGTCTGAGACGCAGGCAGAGGAGAATTTGCTCTAATGACCACTACTTCCCACTCCTCCCACACAGACAGGAGAAGTTTTGTTTTGTTTTTCTTTAGAGTACTTTAATTTAGTAGATGAAGTGATTATAAAACCTCACAATATTTGGGGAATATTTGCTGGTAGAAACCAAGAGAATAAAAAACCACATTTTTAGTCAACCTAAGGGGTTTTTAAGGCTACAAGCAATTTTCAACAAAGTCTGACAGCAGGATTGTGGTGGATGAGGATTGAGACATGAGGCCACATAGGGTGAGAACTACCTGTAGGTCCCTTCTTTGCCCTGCATTTTCCGCTTCAAACAGTGTCACCTTCAGGAGGAGCAGGGTCCCTTCAGGATGCTGAGTTCCCTATCTGGGCATAACTCCTGTGGAGCAAGTTGGAAGGGCTTACCATGTCCCTGTACCTCCGTTCTCCCCCCTCCCACTTTTCCTCATGCAAGCATTTTGGGTTTTGTAGGATGCCAAGAACATTCCCAAAGGTCTGAAATAGCAGAATAACTTCCACACACTAGCAGATTTCAGGCAAAACTGTGAACACAAGGGCTGGTCTGGTTGGGAAACACCAGCGAACATCCCCTCTCTGAGCTTCTCGTGAGTGACCAGGGCACCTCTCAACTGGGGAAGACACAGCACCAGCTTCAGCCCCAGAGGAGCCTTGCTGGTCAGTGGCAGTGTAGGGAGTTATTGTTTGGTACCTGCTGATCACTAATTGCTGGCTTCATCCCATGTGTGTCACTGCTGGGAGGGAGCCAATCTGTATGGCCTTGCAAAAGAGACTGTGGAGTGTTTAACCAGCTTAATGACTCTGTAATTACAAGTCTCCCTAAACTGCTCTTCCATAATTAGATCTCATCACATCTTTGACACCTGACAGGGTTTTAGAAACGTAATTAGAGCCTTGGCAGTACCACCGGTGTTGATCGTGAGGCATGAGGGGAGGAGGAAGTGAAATCGCTGTGAGCAGTGGGAGTCTGGCTCTTATAAGTGTCTTATTAACCTCTCTGCAAGGGCCTTGGCTGTCACAGCAAGGCTGATCCATGTTCCTGGGCTTCCCCACTGCTGCCCCATCCAAGCCAGGCACCTCGGCTGTGGGAAATCCCAACTCACCTGTTTTCAACCTTAAGTCTGGCTGAAAAACAGATCAAGCCAGTGCCTAACCTCTCCAAGACAGGCTGTTTCACAGGCAAAGTAATCCTCACAGGTGACAGTGGACAAAGCCTGTCCCTATGCTCCAGTCAGAGCAACTTCATCTGCAAGGCACTTAAAAAGCAGTGCCTCCATGAAATGGGTTTATTTCTAGATGATAAACCCCTTACTAGTAAAAAATTCTGCTTATCACAGAATCACAGGATGGGTAAGGTTGGAAGGGACCACAATGGGTCATTGGGCCCAACCTCTCTGCTCCAGCAGGGTCATCCCAGAGCACATGGCACAGGATTGCATCCAAACTCTTATGAAGTATCTCCAGTGAGAGAAACTTCACAACCTTTCTGGGCAATCTGTTCCAGTGCTCATTCATCCTCACAGTAAAGAAGTTCTTCCTCATAATCAGCTGGAAATTCCTGTGCATCTATTTCTGTCCCACTGCCTCTTGTCCTATTGCTGGACACCCCCAAGCAGAGCCTGATGCATCCTCTGACACCTCCCTGCAGATATTACAGACATTAATGAGGATACCCTTATGCCCATATATATATATATATATATATATATATATATATATATATACATGCATATGTATCACAAATATATATATATATGTATATATATATACATGCATATATATCACAAATATATATATATAAAAATATATGTTATATACAGGCATATATGTCAGAAATATACTCATATTTCCAATTGTTTTGGTGACTAAAAGAAGGTGACATAAGTAACAGCTTGAATCATATATCCCCCTCTTTTGTTTTATTCATATTCCCTTTTGGTCTTCCCTGACTCTGTTTCAATACTTTCAATACCTTTTTGCTTTCCTCAGGTTCTGATTCATCTGGAGATAGAATCATTCAAGCCTATGACTTTACCCTCTTCCTTTCACTGGAAACACGTGCAGCCACCACTCCCAATCTCATACAAGTAGCATTGTCTCACTGTCATTCAAAACAGTTTACTCATGTGGTGGGAAATTGTGACACCCTCCACTAGAATTTTTTTTTTCAAGAGACCTGGAAGCTGAAATTTGTTATTATATTTTACTGTGCCTTTCAGCCAGCTGTTTATCAATATGCAGCACCCTCCACAGAAGCCTTCTTATTTCTAACATTTCCACACTTATTCCCGCTCCTCTGCAACACATCTCTTCCTTTTTCAGTGCTGCAGGAAGTTTCCAGCTACTGTCAAAGGATGAGTTTCACCTTGGAAGACCTGTGTGAGCCTTGCAAGGGAGATGTTGTTACTACTAATTAAATGGCTGCAGGAATTCAGCTGTATTTTTGGTGGGTTGTTGGTTTTTTTTTTTTAATTTTTTGTTCCTTTTCTCCCTCACATGCACAGGTACGTGCCACAGCTCTGGTAATTTATTATGCTTACTTAAAATGTGTAGCATTCACTGTATTTCTCATTCTTTTTGTAATTGGATTGGGCATATGCTTATGTGGTATCCAGATAAGCAGGAAGTTAGCAAGCAAGCACATTAAGTTAAATTCAGTGTAAATAAAATGCATCAGGACCTAACTTAAAATGATTCAAAGGTCCAGTGAGCATGGGCTGAACTTGAAAAGCACCTGCAGGTACAGCTATCTGACTCTTTATTTTGGTTTTCATGACTCGGCTGTGAACCAGTCCATATGAGGTCACATCAGAGAGGCACTTCCTCCTACTCCTCTCTTTTGGACATCAGGGTTCCATTACAGTGAAGTTGCAATTCTGCAAAGCTGATGCAGGTCAAAGAAACTCTTCTCATTCTTAGCAACCCAACAGTAGACCACATGTCCTAAGTGTGGTACCAGTCCCTAACTGGAGGAAATCTGGCTAAAGAGTGAAGAGGATGATGAGAGTGCCAGACAATGCACCCTCCACCCTGCCCCCCCATTTTTCAGGTTTGAAGCTGTGTGAGAGTGAGACTCACACCTGCAATGGTAATCATCCAAATATCGTGGAAGTACCTAATTCCTTGAATTTTCCCCAGGAGATAGGGACAAGGATGTTCAGGAGGATGTTGCTCTGAGAAGGAACAACAAATGTCACTGTGGAGCCATTGACAGAACTGGATGATAAAGCCAAACCCCTGCAGGTATCATTCAATGCTTAATTGAAGAAGATCTCACTTAATCCAGCCAGCCCCTGAATCTCTCACCCAAGCCTACTAGGGAGGGGGATGTTGTCCTTAATGTTCATGTCTTCACCAAAGCACAGCTTGATGTAAGAGCAGCAGCAATAGGAAAGGTCCAAAGCCTTAAGACTGTTGCTTCTGGCAGAACAAAACCACTTGAAACTACCTCCTGCTCACAGGGCCACCTCAGAGCCCAAAACAGGATTGAAGAGGTCCAAAATCCCATACTATGGGGTTTGGTCTAGTTGAGGGGAGGAATTTTCCTTGGAGCTTTGGCAGCTGTTTCAACTCCACAAGGCCAAATGCCACTGCTGCCCCAGACTGCCAGTCACCCAGGTGAGCAATCTGGCTTTGCTGAGACAAAATTGTACTTTCTGTCAAATATTAGAACTGGTCCTGTTGAGACTATGGGCTATGGCAGAGGTCAGCAATATCCCTGTCGTAATTTAGAGTGATTCCAGGGCTGCTCTGATGTATGCCAGGCTTTTCTGAAAGGCAGTGCAGCTCAGATGAGCCATGGCATTGCATGCTACTCACCCTAAAGACATCAAGGAGTCCCATTCACTCCTCACTGTATCAGACACTTCCTATGTGGTCACCAGGATTGCAAATAACTAGCCATTTTCTATCAGGAAGGGTTCTTTTCAGTGTGATGAGGTGCTGGGCTCAACTATGTCAGGGCTTGATGAAATTAAGGCTGATGTTTCTCTAAATCCTGCCCAGGGCAGTAAAAATAAAGCTTGTTCTAAGATTTCAGTCAAATTCCTCACTTCCTTACTTCTAGAAATCTTTTTTGGGGCATATCAGGGCTGTGACAATTCCTTGTTTATCCTAACAGAGGAGTCATATTTAAGGTGACTAAGAATTAGTCCTACCTCTTTCATTTGCTGCTTCTTATTGTATAATGAGAGCCTGACACTATAGTCATCATCATTAATAGAACTAGGGCTTTTCTACTTTGTTTATTAAAAAAAAAAAAATATTTTTCAAGATACTAGATGTAGACTGAAGGCTGGCCTCCTGCTTAAACACCCAATTTGTTGAAGGATCTTTGGAAGGTATGAGGAGCAATTATTGTGAGCTTTTAATGCTGTAATTGGAGGTGTTGAATCTCCAACAAAGCCTGATTTTATTAAACTTGAGAATTAGCCCTGACATTAAATAGTTGCTAACAATAAACAAAAAGGGCTTCTTTAGAGGTTTTTCAGAGTTTTTTTCTCCATTATCTCTTTTCTGTTTTTGGTGAATCTGCTCACCTTCAATTGTCACTACTCCTCTCCCTGGGTCTGCACTCTCCTGGTTTGCACATACCAGCTGCAAGGCTAAGGGAAAGGAGGGAGGGAAATCAAAGAAAGTTAAAAGAAATGAGGGAAAGGAAGGAGGATAGAAGACTGGGGGGAGAGAAGGTGCTGTCTGTGGAGATTTGTATTTGTTGCTGGTGTGGCTACAGCTTCCTGCATGGAGCTGGGCCACCCCCGCCAGGGAATGTCTGTGTAGATGGGCTCGCGGTGTGTGCCCAGGCTCTGGGTGCCAGCCCGAGGTAGTCAACTCTGCTCCAGAAACCATATGGCCCTGCTGGATGCAAAGCTAATAGATCCAGCTGAGAGATTTATTGTGAGTTGCAGGGAGAAAAGGGTTTGGCCTGACTCCCCTGTGTCCCGCCTTGCAGGGCGGTGCCTCAGCTGTAGGGTCAGGCAACTTTCCAAACTCACCTTGCCATCTCCTGAGGGGACTGGAGAAACCCTGGTACTCATGGTAGCAAGCACAGACCTCCTATAGTGATTGGTTATAATATATGATTGGCCTGACGTGCCCAGAGTATGGCAGGGCCTGGAGAGCAAAGTCTTTCAGATAATTCCTGAGATTTTTGCCTGCAAGCACCACAGGCACAAAACTCCGTCCTCAAAGGACAGAAGTATTTTACTGGTTCTGCAGCAAAATTTGGAAAAAAAAATAAATCAGCCAACCCTGCAACGTATTTAATGAAGTCTTTGGAAGATGAAGTTTAACTCTAAAAATTAGACTTCTGCAGTTGGGTAGTTAAGAATATGAAATCTATGTCTGTTTTCAGCCTATGAATGCACATGCTAAAATGTTTGCCTCTTTTTAATTTTTATTTATAAAATCCAGTCCATAACAAGATTCATCTGTTCCATTAGGCTTTTTAGTAGCCAGAAGCATTTTTATTGTTGGCGAGCATGAGTTTACAAGGGTGGAGGATCATCTGGTTTTGTGCCCAGCTGTTGGCCATTGTTAGGAACTATTAAAAAGTCTTTGTACATGTGCCCAGATATGTGTTTGAGGGGAATGCCATTAATCAGCTTCTAACTATGGGAATAATGATGAGACATCTAAGGAAGACATTTCAATTTTATTAAAATAGCATTCAGGTGGGGAAAGTCATTAATTCTTCTGCATCGCGCTTCACAAGTGTCCAGGAATGATGAACTAACCAAGTCCCCTGCCATCAACACTCACCCTAGTCCCATAACACTTGATACTGTCCTTTAAACAGCGTTGGCTGTGCATCTTGCATCTCACTTTCTCTAGGGCTTTGGCTCCATAACTTATCATGACTTGAAGGAGAATGGAGTATCAGCAGAATATGATCTTAGATCCCCACGAAATGACCTTGGTCTTAATGAAAGGTTTCAGGTAACATGCTTTGCCTTTCATTTGCTTCAGAGAATATGTGTGCACACCAGGAACTGGAGTAGAGGGGCTGGTAGAGATGCATCAGCAAACAGTTTGGTTGCACATCTGAGCAGTGAAGAAATGCTGCTCGCTGATTCTTCAGCTATTTACCTGTTTGAAGACATGATACCTTCAAACTTACAATGGTCTTCACTGGCTGGTTTTAGCAAGGAGGTCCTGTGGAAGGGGCTTTCCTCTCTTCTGCAAGGGTGACAGGTGCTGTTTCTGGGGAGTACCCCACAGGAGAAATCCTCAAAGAGTCAGGCATGTCAGCCCTGAGATGTTCTGGCTTGCTCCCTGTCCTGGATTTCAGCAGCTTTTGGGTTTCTCCAGGAAGGGCTCTATTTGTATTTATCAGTGGAAATCCTGCAACTGCAACGTACGTAGTTCTCTCTGACTGTGGCTGGTGAAAGTTTCTTTTAAGCCATGAGAAGGGTGCACAACTTCTACCAGAACTGTGTTTTCTGTCACCATCAGAGTGGCCTAAGTAGATACTTGTGTAAGTGGCATCTGAATAAAACATGATAAAAAGCAAGTGCTCAGCAAAGTCCAAGTTCTAGAACATGAGAAGGTTTCCAAGGTGTGTTAAAAATTAAGGTGATGACAAGCAACACTTCCACAGCTGTGCTGCACAATGCAAGATATAACCTGCTGCACATGCCTTTGTGAATTTGGGTTAGAAAAACGTAGGAACTGAATGGGTCAGAAATTATTTGTCGAGCAGATTCAAAGAGCTTAGAAGGTGACATGTGGGCATCAGCTGTGCCCCCTTGAATTTTTGGCTTGATGTATTCAGTGTCCTAGTCAAAACCTATGATACATTGGAGACTGCAAAGGATAAGAACGGGTATTTACACTGTGGATTGCAACAATGCTTTCTGAGCTGTTGGAGCTTGCTACCAAAAATAATGTGCACTTTGGGAGTTTTCTAAATTCAACATGTATAAGGACCAAAGTTACTTTGAATAGGCTATGATGATCCTATACTATCATAAGTGACTTAGAAAAAGTACCTGCCTGCTATATGGTGACATCTCCAGAGAATCTGGAAGACTATTAGGCCATGTAATATAAACTTAAGTGATAGTCTCTTCCTGATTCTGCTTTAATATTGTCAACCCTGGGCTTTTAAAACTTATTACTCAAACTATCCTCAAAAAACATAGTATTGAGAAATCATGAGCTTTAAAAAAATGGTAAATTGTGTGTTCTTTTTCTCAGCCTTGAGGGTTTATGTTTTCAGTCTTTCCTCTGCAACAATGCCGACTAGAAACTTACTTTTAAAACACTGGAAGTAGGGAATGTTTGTGTAATCACATGACTCCAAGAAGTGGGACCTTAGGTGAAGGAGAAAAAAAACAAACAACAAACAACAAAACAAAACCAGGACCGAAAACTTGTGATACAATCCCCAGGAGACTGTGATAAAATCTTCTGGATGTCAGTTGTATAGATGAACAAAGATAAGACATCAACTGAAAACAAAAGATATGAATTCCTATTTTCCCTCTCTGAATAAAAATCATATTGAGATTTTAACATAAATAAAAAGTGGGAAAAATATGTGTAAGAATAAACATACAAACATTAACTTGACAATGTTCTGCCCTAAGCTGCTCATTTTTAACCCTGGCCATACTTTTAGGCCTTTTTATTCCCCTGAAATGGAATAAGGGGCACATCAAACTTGATGGCTAGGCATTTATAGGATGTAAATTAGTACAGTTGCATTGCAGTCAAGGACTCAGGTCAGTGAATGGCCTGGTTTCATTAGTTGTTCTCTTTGGGTTTGTTCCTTCTCAGCTGCTGCTGGGGAGAATATGTGAGGCCAGTGTTTGCAAATAGTCCTCAGATGAACTCACACAGAGAATCTCAGTAGCTCTGTTAGTGTCACCTACTCCAGATGTCCTCACCAACCAATAGGCTGTCAAAGAAAATATCTTTATAGCTCAGACAGACAGCAGAATCCAGCCCTTGAACAGACTCTCATGAAGAACAAATATGAGGCACGATTTTTGCCTTTATATTCAAATGCACACTATTGTTCTGCAGTTACATAAGCCAACCAGTCAGAGAACAGAAACAACATCATATGACTTATGTAACTAACCATTGCCCAATCGTGCAATGAGATCTGTGTGGCCAGGCCCCCCCCATGCAAAGCCCCATTGAAGTCCAGACAAAGATCACTCCAGGGTTGGAACCCAACACGGTAGAATTTATGACTATTTGCAACAAGCCACTCACGAACAGAACTGAGAATTAATCCCTGAAGAAACGGGTGAATCATTTTTTTGATGAACAAATACATTCTATTCTGTTTGTAACAGCTTTGTGGATAATTCAGGATTCAGAAAAGAGACAAAATCCATCAAAGCGAATAGACATTAATTTCTAATTGTATGTCCGGTTCTTCAAGAAGTGCCAATACCCTTGGGCAAGCAAAAAGAAAAGTCTGAAGAAAACAATCTTCTGAGAAACAATCTGTTGGTTCTTGATAACTCAGAAATTCATCCAAGGTGTAAACATTGGTTGAAATGGTTGTATTCAGTTCCAAAATTCAGTGGTCTGCAGTCAGATCCTTCCATAGGTCACACGAGAAGACCTCCATGGCTGGAGATGCTGCTGTGACCTATTTCAACTTTCCAGCTTGTTGCACCCTGTTGTGTCTCAAATGTAAACAGTGAGAACTCTTTTCTGCTGCTGAACAAAACTTTGCAGGACGCTGAAAAAATCCTGAAATGCACTCTTCTAAGGAGGAAAAGAATAAACCAGATGGAAAATTGAAACATTGTTAGGAATTATGAGACTGGGTGAAACCCAAAGCCCTTCTTTGCCTTGTTTTCCATTCTTGACCACAGCTCAAACTGCAGCTTTCCAAGGAAGAAGCCCCCAAAGAATAGATTTGCATCACTGTCCCCGCCAGCTTCTTGAACCACAGCAATAGCATAGACTGTCCAAAGCTCTAAAACTCCTCTAGTGGTGAGGAGTTCTATAAAATGCTTCAGATGTGGTGACCAGCTGGCAGCTTGCCTGCCCTCCTAAAGCCTGCCTTTTATTTAAGAGGATGCCTGCCATTGTCCACCTGGATGCAAGTGGAAGTTTCAGACTGAGATTACACTGCACAAAGAAGAGTGTAAATTAATATGACAGTGTGGCCACCAGGCTGTAGCAAGGGAAGCCTCCTCACTGGAAAAGCTGTTTCCCAGTGCTTTTTTCATCCTCCATGTCCAGTCCTAGCAAGTCAGGGAGGTCTGCTGCTTCCCCTTCCCCTGCCTTCCTTCATCCTTTCAGGCCACCTCATATAGAGTCAGTGTGTTTGCTGCCAGTTTGCATCTTATCATGCAGAATAACAAGATGCATCCAGCCCATGGCTGAGGAGGTGGAATGGGGAATTCCGGTTTATGAACACATGAGCTCTTTCAGGAGGCTGAGTTGTAGGATCTGTTATAAAAAGTCCAACTACAGTAATAAGAATCTGCTGTCTGTTTCTAGGTGCTGTTCCTCACTGACTGAAAAACACCATTTCTTCAGGTTGAAAAAGTGCTTGAAACAGGTATACAGGGATGAACCAACATGGAGTATACCCCCAGGTGCTTTCCTCTGTCAGCTGCCCCTCTTGTATCAGGGAGTACAGGCAAAAGCAAAATTATTAATGTAATCAATTTTTCAAGATCAGGGTGTCTTAAATAAGCCACTATGAACCTGGGACTTCTCATTACCTACTGATATTTGGCATAAAGGAGGAGTCTGGCTGATGGAATTGGGAAATATTTTCCCACAAAAATAAAGGAACTCTCAGGACCCCTCTGCAGAACTTCCAGCAAGGACACCACACCTGCCTTCAGCACAGCTTCCACCTCCACCCAGTGGATTTATTTATAGAAACCTTTCAGTAATATCTGTCCCAAAAAGTGCCTTTAAAACA
>JAWWES010000094.1:6453015-6473038 GCA_035583135.1 Lophotriccus pileatus | reverse complement strand
CCAAAACAACCAAACCTAACCCAACCAAAAAAACCTTTGATACTGTTTTGTAACTGCTAGCTGACAGGAACTGGAGCTTCAAACAGAACATCAGATATTATGAAGCTTGTGATAAAAGGCTGTAGGAGCCAGCAGCTCCACACTGGAGCTCCATTGCCAGCACTGACTATTCTCTGAGGCAAGGAACAGATTTCACAACGCCAAAGAAAGAAGAAGCTGCTCAATGGCTAGAGGACAGACCCTGTAAATGCTGCTAATGAGCAAACTGCTCCTGGCTGCAGCCAGTACTTGAGGCACAGAGTGCTGAGGAGCTGAGGAGAGAAAAACATTGCTGCCGCTGCTCCCAAATGCAGCAGGTGCCTGAAGGTGAGGTTGATGGGGGTAATTGGATTTCACCCTGAGATGACTTGTGCTTGAGATGCCTTGGGTCCAAACAAGTGGCCAAGCTGGCAAACAAAACGAAATCAGGATTGGATATGAGTCAATATCACAGCCTCTCACAGAGGTACCTGCTCATCCACCTTGTCCTACATGGGCACCTGCACCACCCAACTCTGCTTCTGAGTAGGCATGCTTCTGACTGCATCAGAGTTGCTACAGCCCTGAGCCAGGCCAAGAGGGACCCAGCATGTCCTCAGGGCCACCACAGTGCCACACAGAAGGCTGAGGAAGGAGTGCAGAAGGAGTGAGGAAGGAGAAAGGATGGAGCTTTTTCATTCCCCTCTTGAAAGAACACCTTGCTTGTAGCAGAAAGGACAAGAGTTGGAACAGAGCAGCTTGTCAGTTGGGGACGCTAAGAAAATCCCTGCTGTTCTTTGTCCTTCTGCATCCACGTTGAGAAATTAGATGATAGGAAAGGAAAGCCTGCTGGGTTACATGTGCCAGTGTACCCTTCACCCTCCAAAGGGTGGGCAGCCAGTCTGACCCCTGGGGAAGCAGCAGAATAATTCCCCAGCATTCTCTGGAGCTCAGAAGGGATAACCCCAGTGCAGAAGCGGAGAAGGAAAGAGAAGTCAATTGAAAAGAAAAAAAAAGCTCCTCAGTTTGGGCAATAGAAATGAAACTTCTGACTCGGTTTCTGAAAGGCCCATCTGCTGGGACAGCTATGCCTGTTGCACAACCCGCTACTGTTAGCAGATAACTGACTCACCACAGCTAGACAGTGCATGGGACAGGCTGAACCCCTTCCTGGGGAGCTAGGTATGGTCTTCAGTCAGTCAAAAGCATTTGTATTTGCTCATTTTCTGACTGGCTGCAGCAGGCAGATCGGTGAGCAGCTGCAGCCAGACAGACAAAACTGGTAACTGCAGGACAAGGCAGTGGCTACAGTAGCTTATAATAATGCAAAGGAGGGGTTACTAATCAGTTGTAGCAAAGTATAAGGAAAGGTCATGGAACTGTTATGGGCTACTCATGATCAAGAAATGTCCTTGGCCATAGTATTACAATAAAGACTTTGTGAGCAACTGTTATTAGAAACTTCAGAGACATTCCTCCTCTAAAAGGAAAAGGTTTCTGCACTGTGCATGTGTATGCCTATGTAAGTGTACCCATAGTTTTTGTTCTTCCTTGACTCTCTTTTCTCCTCCAGTGCTGGGCTGTGTAGTCTTGACCAGTGAGCACAAGCAACTAGGTCCATATCCTCCTTCCTACTTCTGCTGAGAATACAGACCCAGGCTTTTTAAAAAATGGGAGCAATTTATTCCACTGGTTCCCTGTGATCTCTGAGTGCTCTGACCCCATACCCGAGCCTGAGTACAAGCTGCACAGAAACATCTTTCCTGGGCCTTGACTGCTGTGGATGAGCAGCCTCATCTGAACAGCTCAAACCCACCCTGCTTATTTTGCACCTGAATGGCTTAATCTCCTCATGTCATGACTCCAAAAAGGTGAACTGAACAACAGTCTAATAGACATTCCTTCTCCAGTCTGTGGACAGCATTCTCCCAATCTGGAGAAGCTCTCTTACACAATACCAGCATGTTTGCATTTTCAGCACTGAAATTCTGTCTCAGGAATAACCAGAAGCTGAGAAGAGATGGATATTCAGCCATGGAGAATAGTTAGGTTCACCTATAGTAGAGATACAACCCTATGAGATTTCATAAAAGCTCCATTCCTTGACACAGGAAGAGTAAGAATTTGTTCATCTCTGTCCTCTGTCAGCCAAGCAACATTCTCAGTTTCACGCATCCCCAGAAAGACCTTGGTATCAGCAAAATTTTTCAGACTCCTCCAACATTTCTGTCATATATACCCTTACATCTTTTGGAGGCAACCTGTACTTAATTCCTCTTAGGCTCTATCTGTTCTTGGTGAGCAAGACACTCCATGGAGAGCTGTAAGGAGAAGAACCCCTTGGCACGCCCGTGTTCCCTTGGATATTGAGGGCTGGTATGAGAGACACCGATTGCCTCAGTATTTAGGCCAAGATTAACTTTCCCTAGACCCTGGAGCATCTAGTCATCTGGGCACATAGTGTTTGATACACATTCACCTTTCTCTTTGCTGCAACAGAGATAAGAAAACAAAAAAAAATCAAAGAAATAAAACAAAATCACAGTTCCCATTAAGTTTGCAAGACTACCCTTGGTATTTCTCACTTAATTCAGCCCAAAATTTGCATTGCTTTTTTTTTTTCTCTTTGTAGCAGATAGCACATTTTGTATAACTTATGAGTAAGTTTCAACTTGGGCAATTGAATTCTGTTGCTCAAAATTATTCTTGCAGTTTCAATTAGATGCAATAATTTAATTTTCACTTCCTTTTCTGAACTGTTGAGTAATATTAGTTTGCATTGTTCAAACAGTTGTTCTCCATCATCACACAGATGCTTGCTGTGTCCTGGTGGATGATGCAATGTGATCCTTGCACATGGCTTGCATATTACTTTGCTGAATCTATGAGTTGTTTTAAGATGGTTAAGTTGCATTTTGACAAAACCTCCATATAAATCTTTATTATCAGAGTGGTACTCCATAGCAGTCAAAGTCACTGCATGTTTAAAAAAATCAAAGAACCTGAGAATTGAGTTTAGAATTCAGCCTGTGAAAAAATCCCACTGGCCTATATTACTGAAGAACTTTGCTTAGTCATTTGATTTGGGAGATAGAACTCCATGGTCTCCCACAAAAAAAATTATTGTTGGAGTGAGCTTAAGCCCATTCATTACTTCGTAGGTCATGAAAGATCCTCATTTCACACCTTGAGGGTTTTTTTCTGTTCTGAAGGGTGGGCCAAGTTTATAGTGAAGAAGATTTAGTTCCCCCTGTAGCAGTGTGAATGATGGGGCTCTTCCTAAAGGAAAGCAGGTCTTTAAATTCAGGTATTAGTAAGTGTAGGCCTTCATGAAGTTAAGTAAAAGTGGATGATAATCCAGGAGAACTGAAAATTACATTGTACATTAATCCTAAAGCCTTACTTTAGCACAAGCACCCTTACCTGTAGCACAAGGTTTGGTGTTTTTTTCATCAATGTGATAATTTTCTCCTGTAATGACTGACACCAAAGCCTTGTGACTAATTGTCAGGCACTCATTTAGTTTTCAGACTGATGTAGGAAATTTCATTTTCCTTCATTCTTCTTACACATCTTCATTTCCAAAGTTGCTTGAGAGAATCAGTAAATTTCCCAGATTTGCAACTGTATCATCTTGTTTATAGATTCCTTTAGGGAATGATCTTTGATGAGTTGCTGTGGATTTCGGTATCATGCTTCTGTGATTTCAATGGCACAGAGTTGCAAGACATTTTGTTTGATGACTTACAGGGGCAAAAAGAAAAGCTTCTCTCTCAGTGCGTCTTCAGGGCCAAAACTGCATTTTCCCCTTCAGTGCAGTCACACTTCACACAGTAGTCCCATTTAGAGATGGTTTAATAAGGGCCAATATAGGACCAACAAATGTCATTAGCACATTAGAGATAGGATTTATGTGCACAGGAAAAATATGAACTTCTTACAGTGTATATGAATAACTACTACTCTCTCCTTTTAACACACTTTAACTACTGAATTGTGGAAACATCCACAAACTCCTGAAATCCATGATGCATCCAGTGATCAATTTACCTGGAAATGTGATTTTGTGGGGCTTTTTGGCACTGGACTGTGAATATGTCATCTTTAAACAGGAATTTACCTGTCCATTCAGACGACTGCTGTATTTTTCCTGTTTGCACCACTTTGACCAGGACACTGTAGCTGTGCTAGGGACATGTTTCAGTAACAGGCTCCAGCAGCAGCAGCAGCCTGAACTGTGAACTAGACTGGTTTAGTAATGATAAGGTAAGGATAACTCTGAAGTCTCTCTGGAAACTGCCTTTGCCCTGTCTTTTCTGATGGAGACTCAAGTCAAGGAATGTGCTGAAGGAGGCTTGTCTGCCTCCTGCAGCAGCACTCCAAGAACGAATGCTTCACCATGTAAAGCCAGAGGGCAGAAAAATATCTTACACTGAGGAAAAATATGTTATCCTGATGAAAGTAGTCCACAGCAATTCACTGTGCATGCAGCTGTACAAACACACCTTTCCTCTACTGCCTGTTGAGGACAAAGAAGTTTGCCCAAAACACTGTAAGAGGCTGCTGGCAAGGCAAGGATCAGACCAGTTTAGTCCCTCCTTCTGCCCCAGCCACTCAAAGGCACACCTGCAGTTCTTAAACCTAAGTTTTCCTTTGACTTTATTTCTGGGCCAAGGTCTGAATAGGAAAGAACTAAATACATAATATAAGGTAAATAACCCGGAGGTAAATAATGTGTTGCATAAATAATAGACAACATGCACTTCCTGACATTTACATCATCCTCACCTATTACAAAACATGCAAATGGTCTGGCAAGGGGGTAAGCTCTCTGTATATGAATGGAAAACAAACAAGAGATGAAAGGGGAAGAAGAGCAAACAGGCTGGTGAGGTGATGCTCTTGCCTGAGAAACCTCTTGTGAGTGGATCTCTCTGCCAAAGAACTAAACCTGTGAGGAGTCCAGTGACTTGCCAGCTCTGAAAGAGGCAGGGAATGGGATAGGGACTGACAGACAAGAAAGGGAAAGGGATTTTCATATGGGTGAGGCACCACTGGAGACCATCTGTCAGCTCTGTTTACCAGGGTTCTTTCAAATCTGGTAGAGGAGTCAGCTTTTGCTTTGCCTGTGATGAAAGTTTGGCACAGTTTTCCTTCTTCTCTTTTTCTCTGTCATGTGCTGGGGTAACAGCATAATTAGACTGCCCTCAGGCACTGTGAAACATTAACCCTTTCCCTTCTGCTCTCCCTCTCTGAGGACTCTGCCCTTGCCATTATCCCAAGGCTTGGTTGACCAAGAGCACACAATTAGCTGGCACTAGTGATGGGAGGCAGGGAAGGATCAGAAACAGCATGTGATCAAGCCATCCGCTGTTACTGTTTTGTCCTTTACCATTTTCATCTTGGTTTGGGCTCTCCAATTTAACCTGTCAGTTAAAACAGTGTTGTCAACAGCAGACCCATACTGAGGGTGCAGGATTCTGCCCCAGGCTTGTACAATCACTGCATCCTTGAGATTTGATGGTGTAAATCTCACAAGGAACTATCTTTCTCTGTAAAAATCCCCAGAATTCCTCATGTTAGGCTCCAGGGTCTGAAATCAACTCTGGTCTTCATTCACAGACCTCCACCCTCTACCCTGCTGTCTGTGAAGAACCGGCAACCAAACATTTGGATAGCAATGATTTTTTTTTTTTTTTTTTTTAATCTTTTGTTGTCATTTTGATGGTTCAGCTTCACCTTGTCAGAGCAGGAAGAGGAATATTATGACACACTGAAAGGGATTGGCTGTACACCAGTGGGAGTCACTACTATATAATGAACCGTTTCCTACATCTCTGTTTTTCATCTCCCAGCTGTGGAAGATAAAAAAGGTTACCAAGGTTCTAAATTAGCTCTCATGCCCTTCATAAGGCCTTCCTTCTGCAAAGCTGTAGAAACTGAAAAAAAAAAGAAAGTAGAAAAGAGCTGTGCCAAGTTACCCATTGCTGTTTCCTACTGTCATATGCTGCTTACATCCTGAATCATCTTTGTTTCTTAGCAAGAGTGAAGTTGCAGTTTGGACAAAAACAGTATCCATCTCTGAAGGCATGGTGGTACTCAGACAGACAAACAACCTGCTCTCAGCCTCAAACCCCAGCTTATAGTTAAAGCCCAATACTAAGGGTTTGCAGTGTTTGGGAGAGAGGAAGGGGAGAATTGATGTAATATTGTAGGGAGAGAAAAGGAGGGACCTTGTAACATATGAAGAAGTATTTGGCAGAGATTTGGACACTAAGTCCATAAAGCATCTCTGCAACAAAGTGAATTTGTTCATCCTGGTAAAAAGTTTTTATTAAACCCTCTTTTTTAACAACTTAGTGGGCTAATTCCACCAAAGGATATGACTGGCTTTCTTAGGCAGCAGGCTGCAACTTTCTTCACACATCTTTCTTCAAATTATGACAGGTCCTTTTTAATACTTCTCCAGTTCACAATCCTATTTGCATGTGAAGGTCATCCCACAGTGGTTATACACAGGATAATGCTCCCATCCTCGTAGTTTCTTTATTACCAACTCTTATTGCTGCCAAAATGCCACCTCAGTGCCTTGGCTGGGGCAAAAAATGGAGTCCAACTTTTCTGAGGCCAAGTTTCTGCTTATGTCCTTACACTGTGTATCTGGTCCATCAGAGGGAAATGAGCAGACTTTGACAGCTCACTCAAGGCATTGCTCCTGCATGTTAGCTGAATGGATGAAAACTTTTTGCATCAGGCCTTTCAGGCTAGTCCTAAGCAGTTGTCTCACAGGTTCTTTATTGGTAGGCTTTACCTTGCTATGTCTAGTTTGATGATTTAGGTGAAGTTGCAGAGAAACCCAGTAGTGCTTAATTGGTGTTTTGCCACAGGGAAGCTCTGCCTAATAGAGTGCTTACTGCAGTGCTCAGGGATTCAGCCTACTCTTAAGAAGAAGACAATTCTCCTGCAAGCCCCAGTGACTCTGAAGTCGGTGTGCTGCGCTCGATACAGCTCTGCTGGCATTACAGCAGTGTGAGGGAGCAGTTTGCTCCTTTTAGGGGAATCTAGTCACAGAGACCCAAAGGAACAGCATGAAACTGTGTCAAGAGGCTTGATATTAGGAAAAAGGTTCTTCCTCCAGAGGGTGATTGGGCACTGGAACAGGCTCCTCAGGGACGCTGTCATGGCCCCAGGACTGACAGACCTCAGGAAGCATTTGGACAACAGGGTTGTCCTGTGCAGTCCCAGGAGTTGGACTCCATGACCCTTGCAGGTTCCTTCCAACTCTGTGGTTCTATGATCATTTAATTAAACAAAAGGGACCACTGGGTGAGAATCATCCACTTCACGGTACGTCCTTTATGTGTCACTAGAAAGAATTAAGCAAGGTTCATCAACACACTTTTGCCTCTGAAGATAATGAAGTTCAGTCTTGCTTTCCAGTTCATGGACAGAAATTCATTATGTCTTTTTGTGTGCTTATATGACCACTGACTTGAAAGGCAAGTGCTGTGTGTGGTAAAGATATAAGAGAAAGTTTCAGGGAAGCCATTAGGTTTCTGGAGCTTGTGAAATGCAATTTTGTGATGCAGGCAATTGACAAACTAATTAGGGAAGGTGCCCTGTTGGACCTGATACTCACAGTTAAGAACAGGTTGAAGATGGAAGACTGAAGGCAGCCTCAGCTGCAGGGACCTTGAGGCTCTCGTATTTAAGTTCCTGAGAGGAATAGGCAGCAGTCAAACTCACCTTCCCCAGATGCCAGGCACTGGTCTTAGCTTTTCTGTCCCTTCTTTTTTCCTCTCTGTTTTCCTTTTTCTAGCTGTAAATTTCATGCCACAAGGCAATATGTTTGCATACATTTGAGTTGGTTAGTGTGTGTGATTTTTAAATTCAGAGTCATAAATATCCTACATAGTACAGCATGAGAAAGGCTGGTTTATCCATGTGGAAGCCAGGTCATTTTCAGACTGAGACAGATGTATCAGAGGGAGCACAGCTTGAGTTTATAACCCTGGGGTTTTTTTCTTACTAAAATAAAAGGGAATTAGTACATTACATAGTATTGTTTATGCTAAGAAATATTTTCAGTGTACTCAGGGTGTGTTGATGTTTCATTCCTTCTTGTTTCTGTGTAACACTATTAATTCTGTCCAAGTTGCCATCAAATACATTCTTATTTTCTCAGGAGTACCCAAATATTTCTAAGGTGGAGTGAGAAACAGATAGTTCCACAGCTGATGTGTGTTTCCCCCTTGGAATGACATCACTGTTTAATTCCACCAGATATTTTGCTCTTTATACCATTTTGACAGAAAGAGAAAGCTATTGTCTCTTGCATAGAGATGGGTAGTTACAAAGAGGCCAAAACCAAAGAGAATGGAGACCATGATTAAACAAATTGATCTCTGAACATAAAAATTGTGATTTAATATCTAACACATTGAATTACATTTTTATCTATAGTAATTCCAGGAACTTCAGATGAACCAGAAAAAAATAATTCTTACTTTCAGTCTTTTTAACATATAGGCAGTTGTTTGTGCCAAAGGGTCAGTTTCAAGAGGTTCCTTAGTAACTGAACTTAATCCTAAATATACTCATTTATGAAAAGTGAATCTGGTGCAATTTCTACCAAAAAAAAAAAAAAAAAGCATTTTCTCGTCTTTTTCTACAGTTGACATATCACCGTAGTGATGTAGACTTAAACAAAATGAACACAAAATGACATTTACAAAATCAGTAAAATAAAAAACCACTACACAGAACTGCAACAAGTGGTGTTAAATCATGTAATGATGTAATTTTGTAACCAGCTGTTTCAACTTATGAAAAAATGCCACTGGTAGTGAAACAGCAGAGATCTGTCCCCTTTAGTCAAGTAACTCCAGAAGTCTGCATTTAAATGCAAATAAACAAGGCATTTTGCTGTGGGCAACTGAAATGAATACTGCTATAGGCAGAAGATTTTGGCTACACCCCAGATGTTAGCCATATCTGAAGATATAATCTATGAGAGAGCTTGGGGATCTTTCTGTGGATTAGAAGAGGAAGATCAACAGCAAATGCTTCCATTCATTTAAGTTAGCTTTTTTTCTCCTGAAAGGTCTTGCAAGTGTCTATCAGTTGGAGAATAATTTTCTTTACCTCTGCAGAAAATTTGACAGTGATTGTCTTCATTTTCAGGAAAAAACTTTTATTCTGGTAAAAATTCCATATTTCCCCCAATTTTTGGCTTTCATATGAAATACCAGAACAATCTGGGAGCATCATAACACAGAAAAATATTGATTGAATTCAATACCTAATCTTCCCATTTAAAAAGAAAAATAAATATTTCCTTTCCACTGAGCCCTGGAACTAGTTATATCCCCTTTCCCCCTAGTGGAATCAGGATACGGTTAGAGACAATAGGAAATAGAGGTGGAAGCATATAAGCCAGCTTCAGCTAGATAGACTGAAAAGAACTGATTGAGAGAAAGAAAAGAGGATGGTTGGAACTCTTGAAGTCAATGGCAAACCTCTCTTTGACTTCCAGGCAGGTGCAGGTTAACACAAATCCAGCAACAGCTTTTATTAGGCATGTGGTCCGTGCAGGCCTAAGAAAGCATGGAGGAGAGAGTCAGTCTGCACCTCAGAGGAAAACAAAATCATCCACATAGCTTTTTGCTGAGTGAGTGAATCAACAAGTCACCCAGCATCTGCCCTGCTCATTTTCTTGGCAAAGATCCTTGTGCAACAGTGTCATATAAACTTTTATTTGGAGAGACTTTGAATCAGCTAACTAAAAAAAAAAAAAAAAAGCTTAAAACAATAAGTGCAGAAGAAGGGGGAAACACTACAACTCAAAATTTAGGTTTTAGTCAGACTATCTATATAATGGTATGAACAACAGAGCTTCCTCATGAGACTAGTACTTAAGAAGTTCATCTAGATGTTTATAAACAGATCTACAAAAACCCTCCTTTGCCATCATTGGGGATGTTGTTGAATGCATTCTTTGAGGCACTTGTCATAGTCAGTGGCCTTTACAAATATTATGTGACTTCAAATCATATGTCTGCCCTTATTAATTTCAAATATCCTTCCTTGGTTTTAATTTTAACATTTCACTTGTCCCTCTCCTGTCTTGAAGTTTGTTAGGCCTTTATAGCTACTTCAAGAAGCACAGGAGTGCTTCCTGGTGCTCCTCTGGTCCTGGGTACCATTTGAAAGAACAATGAACCTCAAGGTCAATTCACTTTTGGCAACAGCTAGTAGTTTCAGGTGCCTGATCTGAGGCACACAAATTGGAGGGATTTTCACACATGAGCAAACAATTGTTTGAAAATCATGAGTTGTTTGCAATGCTTGAATAAATGCTGTTGGGAGCATAACAGTAATAGTATGTGACTGTCTTTACAACCCAGCCGAGGCTCATGAGCAGTGAACAGCTTGAAGGAAAAGGGGGACAAAATTATGGTCAAGGAAATTTAGAGACATGGCAGCAACAGGCAAATGAACGTCCAACAGCACAAGATCTTGGCTATTTCCCCACCCTCAAGTCAAGATTCTGAGTGCTGCACTTGTTTTTCAGTGTAACTCCACTTCTGTTTGGAAGAAGGAATGGGCTGATCTGCCCTTACATAAGCCATGTCACCAGTTTCTACTTCCTTTTGTGGTTTTACTAGCTCTGGCTTAAGAAAGTGAATAAAGCTTTAAAGCATATGAGTCTGGCTTTTCAGTTGCATCACTTAGGGTGATAATCTACCTTGCTATGGGGACTCTTTGACAGGTAATGCTGCACCTCTCCTGTTCTGCCTGACTTTTTCTTTGCTTTTAGGCTTCTCTTAGTCACCTTAAAAGGTGATTCTGGTTAAGCAGAAGTGCTGGCAAGCTCTCTAAGGACATTGACAGTCATCTCCGAGCTTTTTACAATCTCATTCTTCCTGGATTTTCCAAAAAGTGACAATTTCCTCCATC
The DNA here is from genome assembly GCA_035583135.1 of Lophotriccus pileatus. Taxonomy (NCBI): domain Eukaryota; kingdom Metazoa; phylum Chordata; class Aves; order Passeriformes; family Tyrannidae; genus Lophotriccus; species Lophotriccus pileatus. The sequence continues at coordinate 6,462,061 of JAWWES010000094.1, read as the reverse complement.
AAGACTGCATTTCAATGCTGAAAAACACTCTAAATAATTTATCTCACTTTCAGACTTTCTATATAACTAGACCTAAAAACATTCATATGAGAATTTCCATGAAACTTCAGAAGTTTGTCTTCAAGGAAAATTATCAGTTTTTTTCAAATGTCTGTAATTTTGAACTAGATAAAATCGGTGATTCCTCCCCGTGTGGGGAAGAATCACCAGAGATCATATGGGCCTGTGTGCTGCTTTTTACTTTATAATATGAAAACACACATGAGGCCTGTTATCTCTTGTAACTCACTGGCACTTCATGGCACATCTGCCCTAGATTAGTGACAAGAGGGGATAAGCAGGAATTAGTGTGACACTGGAAGAAAGTATTTTCTTAACAGTGTGGCTGATCAACATAGGCTTTTTGTGGCGCTCGGGAAGAGGACATGCACATATCTAACTGGCAATCCAGAGAATCAAAGGTTTTATCTAGCAGAAGTCTAGAAGTAGCATGTGAAGTATAAAGGAGAGAGTGTCTCCTGTGTTCACACACACACAAACAAAGCTGAGGTGTTTACGGAGTTGCATGCTTATTTTTTGGTCTGTCAGACACTCCCTGTGTGTGGGCTATTGTTTGACTGCAAGTTCTAATAAATAAGAGCTGACATTCAATAGAAACCTCTTATTCCCCAGCTGCACAGGATGACAAACCAACAGGGCCAAATTCCTAGAGGCAGTACGTGTGCTATGTTCTGGAGACTTCACCACAGCAAAGGTGACAGCTTATTGTTTGTGGGGAATGCATTGACCACGCTCTGATGTGTATCTGAGCAGCACTTTGCATCACACAGCTACATGACAGAGGCAATTAGAGGCAGAGAAATGAAGACTTGCAGCTTTCAGAGGAGGGAGGTCTGGAATAATTTGAGTGGAGAGGAAAATCTGGAGCCATGGGCAGCTCTTTTGGTGGCGCACAACCAAGCTGGGAGCTCTGAGCTGACAGAGACAGGACAGTGGTTTTCTAGGAGAAAAGAGACAGTGGATTTGGGGTACAGCTCTGACTCTGAACTCTTCTCCATGTGAAATGGGAGGCAAGAAAGACTAATGATTATGGATCTCTAAAGAAAAACATGGGTAATTCAACTTGTTGAAGAAACCAAATGCAGAAGTATAACATTCAAAAAATATTATATTAAAAAACCAGTTACTAATCAAAAAACAGTTCAAAAAAACCTGTCTTTGGTGATTTAGTAATGACAAAAAATAAAAGAGAAGGGTCAGCTGCATTTAATGCCATGTGCTATAGTTGTATTAATAACCACTGTGAAAACCTAAGTGAAACAACCTTTCAAAGTTTTTGGGCCATTGTCCATTCTGTGGAGGGCTTTTTTTGCTTTATATTTGTAAAAGATCAGCTCTCCCAATTTCACAGAGCATATTTTACCACCATACACAACAAAACAATAACCCCTAGAAGTACAAAACAAGACACAACATATTCTCCCTAAAAATGCACCCCTTGTCCCAACATGCCTCACAATTCTTTAAGTGGAAAAGGATACATTAATAGAATTCTATTGTATTTTGAAGTAGAGTGAGGCCTATGTGGAGCCTTGATGACTTGTAGGCTGGAATTTCTTTGGGTGTTTGATTTCCATGGGTGCTACCGTCTGACAGGGACCCGACCCCGACCTGCATGCTTCACCTCAGAGACCTCATGGAGATGAAGTGAAAGGAGAATGGGATGAACCTAGCCTGATGTCCTGGGTAAAAGAATGTGTTTCTCCTAGTTCCAGGCCAGTGCTCTGTGCTTATCACCTCCCCGTCATAGCCAGCTAAGAGTGTATTAGAGGATACAGGCATTACAGGGGATCAACACTTCTGGCTCTCAGTCTTTGCCAGCCCACAATGGGTTGATATCAGGGACCTGCATCCGCACCAGAAATGTGAAAGGTGAGGGACTGAAATGGGAGGATCAGCTGTAAGATCCATTTATGGTTAATGACCAGGTGCGCAGGAAGAGTTTAGATGTCCGAAAAAGCCCTTCTGTCCTTTCAGTTAACACTGTACCGTGCCCAGTTATTCTTATCATCATCCAAACTTGTCTTAAGATCATTGTGGTCACAAGATGGACAAACAAATAAAAACTTCTTCTGCTTGTAATGTTTAATGGCTACTCCAATCCTCTGAGGATGCTCATACTCCCAGATCCCATATTCTCAGACCAGCTGTCAAGGGTACTTAGGACATATCTGAAGCAAAACTCCAAATTCTTGAAGTGTTAGGGCAGATATATCTCCTTCCAGGGATTTTATCCAAATATTGGTCTAATTGCTTCTGCATTATACCACTTCTAGGAAACTGGTAGTGAAAGTGTCACAGTATCTCCTGCTGGAAAGAAGAACAAGGTAAAAACCCCACATGTATTGTCGTCCAACCCTCAGGCTTTGTCTACTTTTCAACAGTGCAAGTTGACACGAGAGGTAAGAACAACAAAAGCACTTCCCCCTCTGAGCATCTGCTCTTCACTGTTCTGTGGGACTGTTGCTGCAATTGCATTGCAGAAGAAAGAGACTTTTTGATCATCACATACAAAATGAGGGCCAGAAATAAATAAAAAAAAAGGGAGAGGAGGGAAGATGTGTTTATTTTTCCCTTAGAATTAACTGTTTTCCACAAAGTTTCTTGATTTTCTTATAAAAAAATCCCTCTTGGAAAGACAAAAAAACCAGCTGTCCTGTGAGTGCCTATATCAACTCTCTGCCACAGGGCAAGTTCCTTAAAGACTTTTTCAGGAAAAGAAACTTTTTTTTTTCCCCCTCTCTTTTTCACTGCTGGAGAAAGCTAGGATAGCTTGGGTGGAGATTCTAGTTCTCATATGAGTAATAGCCTTTAGCTTACTTAAAGTTTCCTCTACCACACATGCTATTTTGCTTCCCTCCCTTCCTTATATTATGCGCTGTGGTACTGTGCACTCCTAAATAGCAGCTCAGGAGGGATGAGGCATCTCTCAGGGATCCAAAAACATATTAGCCAGGGCTTTTCTCACTGGTACAGCCTGTTTTATACAGCAAACTCTTCAGCCCAGACACATCTAACCCTGGTCCTACAGTTTCTCAGTGAGAGTTTTGGTGTGCATCAAATCTATTTCAAAGGAGGGGGGAGAAGGGCATTCTTCTGCTGAGTCCCATGGTCAATGTCAGAGCCCCTGGAGAGGGTTTTGCTGAGGTCCTCCTTCTAAGACATGTGCAAGCCCTGGGAATGCCAATGACAGTGCATCACAGCCTAGGTTAAATGAGATCATTTTTAAGCAGAGACGAAAAAACCCAGAGCTGACTGCATTCCATGCTGACTGCATTCCATACTTACATGGGCTGTCAAGTCAGCTGTTTTCTGGAACAGGCTGGGATAATAGGCTTGTACTACCTTGACGTTGGATAGAATTCTCTTTTGCATACTGTTAAGCCTTTTTATTGCTCCTAATTCGAGTCCATGCATTCTATTTCTAGAGGTTAAAAATTATCTGTCAGAATGAAAAGGAGACAAAATGATACTAAAATTGGCATAACTGGGAAAGAGATGAAGATTGGTTTGGGGTTTTTCTGGTTGGTTTGTTGTTTTTTTGTTTTTGTTGTTGTTGGGTTTTTTTGTGTGTGTGTGTGGTTTTTTTGTTGTTTGTTTTTGTTTTGTGTGATTTTTTTGTTATGTTTTGGTTTTGTTGTTTTGTTGTGGGTTTTTTTTTTTTTTTTTTTTTTTCAAACGGGCCTTTCTTTCTTATTGGGAGGATTTTGAGAAATTCAGTTCAGAACTATCCTCCTGAAGATGGGATCAGTATGTTAGGAGGAAATCCTTCACCAAAGAGACCCTTTCTTTCTTCGGTTCCTCTGTTGACAGACCAAATGAACAAAAACACAGCCTGTGGGAAACCAGAAATGCAAAAAGGCAAAGTGACTTTCCAGAGGTCACCACCTAGGTCAGTGGCACAGCTAGTTCTTAGTTTAAGGCTTAAATGACAATTCTGCTTTGGTGTTTATTTTTTTTCCTCAGTTTCAGCCATGCAGCTCTGTCCTTGCATGTTGAAAGGACCCAGGCAAGGCCCTTTTTCTCTCTTATCATTTTGTGGTCTGTGACAATACCAGTATCTCAGGGCCTGTTTTGCTTCCTTTCTCTTGCCCTGTAAAGTCTGCAATTTCTTCAAATGCTGCTTGGTTTATGAGTGATATCTCACTCCTCACAACTGGAGAGCGAGGCGGTAATTGAAACCAAATGTTTCATTTGTGTTAATAACGAATGTCATTTTATTTTATGTTGTGCTCTTTCATGCAAGAGGACTTCAAAGTGCAGAGAAGAATAGAGGAGAAGAACATCATAAAAGAGCACTGGAGGCCGCATAATGGGAACCCATCACAAAAGGAGAAGCACTCTCCATTCAAACTTTGACCACAGTCTCATTAGAGGGAAAGATTTGAGGAGAAGAATAGGTCATGTTGCAGGGCCTTACCTTTCACTAAGGAGGGCTCTTGAGCTGCTCTGAGGTCCGCTGAAGTCTGGCAACTTTGGGATGAGGTAAAGAGTGAATGCTCAGGCTTAGTTTCCATGAGATGACAGTCTCTCCTTGCTGTATAAAAGACTCTTCTTGGCACATCCTTGTTGGTTTGGGCCAGAGAAAGCAACCAGCATGATGCTGATGAGCTTTGGCACACCCGAGTGTGCTGCCCATCTCCCACCTCTGAGTGTGGGTGGAAATCACTCTGTGCCTCCCTCCTGTGATTGAAGGCATCTGGTATCTCCAAAAACCACATCCCCACAGAGAAATTCTCCCTCTAAAGAACCCTCAGTTGGGAACTGGGAAGCTGGAGGAGCTGAGTATAGGAGTCAACCCAGCTCTGGCACAGCAGACTCAGCCGCAGGGCTCCCAGGTTTGGATCATAACTCCTAGACTGTTAGTAGTATGTTATTTTGTCCTTCTGGCACTCTGTGACAGGTTGTTTATTGCTTGACTTCCTGTAGCTGGATTAAAAACACTCAGTGGTCATGCACTTCACTGTATGAGTATGAGCTGCCCCTATAAAAACCTGAGATGGCCATGCCAAGTCTTAATCCATTTGCCTGGATGGAAAGGGTAACACAAAGGCCTGATATTATCTGGCTGATGAGACCCCGTGTGTAGTTTGGGCCCACCTTAACTCTGTATTATAACTTCATTACAACACAGTTTTAATCACAACTTTCTACACTACTTTCTGTGGGGCTTTTACCTAATTTTGTACACAGGACCATGGGCAATAGTGTAATGAGACATTGTCCAAAGTTTTCTGTTATTTACAGAGTAGAGACACTGCTCACACAACATTTATAGCACAAAAACCCCACGAAAAGTCAGCAGTAAAAGTTTCTTGGGTTTCCTTCTGCCCATTATTCACAATAACATCTGAGAATGTCATATCTGTGTTTGTCCTCTCCTACTAGTGAAGAACAGAGAAAGATACTCTTGACAAAAAGCACACCTGAGCTTTAGGTGGCCAGTGTGAGATAGGTAAGATTTGTTTTTTCATCACCTAATTGATAGCACTATATGCAGTTAAAACACATAGTGCTGTGGAGTCCTCATTTGATGTGAGGGACAAGATACGGACTGTGAACGAAGAAGCAGCAGGGATGACCTGTGCAGCCTTACACAGGCACTCAGTGGCAGAGGGTTCCTACAACCATTTCCTTCATGGCAACATCAATGTTCTTCATCCATGACATCATATTAATGCAATCTGATTTTTTTACCTCTGCAACTCTCCAGCAGAGGACATGAAGATGTGCAAGCTATTTAACAACCTCCTTCATTCTCACATTCACATTTCATCCAGGTTTGCTGCATCTGAGGGACTGTCAGCCTTCTTGCTATGTGCAGATGCTTTTACAGCTATTACAGCTGGCACTCTTGAGATTTATAGTACAAAATCCTGGCTCCACAAATTCCAGTGGCAAAAGCTACCAGGTTTTCATCGTGTAGCGTAGTGTGGTCCCATTCTCCTCTTGGTCCTGACTATCACAATACTATCAGTTACCAGGATTATCAGAAAAAGCTTCAACAATTGGAGCATTGCTGGAAAGCAGAACCTATAATAAAATCATAAGAGTGCTTTTAATTTTTACAGCTCCACTAAAGCCAAGGCACTATATAACATAATGAAACACAGTGAAAAACAGAGGATCCCAAAGATTAAGATTTAAAAATTAATTCTGCATCCAGGCTGCTGCAGGCTGATGTTTGGTCAGAGTCAGATCTTCCTTCCTGTGGGCAAACTTAGGGCTGTGTGTGCATGTGCCTGCAGAGTTCAAAACTCAAAAGGTGGAGGCTGCCTTTTTAAAAGAACAAGACTAAGCTTTTTAAAGCCTTGAGCATGGATCCTTTCCACAAGCTGGAAGGACTGTGGAATTAGAAACTGACAGAGTGATATTGACAGAAGCTCTGAGCCAGGTCCTATGAATGGTCAGTTTCCCAGCTGTCCTCCCATCTCCCGACCAGAGATGTATGAACTTCTCATTAGTAGGCCCTTCAGAAAAAGGTATTTTATTTTTATCATGCCTCAGTGGAGAGATTTATTAGAAAGTCTTAGATAATTGAGATAAAAATAGGTCAAGTAGTACCACTTATATTGCTATCCTAAAGGCTAATGATCAAAATGGAGCAATGATCCTTCTTCCCCACTCGGAAAATTTCACATTAATTGTGTTGTCTTGGTATTACAAAATCTATTATCCCCTCTTATTGGTTTTTGGTTTGGTTTGGTTTCTTTTTTTTCTTTTTTTTTTTAGTTTTTTTTTTTTTTTTTTTTTTTTTGTTTTTGTGTTTGTTTGTGTTTTGTTTTGTTTTGATAGAATTTATCAACTTATCAACAGAGGTCTGGATCTTCACCCTCCTAGCTCTGCCTGTTTTCATTTCAATGGGCATAATCTACAAACCTGAAGGATCCAGTCCACAGCTTATATGTGTGTCAGTGGAAAATTTTTCATCAGTTGAAAGAGATTTGGAGCTTGACTGGTAGAGAAGGGGAGAAGAGATGGGGAAAATAAATAAGGGTGCATGCAGATAGCCCCTTGTTGTGCTCATGTCCAAATCACTCTATGCTGTGCAGCGATTCCAGTTTGTTGCAAATTTCATCATTCTGAATTTAGAGCAGCAACAAGAGTACATCATTTGTACCACTCCTACATAAACTTCTCTAGCCAAAATATTTCTTTTGGAGTATTATTTCTTGGCTTAGAAAAATCCTCCTTTTTGTCTTGTTTTGTTTTGAACAAGTGTTTCCCAAAAGTATTTCCCAACTGGATCATCAAAAAAAAAAAAAAATCTACATTGCACTGAAAAGAGTAATCAGTCCCTGCTGTTAAACTTTTATATTCTGAAAGCAGAGTTAGTGAAATGAATATTGTCTAATTAAAGAGATCTTCATAACTGAAGGCTCAAATCCTCAGTTAGAAGTTGTTTTAGTATAAAGCTGTCAGCTCAGGCTGTGTCTTACTATTGAACCTGTATTCCCAAGAAGGGTACATAGGTCAGGAGACTTTTAATAAGAGGCCCCAGCCTGACACTTGAGAAAACCACTGGGCTGTGGAAACTCTTTGTCCTCGACAGGACCAAGAGGAGGCTGAAGCCTTGCCAGGCCTTTTGTCGTCTCCCCACCTCCCACCAGTTATGACATCTCTGCCTTTGGAGCACCCTGATAGACACCAGGCTCAATCACAGTTAGATCTGCCCTGAAGCCTTGGGCTGGCAGGCACTGCTGCTCTGACAGCCCCTGTTTTGTCAGTTAGAGGTACAGCCTGTACCTCTAGAGGTACCTGTGCACTTCAGCCCCCTCACCTCACTCTCCTGCCACAAAACTACTATAACGCCACCTTAAATAGGCAGCCTCTAAGCCAAACTCATGTCTGCACTAGTGGAAATAACATATATCCAGGAATCTTCCACAGTTTTCTATAAGTAGGGTGGAGAGTTTTCACTCTGGTGCATGACTTCATCCAAATACGTGGATTTTTGAAAATAATATTTCTTTCTATGACATTAAAGGGGTTTTAAAGTGTGACCCACTAAACGTCAGGCAAAGGCAACTTCATCCTGCCGCAGGAAGAAGGAGCATTACTGAGCCCTTGAAGAGAAGCCTGGTAATGCTGTGAGACAAAAAGATTTTTTACAGGATACCCTGTAAGAAAATACTGATTAAATTAAAGTCAGTTCTTTTCAGGAATGTACCATCTTCTTTAAAATCTAATAGGAATTCTTTGAAATGATTAGAACTGCTAAAGAATTAGATGAGTGTATTTAAAATTCACTTTTTTTCCAAAAACTTGGGAAAAGATTTTGAATAATAATTACTAAACGAAAGAGAAATTCTGTTTTACAACCACTTTTAGGGTCTATATGGGTACAGCTTCATTCTAAAATAAATAATACATCTTAACAGCTTGAAAGAAAAAATTGGCTGAGACACAGTCAGTCCTCAGACTCTGGTGAAGTTTTTTTAAACTGAAAGTACAGCATCTAGTTTATACAATCTGAACAGTAATACTTCTAGAGTTTAGAATATGTAGTTAACATTCATTTGGAGGGCTGTTTCACTTTTAAATCTAAGTTCTCAATTGCTGAAGTGAAAATATACATTTTGATACACAAGTGGTTACTCAAGTGTCTAGGTAATTCTTCAAGAATGAATTGGAGTACATATTTCGTATTCAAAATCTGGGTAATGTACTTGTACTTAGTATATAGCCTATGGTTGATGTGCAATCCAGATCTCTTTCTTTAAATAAAATATGAATGATTGGATCTGACCACTCTGAGCATTCTTGTGATGTTTTGGTCTAGGACTTCCTGGTGATCGGAAGTAACCATGTACCCAGTACTCCATACGATTTTTACGTAAACCAGGGTATAAATAAGAGAGAGATTAGAGGTCTCTCTCTCTTCCTTTCCGGTGAGGTTCAGGAGCAGTGGGTCCCTGCATTGGTCTCACTTATCTGGGGGCTGAGGCCTGCAGCGACTGCTGCCCTGCCACGCGGGAGGTCGGAG
>JAWWES010000094.1:6413616-6452915 GCA_035583135.1 Lophotriccus pileatus | reverse complement strand
TTGATTGAGGGCCCTTCAATTTTTATAGTTCTTTTCCTTTGCCCTGAGGGAAAAGGGAGGGGGGAAGGGGGGATTGCCACTGTGGGTTCGGGTATTTGGCAGGGAGCCAGGTCCGAACTGTCACAATTCTTAACAAAACCAAAAGTATATCTTTTGGGAAGAGTGCCAAATCTGCTTTGGCTTTTCTTATTTTGCCAACCTAGAAAGGAGAAAAGGAAAAAATGCATGCTTACCATTGAGGCATTTGTGAAGCTTTCATTTATCATTCATCAAATAATAATATACTCCTGGATATAAGTGCAGTTAATCAGAATAAAAGTGCTTGTACCCAACAAGAAGAAAGAATTAACAGCATATGAAAAAATTCAAACAGTCCTGAATTAATATTTTCATTTTTCCGGTGAGAACAATACCTAGGTAAAAACCCAAACTCAAAATACCACCATTCCACCTCTGCTGTGTAGCTACAACCCCATTTCTTCACAGTGGTGTCAGGACCAGGTCTCTTGCCCAACCCACACACACCTCCAGGTAGGCTGGTGTAGAGGGAGACCCGTTACCAGCCTTAGTGTGGTCGGTTTAGCTTGGCTGGGCCCAGCTTGGAATCCTACCAAGCTGCCCTCTCACTCCTCCTCCCCAGTGGGACAGGAGAAGGAGATAAGATGAAAAATCTCACAAAGACAATACACCTGCCCTCATCAGAGCCAAACTGAAGGCATCCTGCCTAAAAATAAGTCAGCAACAAGCATTCAGGAGCAGGAAGCATGGGAGGTGGAAAAGAAAGGGCAAGGCAAAATCCTAATAGTCAAATTCTGACTTCCCTTAGAGGCACATAGAAATTACCTGCTAGTACTGGGCTCCACAGTATCACTGACTGAGGTGGTGATGTGTCTCTAGCATGCTAGTTAAGCAATGAGTTTAGGAGATAAAGTCCTGAAGTCTAGGGTCCCCAGCACAGGAGGGACATGGAACTGTTGGAGCAAGTCCAGAGGAGGCCACCAAGATGATTGCAGGGCTGGAGCTCCTCTGCTATGGGGAAAGGTTGAAAGAATTGGAATTGGTCAGCCCAGAAAAAAGAAGGCTTTGGGGACACCTAATTGTGGCCTTCCAGCACCTGAAGGGAGACAACAAGAAAGATGGGGAGGGACTTTTTACAAGAGCATGGAGTGACAGGGCAAGGGAGAATGGACTCAGACTGAAAGAGAGTAGGTTTAGATTACCTACTTTAGATAATAGGAAAAAATTCTTTACTGTGAGAGTGGTGAGGTCCTGGCACAGGTTGTCCAGAGAAGCTGTGGCTGCCCCATCCCTGGAAATATCCAAGGCCAGGTTGGATGGGGCTTGGAGCAAACTGGGACAGTGGAAGGTGTTCCTCTTCATGTTAGTGGGGTTGTAACAAGATGATCTCTAAGGTCTCTTTCAACCCAAACCATCCTATGACTCTATGAAATTAGGCTACAGAAGATATAAGTAATCCCATAAGTAATTCCACAGGAGAGCTTTGCCACAATATCATTCTAAAACTCCTTTAGGGGTCTTTGCTCTGAAACGTTATCTGACAATTTTTTGAGCTGTCTCTGAACAAAAAGACAATCTTTCAAATCTGCAGAAGAGCTCTGGTGATGCTGTTAATTGGGCTCCTAGATGCCATTGGGCAAGTTCTAACCTGGGGCAACTCACACAGTCACAGTCACATGGTTTAGCATAGGTATTAGGGGACTGCAAATGGGGTAAAAATCTTCAACACAGAAAGCCATGGGTTAGGACTACCCTTTCTGTCATCTATACATTACTAGAAATTAATCTGTAAAATAGAGCTGTACTATTTTTTAGGTTCCATGCTTTTTCTTTGACAGCTGAAGGGTTGAACCACTCATTCAATGACCAGTGAAATCACCTTCCTTGCTTTCCATCCCACTCTTTACCTCCAGTGTTGGCTCTGTAGGAGAATTAGCAAGCTCAAACCGAACTTCTGTTCTTTATAGTGACACAGCTACCTCTGCAGTCATGGAAAGTTGTGCTTGACATATCTCAGTCTAGCCGTTAAGGAGGCCGATCACTGCCAAACACATGCCATGCAGAAAAGGATGCCAGAGTGGCAGTTGTTCTCTGTAAACATGCTGGAAACCATCAGGGGCTATGGGGGTGTAGCCGTGCTGTGGTAGAAACCATCCCATGAGGGAAATCATCCCATTAGGGCAGCTCAGGCATGGCCGTCAGACAAGCTATTTCAGGTGACCACAGCTGATGTGAGGGCTGATGGTGATCTGGTTTATAAGTTCTGAAAGGAATGGAGTCAGAAAGAGCATGAAAACCCGACACTACTGTGTCATCCTGGGAGCCCGTCCAGCCATCCCAGACCTTCTCTCTTGTCCTCCTAGGAAGCCCATTGTAATGCCCCAACTGGCAATGACTCCAGCTTGCTTGTGGACACTTGGCTTTCTGAGGTGTGTGGCGTATGTTTTGCAGATTCTAGACGTGTGAAGATTTCATGATGTAGTTCCAGATGGTCAGAGTGGTCACCCCTTACAGGCTGAGAATGGTACTTGGAGGCTGGGGACCAGTTTACGGCCCTGGAGCAATAGCCAGACAAAGCCTTGGAGATCTGATTAGAGTCAACAGCTTATATCCAAACTTAAGGCAAGTCTTGCACTAGAACCCACCGAATTCTCCGCAGCAAAGAAAGTCTGATGAAAAAGCAATTCCTCTTTGTTTTTCAATGGCATGTACAAGCAGCCACATTTCCACAGAAATTCCTTTACCACTGAAATCAGTCCTAGAAACAGCTCATGTGCAAGTGGAGGGGGAAGGTTCACCAATTGAATGGATTGGTCTAGTGGAGGTCCTTCAGATCTCTGTGGGGAAGAAGAGGTGGGTTCTCTTATTGTTAAACTGGTCCATTGAATAGGTGACATTTACCTGGAAGAAAAAAATGGATCCATTTGTGGTGTGAGCCGTAAGAAGGCAATTTTTATTGCAAACTTAATTTTGCTGATTTCAGGAAAAAAAAAAAAAAAAAGAGCAAAAAAGCAAATGGCACTACTCTCAGATCTGTCTGTATTTTCCTGTGCTCCCTATCCAGATTACCTTGTAAGTCTGAACAGGAGATAAAAATCTGAAATATGATCTTTTTCCAGTTACTGGACCCTCATGGACAACTGTCATCTTTCTAGTATGAACAGTGTGTTTCTGGGAACAGCAGGTGAAGTATGCTTGGATATTCTTTGAGCTCCCCTATGGTCCTGGCAGGTCAGCAGACATTTCCAACAGCAGGGATGGTGTGTGAGACATAGCTATGGAGTCAGAGTGGTCTCTTCATGACCATCTCTTTCAAGGCCCCAGTGGATCATGGTCAGAGCTGCTACAAACAGGTGACAAATCAAACCCAACCATCCCTGAGCCTCCCTGGTCAGTCATTCACATTCAACCACTGCTAATAATACCTATTCCAATCAAACTCAAGGGATCCTTTCCCTGATGCACATCATTAGTCTGTCAAAGGGTTCCCTACTTGTTTTTCCTTCCCCACCCTGCTGATAACTGATACTTACTGAGAAGAGTTGCCTCCACATACGTTATGAAGAGCATTTTGAGCCTGTCTGCTGTTTAGCACAGTTCAAGCTGCAGCATAACATGATGCAGTGGAATCCTAGACATAGTTAAATGTCAGAATTTATATATGCCAGTCCAGTAAATGCAGGCTGACATAGAAAACTGCCCCAAACCAAGAAGTTTTGACCACTCATGCAGTCCCAGACAACACTGGAATAGTGTACAATTAAAAGGGGAAATGCACATTTTCCTATGGAGCCCCACTGTTTGAAGGTACAAAAAAGGAACAGGAGTCAGCATTGCCTTGGGTTAGGTGTTAGGTGTTTTGCTGCCTTCCTTCCTCCCCTTTCGCCTCAGCAAGATACCCCACATCACTGTATTCCTCCTGCAGTGTTTGGGAGAACAGGTGAGACTGCATGGACAAAAACATGTTGATCCCTCGGTGTTATCATAAAAGACACAGAATTCCCAAAAAAGATGGATAATCCATCATTGTCTACGTGAGGATCCCAATCAAGACTAGAGCATATTATTTATAGGGGAAGCATGTACAGAAAATGTAGAGCTGTTGTTAAACTTGTTGTATCTGAGGGACTTTGAAGAACAGATTTCACAGGTATTTAAAAATCTATTCAATATTAGGGTTGGAGCTTAAATATCTTTGGGTATTTGGGCAGAGGTAAATGTTGAAAGAATTTCCTGAAACGCCATATGGAGAAAGATTAAGGGCTCCATTTGGTTGGTGACATACATGAGGTACTTAGGATTTAAAACCAGAGGGAGAGTGTTAAAGATTTGTCAAAACAGGAAAAGTCCCACTATACTGAAAAGGATCTTGCTGTTTCCAGTTTATCACCTCCTGTCTCTGCATGTACAAACATAATTAGAAAAATAATTAGAAAACATAATTAGAAAATCAGAGAGTGTTTCCACTAAGGGAAATGCAGGTTGGGGTCCAAGGGATTTCTGAGTCTAAATGAGATGGTCAGTACTATGATGGAGTGGGAGAGAAGGCTGTGTATTGAACTGATGTCTTTCACTTGTCAGCTCAACTGCTAAGTGAGAACTTGCCTTTCTCACCCTTCTGCTGGTACTGAGCGGTTACAGCAGCAGTCACTCAAGAAAAGAACTGGAAACCTAAGGTCTGAATAGTACAGCTGTTGACAAGACATTATATTCATGTAGAGGGAGCCCCCGGTGGTCTAGTGGTTAAGGACGCGGCGCTGTCACCGCCGAGGCCCAGGTTCGATTCCCGGTCAGGGAGCTCCCCGGGCAGATGGTGCTCGTTAGCCCTTAAGGCAATCCATCTAAGAGAAGGACACTCTGAAAACAAACCTACGTCCTGTTCCGCGCACACTGTGTGTCACCTAAAAAATCCACTGCGCAGGCTCGAAGGCCTTGTCTGCATATGCGGGTAAGGACCTTCCACGGCTCTTCGTTCGTGAAGACTGGCCATTATTATTATTATTTTATTTATATTCATGTAGCCCTATGCCCTGGGACAAGTTGTCTATGTTGAAGCCTTTGATTCTGAATTCCCTGGGAAGCGTCAGTGCGCTTCTTCAAGGCTTTCAAAGAATTAGCCAAAATACTGAAGAAAAAAATTAATGGGAGGAGGAATTGATGGCAAAAATACTTAGACATTTGTAATGTGATAAAGTTTTGGCTAGATTTGTACCCAAGACAAGAAAAATTTAAGGTTAATTAAAAGATATGATTTATCATTGGTGATGTTTCCAGTATGGGGAGTGGCTGAAATATGAGTAACTGTTTTCAAAGCTGTTTTGGCTCACACTGTTGATGACACCCGCAAAGATTATACATATATGAGTTTTCATTTCTCTGTAGCTGCATTTGGCTCTGACACCAGAACAGAACATTGCAGAATGCCATCCTACAGGGATTCCAGATGTGTGGAGCTGCTCAGTCCTGCCACAGTGTCAGAGGTGATCATGAGCACCTTCTCCCTCATGCCTTGCTCTCCTACAATAGACTTCATCACTTCTCTGGAGGGTGACTGGTTGAATTGCTGTTTTTCTTTACAGAAAAGGCCAGAGACATGGAGGGAGTGGGAGGAGAAGCACAATCCAGCACGGAAGGTGTCTTCTCAGCCAAATAAACTGCAGGGAGGTCAGGCACAGCATGTTCTCTATAAAGAGGGTCTCTGCAAAATCGTTAACAAAATCCTTACCTTGCTAAAGACAAAATCTCTCACTGGCATATGAATTCGGCTGAACCTGCTGAGTATGAGAAATACCTTGGTTAGCCAGCACCAGCAGTGCTTGAGAGACAGACACAGCCACCCACTTCTCCCGCTTTCCCTCCAGGCTGTAGCCGAGAGTGTCAGTGCATCATCAAGGGGAGACTTCACCAGCCTGAGGAGGTCCTGCTGGTTTTGCTGGCTGCTGGTGGGCTGCAGAGACTAGGTTGGTTGAGGAGGAAGCTGGACTGGGAAGCAGGATGACTCAGTACACTGTAGCACCAGTGATACTGATGGATAAACTCCCCTCCTTTGCCTCTGGCTCTGCAAAGTGGGTTTGCCCTTCTGCCATCCCAAACCCACAAATCCCGCTCTTCCATGTTTCCTGCTGATTAACAGGCACCTGGGGACAAAAACACCTTTATTTCTGTAACAGCAGCTGGCCAGTGTGCACAAGTTTGGTCAGACCTTGGAGTGGTGCTGGGAATGGCTTGGTTGCAGTGTGGGCAAGCAAAGGTTTGAGTGACTCAGTCTCATCTCCAGGCTGTGCTGCAGATCAGTTTGGCTACTGTCTGGGGTGATCCCACTTCTGACAGCCTGAAACCCCTGAGGTGGTGACAGCCAGTCCATGACATTTTGTTCTGAGATGGGTGGGGTCAGCATGGCCCCATAACTGCAGCACTCAGCCCTTTGTAATCCCCGTGCCTCAGTTTCCCTTGCATAGTGCAAGAGTGCTGGCACTGAGCCTTGTTTAGAAAAGTGAAAAAAAAAAAATCACATTTTGGATGCTATGAGGAACTAGATGTGGAAAGCTTTCCATCTAAAAACACGTGGCAGCAAAGAAGTTTCACAACAAAATCAGGGAAAGGGAGGGGAGCGGGGCAATTTTTTGTGTATCAGCAGTTTGGATCTGTTTTGGTATTAATAATCTGGACTCACTCATTATTATCACTGGCATTATTTATTTCTATTTGATTAAACTTATGAAAAGTCTGTTGGCTCCCACGTCGAAGCAGGTGTTCCATGTCCTTCCCCTTGGCAGGCAGTACCTGTGCTTAACTCCAGGCAGCCTGTTGGCTGGTGGGAGTAATTAAGGGCTGCTGGGATTTACTCCACTTCCCTGCAGGTGCACAGGCTGGTGTATGATCTCTGACCAGTTACATCCCTCGCATGTGGATGTAGGGAAGGTATTATTGCAGTGAAGGGCACTGCAGGGGCAGTGGTACCACTGTGGGAAAATCTGCTTTCTAAATCAGCCCTGCAAGGAATGCTTGGCTCCATGGCTGTTTCCTAAAAGCTGGCTGTTTTCTTCCTGGCCATAAACTGTGCCTCCTGCCCTGTTCCACCTCCTGAGACCAGCTTAGCACAGCTCAGTGTCCGTGTTGGGGAATCCTGAGGCAGCACTGCTGCTTTCTTAGGCTTTTACTTCACAGCAAATTAACTTGGGGTTAATGAAATACAGGAGAGAGAGGCAACACCACCTCAACAACCTCCACCACACCCCAAAATCATGAAAGCATTTGTCAGGATATTCCACAAAGAAGAGGCACTCGCTGCCTGCAAACTCATATCACTTCCTGTTAGCTTTGGCAATGATGGCACAGATAATGAGTGTTCAGACCTGTTCAGGAGCAGGATGGAGATCCCACAAGTCCAGTGAGTTGTCTCCCAGGCCCAGAAGTGCTGTGTCCTGGGACAGTAGGACTTTGTGCAGCACAGAAAATGGTGTCACTGCTGTGACCAAGGAATGTGTACCCAAACATCAGTGTGCATGTGTGTCTGTGTGTATGTCTCTGTGTGAGAAATTGCAGAGGATTGAGGAAAAAAAGCAGAAACTGACTGTGACAAGGCTGCAGAAGATATAGATGAGTAACAGAACAGTGGAGCTAAGCAGAGCCTCTGCTATGATAAACCTAGACACTAGGGAGAAGAAGCAGAAGTACCACTGGTCCTGGACAATGTGTTATTGCTCCTTCAGCCCAGTACATGCACCTCATGGACTGGGGAAGGTTGCACTGAGGACAAATTTCTGAAGGACAGGGAGGTGGTCTGGGGGCTTCAGTCCCGCAAGCAAGGTGCCTCCAATATTCCTGAAGGTTTGCACTGCCACTGGCAGCCATCACCATTGCACTCAGCTTTGCCCCATTCCCCAAGCCATATGTACGTGCTGAGGCTCTGCAGCATCTTTATTTACATACTCTAAGTTTTAAGCACTTGCAATTTTGTGGCCTGCCCCACACACCCTAAAAGCTTGTCTTTAGCAGTTATCTCTGGACTTGAAACTCCTGTAAAAACAAAAACAACTTGGTTTTGGCTGCTCTGCCAAACAGTCTCCCTTCATAAAAAAGGAGACTGATTTTTCTCTCTGGGTAAAGTAAAAGGTTACAACAATATTTAGTTTGAACTTTCTTGAGATCAAGCATTTATTCTCGCTTACTCTCTCAGCGTGTGCGTGGAAAGTACCTTGAAGTGAGTCAGCATTACTCAAAGTGAATCACTGGTCACTGCTTCCTTGGGACATTCATTCAGTGTTGCACTCAAGTTTTGTCTTCCTTCCAAGCCAGGATGGGATTATTTATGCTGCTTCTGTAGACATTAAGGCCTGGTTTAGAAACCAAACAAGGAACTATCTCATACCTGCTGGTATCTTGAGGGAAAACCTGGTAATGAACCACTACTACAGCAGTAATGAGAAGTAGAAATGTTGTTTTAATCTCCCCTCCAAAACAAGGGATTTACCTCCATCTGGTCTTACCTGCACCATCACAGAAAATTTGATGTCTTATGAACCAGCAGGGTATCGGAACAGTAGAAGCAGAAGTGTCAGAGCTCCGACCTCTCCCCCTGCCATTAGATCTGACTCCATCTAAACTCCCAGGGCAAAGTAGTTTTTGAATTGAACTTGGAGGTCATCTAAGAGACACAGAGGAAAGGGCAAGATCTGCATAGCAGTGGCTTTGGAGAAAAAGGTTTAATATCTTATCTGCTGTTTTCTTCAGATTCAATTCTCAGGGCACATTCTAGTGTTCATGGATAAATTTCTTATCCTCTAGATAAGTTGTCCTTGACAAGAATGATTTCTGAGGGCACATTTACTCAGTCCATTCCATGGGCACAGTAGCTGTTAGTCCTTCTTTTTAACAACTGCCTGTAGCCATGTGGGGAGGTGTTTTATTCCCCTTTCAAGAAACCACAGCCCTTCATTTCAATCAGATACCAACTGCCACAGCGATCTCTTGGTGAGGATCTGTGTCTAGTTTTCAGCAGTCTCCTCTCTCTTCAGCAGAGCAGTGACACTGCTCTGTCCCAGGCTTGCAACCAGTGATGCCTCAGCATCCTTCCATCAGCTGTGGTACCCTCCCTGAGGCATCCAGGCTGTCTCTGTCAGGCCACCTGCACAAGTGACAATTTGGTGTTAACCAGGGAGAGGTACCTTGTGCATATGGAAGGAAAGAGATTGCATCCCGCCTCACCCACAAGGCTTCTGGGCCTCCCAGGACTTGACTCAGGTAGAAATTGTTCCCTGGTGTTTCTTCTCCAGCTCCTGATGACAGAATCCAGAGCTTCTTGAGATAAACTGTATTTCCTGCATGTGTCAAAGGAGATAACTAATGTTGCAATGTTCCTCCTCTGGCTTCAGAGTGCTTTTGTGATGGGAGTGCTGACCTTGGTGTGATGCTGTCTTGTACTCTCCTCTGTTTCCACTAGAACTGAAGTATGGAATAAACACCAAATTTGGTTTACTTTGTCAGACAAAAGTGGCCCTATTTTGCGGAGAGCAGATGAAAAGTGTGAGGTTTTGCATGTGTTCAATTTCTTCAAGCAGTTCCACATTCAATATGAGTGTAAGAAAACATATTTTTGTTCAGTGTATGCTGAGGAGAAGATATGTATGTGGATCTGCTGGTTTGGAAACCCAAAGTCTGGTGCCAGGACAGAGGCCATGGGGTGTTTCCTCCTGCTCAGCTCAGCCAAAATGGAGCTCACTACAGTCAACAAGAAGACGACAAGGAAAAGGCCTGCTGGTGAGGGGTTTGGAAAAGAAAAGAAAGAAAAAAAAAAAGAAAAAGTGAGAGGGGCAAATAAACAGTTAAAGCAGGGATGAGAATACTGGCATTTATAAATGATTTGGCACAGCAGCTGCTGTTGAGATGCAGTAACTGACACAGAGTTTCCATCAGCCTCACGTGTCTGAAGGAGAGTGGTGAATATGCCCAAGATGCCTCTTGCTTTAGTCACTTCACTTCCGGAGAAAAAAAACAACATCCTTTACAAAGACTTTTTTTTCTTTTTTTTTAGCCTTTCTTTTTGAAGAAACTGTTCTGTGCAGGCTGTAAAGGGCCTACACCTCCTGAAGCGATGTTAGGACTGCCCATCTGTGCTGCACGAGAAAGGCAAAGGATAGACTGGAGCTTACATTCTTTAACCTTTGGAAATTCAGCTTGAGGCTTAGTTGCTGTAAAACTGGTATTCTTTGTTTTGGGGTGGAATCAGATACTATTCACTGTTGCCTTTTACCAGAGGGTGATGTTTTCTTCATGTTTCTGAAATCAACAGCAACCTCACCACAATACAATCATCCTGGACAGTGTGTCTTCACATAATGAAATTGCATGGAGTTGTTTCTTCCCCACACTGATTCTAAAATTCCTTGGATAAGGCAGCCACAAACTTAATAGTCAAAGCTTTGTCAGCTAGGCTGTGAAAGTAGGGAGAGGAAGAAATCCAGGTGATCCTTTAAAAATGAAGACAGTGTGGGAGGCGGCACTGAGAAAGCCTGTGCTTGGTCTACCTGGGAGTGGGTTTAAATTAATTTTAAAGCACAAGCCCATAAGTAAACCTGAAAGCCAGGTACCTAAAACCCAGTTGGAATTAGGCTTGGGATGGCTGAGAAGGAAAGAGAAAGTTAAACTAACTCAGAACCACAACTTGGTCTTTGACACCCATCAAGCCTTATGCCTTCTGAGGAAGTGATACAGAATTTAAAGCAGGATAGACCCTCCACTGAAGGATACAGCTTTTTTCACATGTGCAATTCCCTTAAAAATGGAACTTACTGCTTTCTTGTAAGTCTTTTTAATCATATGCCATTAGATATATTAAAGAATACTTTCAATTTTTAGCCAATAATAGTAGTTAAGCTATATTTTTAATAATATAGAGCAAATTCTCTCCTGGATTTCTTTCCTTCCAGTATCTAGAATACAAGACAGGTGCTTGACCACTGACATTTTGGCTATAAAATGTTATCAAAAGTGGCCTCCAATTCCCAATTTTTAATGTTGTCTTCACAAGGTTACAAAATGATGGACAACTTGTATGTTTTCCAATACTTCCTAAATCCATTTTTAAATGCAGTGGAAGCAATGAAGTTCACACTGTTTCTCCTTAGGAGATATTCCACAGACTAATATGTCATACGGAATCTTTCTTCAACTGCTGTGAATTGTATGATTACACTGCAACTGTGTCTCGAGATTCTGGTTGGGATTTCATATCTGAAAGCTGATAACAGATGTGGTTTGCTTTGCTTGGCTTGTTTCTGCCTCTGGGAAGGTTTTCCAGTATCTCTCCAGAAAATTGATTCTGCAGCATTTGCAGTTATGTTCAGAATGCACAGAGCTGTTGATATTGAAAAAGAACCATCTGGCAAAAAGTGTTTTTCCATTGGACAAAAATATTTAAAGCATTTAAAGCTTTCTCAAAATCATTATTATTTGCCTTTCCTCTCTCCTAATTTTCTATTTGGAAACAAAAAGAAGAAACAGAAAAAGGTTAGTTTTGATTTGTTTGTGTTTCTGACAACAAAAAATCAACAAATGCTAATGTTGATTCTGGTTCTAGGTGTCCTGCATACATCAGAGAACTTCTGGTTCTAGGTGTCCTGCATACATCACTAGGTAGTTGTTACTTCTTCACCTTTTTAATGGAAATTTTCTTGTACACCAACATTTCCAGCAGGCCTGTTCAGCAGGGTAGTACTGCAGTTGCAGCCAACAAAGTTGAAACACAACTACAGAATGCACACAGCATCAAGGTATGGGCAAAACACAGAATTTACATAGTGGCAGAGCAAGGTAATCTGTTAGGCTTTGCATTTCTTTTCTTGCAGTTCTTAACCTTTGGTTTGATTTTTTGGCTGCTACCAAGCACTGAGCTGACATTTTCATAAACTACCTATCATTGTATCCAGGTCTCACTGTAATTCTTCAATGCTTTTCTTACTGCCTCCAGAAACTTTGTAGAAAACACTATGTCCTTGCTCACCTCCCTTTTTCCAAGTCACTTATGAACATGTGGGAAAAGATGGGTAACAGCACAATTTTGAGTGGGTAACTTTTGACCACTATCCCAGATCTTCTGTTTCCTTTTTATGAATTATCTATATCTGTCAAGACTATCCCAGCTGTGCCATGGTTTCTTGGTGACCTTGGAGGCCTCAGGGGAAGGGATTTGTCAGAAGGTATAAGAAATCCAAGTCGACAGTATCATGTGAAACGCTGTTGTACAAATGTTTGTTCATCCCTTCAAAGACCAGCAAGAGGCTTGTAAGAAGTGGCTGCTCTTTAGAGAAGTCATGCTAACACTTCTTAATCTGATTTTATTTATCCAGGTGCCCTCTGGCTCTGTGCTTTATTGTAGTCTCTGCATTTTGTTAGACAAACAGGCCTGTAGATTCCTGTAAGCTTAAAAAAAAAAAAAAAAAATTTAAAAAAAAGTCAACCCCTCAGTCTTCCAGTACCAAAGGTGTTTGAAATGAGAGATTACACATGCTGGTCGTAATTTAGCTGTTCCATCCTTTGGAACGCTTTATGAATTCCCTCTGCTTTGCTGACTCATTGCTGTTAATTTTGTTAACCCGAACTGTAAATTCTTCCAAAACAACCTCAGTCTTGCAGAGATGTTCTGTTGAGTTGCCCCTCTCATTCCTGCCCCTCTCATTATCCCCAGAAAAAAGAGAGTTCTCTTGAGAGCATAACCCCAGTTTTTCAGCAGTCCATGCTGGTATAGGGGACTCATTTACCCTCCCCACCACTGTGCTCAGCTCTCCTCCCATGCTCTGTCAGTCAGTCAGACCTACTGACTCTACTGAGCTTTTTGGTCCTCGTGATGCAGACAGAGGTTGTAATAAATAACTCAAGACCTTTTGACAGTTTGTCCTCTCTCCTCCCTGCATTCTGTGCACAATTAGTTCCCCCTTTACGTGCTTTTCATGGAAACAACTTCAGCTTTTCGAATTCTTAGTTTTTCTGTTTAACCACATTGACTTCCTCACTCTTTTTACTCTTTCAGAGGATTTTTAGATACAGCTGAATAAACTGATAAATGTGACAGTGATACTGAAAGGAATTGGATCAAACTCAGTCAAATGAGAGGAGGCTTGAAGGAAAGACATAAATGCTTCCTTATCTTTTTTTCCATTTTCCTTATGCTTCCCATTCTTCCCCCATCAAAAATAAACAAATAAACAAAAAATCTTTTTTCTTCAGAGAAGATGTTTACAAATGTAATGTCCGTATTTCAACCAGATGCTTTTCTGTACTTAGCAAACAGGGCTAAGGAGGAAAGGCTGGATGGAGTAAAGTGATGCTTATACAGCAGTGTTGGAGACTCTCCTTTTTTCTTTATGATTACCATGTGTTTTATGACTCTAATTCCCTAACTCTTCCTGCTGCTGCTGTTGTGTGTCACTCATGGTCCTTACAAGGGATGGCAGGGACGTGGTTTCTAGTTATATTCCTGAATCCATTCAAACTATGGCTGCAACTGTAAGAGATGGAGAGATTTCTGTATTCCTCCCTATTCCCTGCCCCAGGTGTGCAACATTTGCCAGAAGTTCTGTTCCTCATTAGGAAGAAATCATCTAAATCAAAGAATGACCTGAGTAGCTTAATCGACTTTGGATTTATAATGGAAATGACGATGGTGAGAGAGGTACATAAGAGTTTCTGTTCGAATAAAGTAGTCTTAAAGTTAAAATGTTAGTGATGAAAGATTATTGAGTACCTGATTTCTACGTTTAATTTGTCATAAATATCTTTTATCTTTAGCTATCTTTACTGTGCCGATGTACTCAAATTTCCCTCTCATCCACATTGTCCTGTCTTTTCTAAATGGAAACATTAAAAGTGTCTAATACAAAGGTAATTGCTATCCCAAAGCAATTTCCTACAGAGAAAATATATATATGAGTAAATATAAAGAAATATATATATATATATATACTGACAAAGGGGTCTATGTATTTTTTCTCCTCTAAATTTTTTAAAATTAATGTTTTGATGTGAACATCCTAGTTTGGGTAGAATCTAAAATAAGTCTCTGCACTTTTAATTCCTTTTTCTTTCCCCCTGTTTTCCTTCACTTTCTAGTCCAGAAGGGAACAGGAGTGTGAGTTACAGAGAAACACCAAATTAAGTTTCTTTCCCGAAACTATGGAAGGAAGGGCACTAAATTCCCAAAGTCCTCATTTGGAAGAGCTTTGTGGAATCTATAGGGAAAATACTTCTCAGTTCTTAGTCAGCATTTTAAGAAAATGTTCATTCTGACTCTTTCCTGCCTAGAAAGAACAGAACTCAAAATGCACAAAACTCTGAAGGTCTTATTTCATCCCTTCAGCTCGGGTTTATTTAGGGTACCTTTGAACAAGGAGACTGACATCCTTGCAGCGGTAAAAGAAGATGCTCAGTGCTCACCTTGGTGAAATATGTGATGTTATTTGGGTAATGGCACGCCATTCCAGAGTTCTGCAGATGTTTTATGTGTCCAAGCACCTGCGTGGAGAGCGAAGGGACTGTTAGGCTCCCAAAAAAATCTGGAGGTTACTGCAGTCACTGAGCTAAATGTGTTTTCTGTGGATTTACTCGAAGCGCCAATTCACCTCACCCTGAGCACAAGGTACCGAAGATGTGACAGAACCAAGTCCCAAAAGACTGAGACATGCAATAGACTGTTGTCAGCAGGCTTGTCTGCCTGGAATATGGAGCAGAGCTTAGCAGCACCAGGGGCAAGCATTGCCACGTTCCACCAGCTTCTCCCTGTCACTCCTGCTCAATCAACACAGCGGGCTGGACCAGCCTTGATGAAGTGCAACACTGAGCAGGAAGGACTGGCCTCCTGCCCAGACCATGACAATGCAGACTGAATAACTCTCGAAGTCCTCCCTGGCTTGACTTTGCACGTGCAAAACCACCCACAGTGGAGGAGGCTCAGCTGTGTGCTCCTGCCAAAATAGAGCCTCTGTGGATGAACAAGACTCTTGACATCTCCTGTCATGTTGTTGTGGTTGGATCAGCAGTGGATCTCCCTGCTGGACACCAAAACAGGTCCAGGAATGAATTCTTGTCTCATTGCCTTTGCCTGGTGTGGCTCTATTTTCCACAGCGTTGCATGTAACGTGTTGTGTGACAGCTCCAGAGGCCTGTATTTTCTCCCGAAGGCTTGCACGAATCCCTCACTGAAACAATTGTTTCTTGGTTAATAAGCTGTTTGGAAAGCAAGGACGCTTTTGTACCACTTTGACACAATCTGCCTTAGAGGTCTGAACAACTATTGGGACTGTCAGGTGCAACTGTGGTATGAAGAGTCAGAATGCCTGTCTTGTGTTTTCTGGACATTTGGAAGTGTCAAGACAATGCACTATTATATATTTTTGCTGAATAAGGAAAAAGAAATGCGTTCAGAGAGTTTTTCTTATTCTGCCAATATTTTATAGGGAGACCTGTTTGCAGGACCTAGCATCTGCATTTAGAAATAGGAGGTTCCACTAATCACTGATGTCATTTTACTGTGTGAAATCTCTCTCCTCCTCCCTCCCCTGTTGTTTGACTCCTTAAAAAGAAATGCAGTCTTTTTATTTTCTCCTTCTACTATGAAAAGCCAAAGTCCAAACCTCTTAGTGTCTTGGCAGCTACACCATTCTACAACATGAGCAAAATCAAACTTAACAAAGGATAACAGAAAAGGTTTTGTTGAAAGTTGATGGTAGGAGAAACCTATATGCAAGAGCAGGAAGTAATGACCTCTGGAATGGAGCTGTAAATGAGTAGTTAATTGCAGGTAGGGATTGGACGTGTCACACCGCCCTCTGATACAAGTTGTCAAGTCTCAGAGCCCTGCTTTTGCAAAGAATGTGTGATCTGAAATCCACGCAGATTAGCACCTCCATTGTTTGCAGCTGGCTTGGAACAGTGTTCACAGGCAGAGTGGCATAATCTTATGCCAAAATGTGAGTGCACTTCAAATCCTGTTGGCCTGTTTTGCACTGAGTTTAGATTTTAGTTTATTGTGTCTTCTATACAACTGATGATATAGAAGAAAACTTGTGCTTTTGAAGCATTCAGAAATAAAATAAAATAAATAAAATAAAATAAAATAAAATAAAATAAAATAAAATAAAATAAAATAAAAGCTCCTCAGACCAATAGGTTGCTAATTTGGAGAGGTATTCAGAGAAAAGATCAAACTTGCTTTGTAGATTCCTTAAATGAAAAAGAGCACTTGATGGTGACCTAGGACGTGGAGGTTCCCTCAGACCTATTTCAGTTCTTCTGTTGGTTTAAGATTTTTCCTTGTTAAGCTAAGAGAAGACCAAACCAGAGGTGCAGCCATGACATGCTACAATTGTAAAGATACAGGAGAATCCATTCTGTGTAAGGCCTCACTTGAATAGATAAAGTAGCAGATACTAGAAAGGAAAGAAGAGTGAAAAGTTAAGTGTATCAGCAGCAGTCAGGGCTGTGCTTTTTGGTTTCTGGATGCAGGCTGGTTTCCAGTTACATGGCCTGCATACACTGAGTGTCAAATGAAGTCATCTTTTCTCTGTTCTGCTTCACCCTGGTTATTCCCTGCTGGGTATCTGGAGTCCCCAAGCATCACAGGGAAGCTGGTGCTGCAGCTGCATTGGTGTGTCCACAACTTACAGGTTGCTCTTGGGCACCAGCAACTTCTGTGCTCTCACAAAAGGAGAGTTGTCTTGGTCTGTTGGTGACGTAGACCTTATTTCAAGGTATTGTTTGGATCTGAAAATTATGCATTTGGAAGAGCTGGAGGAGATGGGGCAGTTCCTTAGTTCTAATGAAGTTGTACAGAACATAGTTTTGGTAGGTGGCTGCCACTGCTGCTACATAGAATTAACTTATTAATCTATTTTTTTCTTTTTTCCTCTTCTTTCTTCTACTTCCTTAATGTTTCTTGTAAACAAGTCAAGCTTTAAATCAGAGACTGTATAATCTTTGCTTCACTTGGCTTAGTCCAAAGCCTCTGTAATCTCTTAATTAATTTTTTTTACAAGGGGAGAAGGGTTGATAGTGGGAGAACACATGGCACCACAGAACCAGAGAAAGTGTTTTGTGATTAATTGTCTCACTGATTCAAAGGGGGATTTTATTTCTTATTTTTCTGTCCTTTCACATGAGAGCCTGCCAAAATCTGTCTATGCAGAGCAGCAGGTTCTGAGAGCTGAGCTGTGCTTCAGGGAGGAGATTTGTTTTTTGTTTCCAGCTTCTCTAGCTCAGGTGGGCAGCATGGAGCCTTGGGAGGAGCAGGGAGGAGGGGAAGCCTCTCTGATTCACTGTGGTACTCTGCTGTTCCTCTGATTTTATGCACGATGTGCAGCTGGTTGAACACCCCTCAGACTTTCTGATGCATCTCCAAGGCCCTCTTTGGGATATCTGAACACTGGGTGATCTTCAGCATTGCTGTCTTCCAAGTGTTCCTGTAAAGCCAGTGCAAGCACATTCTTCAGTTCTAATAATAATGGATTATCTTTGTGAACAATTATTTTTATCAGCACTTGATGAAATTTGAACACTTCTCATGATGGGAAAAAACTATATTTCAACTCTTGCACCTTTCCAACATCTATAACCTTTATAATTTCCACAAGCTACCATTTACTTTCCAAAGAACTTGGCTCTTCTTTATGATCAAGGTCTTGGACATTTTTAAATTGTGCAATCACAAAGTTATCTGACAATGAAAATCTGCATTGCATTAGGGCCTTTAGAAACATGGATTAAAAAATGGTCCCTGCCTTGCAGACGATACAATTCCCTCTGGAAAGATGCCACTTGGAGGGAAAATGAAGAGCTGGCAAGTGGGATCTGTGTGTGTGTGAACAGGCATGCTTGGGTGCTCTGCTCCCGAGGAAGTGAATACTGAGAAAGCTGTTTGAAATGGCACACTGAGAGTTTATTGCTACAGCACTGGAAGGGTAAGTAAAGCTTCTAAATGTGAATTTGTCCCAGTTGGTTTTTAAGGCAGAATGCTTTCAAAGGAATATGACACTTTCTCATAAACACGGGGCTGTAAATCCTTCAATTGAAAAAGGTTCCCATATCCATATTTCAGTCTCAAGGGTGATGTTTGCTATGATGTAAAGCTTTTTCTCCTCTATGAGGTTCTCCACATGTCCCATCTGTGATCCCACTTGCTCACAGAGGATGTTTGTGGCATTGTAAATAGGAAATCTTCCCTGGGAATCATCTGTACGAACAGCAATGGCTGTTCTGTGTTTGAGTCTGCCTATCCGTCTAAGAGGCATTTGCCAAAGACGGGATTTTATATGTGTAGGGGGATCATTGGAGTTGTAACTTCCTGGCACTCAGCTTTCAGGCAGTTCTAAGAAAACACATCCATGTGCTTTCACATTGTGAAAGTGATGTGCAAAAACTTTGCAAGAAATTTGTGTGTACAAAGAAAATTATTGTGATAGGAAGGTTAAGAGCAGCAACCCCAGATGATCAGAAATGCTCATCAAATATACATAGAGGATCCCATGGCCTTTTTTAGTTTTTATCTGTTTGTTTTAGAGGGGTTCTTTTTGGGTTTTTGTTTGTTTGGTTGGTTAGGTTTTTTTTTTAATTTTGTTTGTTTGTTTGTTTTTTTGTTTTGAAAGAGTTGGAGGAGTTTACATTTCTGGCAAAGAGAAAAAAAGGTATAATAGGGTTTGATTTATTTTGTGTACTTGGAAAAAAGTTTGTTCTTTCAGAGTTAGGAAAAGATATGAAGTGCAAGCAAATCTCTGCCTGTATTTACATATTTTTAAAACTAGAGCTAACTTTGATTACAGTCTGAATGAAACAGAATACTTGTCAGACTTTTTTTTTCTGCAGGAAACTAGAAGGAGAAGTGATTTGTTTTGAGAAAATCAGGGCGATATAATCAGAGATGTGGTAGCAGTGGAGTCTGAAGTGAAGATCAAAGTGTTTAGGATGCACTAGAAAGACCCATCAAGATGGTCTTTGGACCAGAGAACTTGCAAAGACAGGCACGATACCTGGAGGAAGAATGGAGCTTTTACTATATGACACATCTTTTCTTGTCAGAAATGCCAATCTCTCAGCTAAGTTCATAAAATAAGAGAAAACTCTTGATCTGTCTAAGGACTGGTGGAAGTTGATGAGAGGAAATAAGTAATTGCAAAGACATTGTTCTTCATGCAGAAAGGAAAGACAGCAAGTTTCTCCAAGTGCCACGTGTGACATTCCCATGGACAGGAGCTGCTATTGTATGTTATATCCTTATTGCTGGTCTCATCCTCTTCATGCTTCTAAGAGCATTGTGCCGTGAGGGGTCAACCTTCCCCTTGTAGAGCAGCAAAGGATGCCCCCTTGCACCTGTTTGTTCAACTAATGCAGGCAATCAACTTTTTTCAAAGGACTCCACTCCTATTTAGTTTCCAAGTGTAGATGGGTGCCGATTTCCTCTCTCAATCAAGTAGTCACTGACTTTCAATGGGAACTAATCTTATGGCAGCTGCTAATAACGGATTGATTTTCTCTTCAAATTTTTACATATTCAGCAGATTTTACAGCGCAATTCTTTGAGATTTTTGTCTCTCTGCATGGGTTAAATAATTAACTTTTTGTCACAGGAAAGTCGGTAATGCATGTATAATAAATGTTCATTCTTCCAAGAGTGGGGTAGATTTCTAGAGCCTTCAACTGTATGTTCGGGTTGGCCCTTCCAGTGGTTCAGCTTTTGAATCCAGCTGCAAGAGGAAGGCTCTTCAGTTATCTTTGCTATGGGGGAAAAATGCCCTGCTAACCTACTGTAAAATGACCTGATCCACTCACCTTGAACTTAGGGCAATGTGATGGTTGTCACTGTTTTGGTTGTCAGTGTTTTCCATTCAGTGACATTCTCCCATTACCTTTTTGCAATATAACCATTTGGACCTAAGACAGGCAGTTAGAGTGGAATCTTCCAAATGAATCTACCTCAAGAAATTCTGTGGGATAATAATGTTGGTAAATCTGTTGGGCAGATGTGTGTTCTGCCTGTCTCATTCAGAAAGAGGAGCAAAAAGTAGGAAGTTTCCACTTAGAGGCTGTGACATTATCTTTCAGTATGGTATTTTTTCTTTGCTTTTGACATTCCAGCATTTGAGAAGAAATCCACTGCATCCTTTCTTCTTAAAAAAATATGAAAAGGAGGACAGAAACTGACACGTGTAATGAGAAAAATAGTTTTAAATAATCTCTTCCACTCTTATTGCAGAGATCAGTCTGTTGGCATCAGGGAATGGTCAGAAAAAAAGCAAATTTAAACTGAAATAGAAACAAGCAATGTAAAAATGGGATCTTTATTTTGTATTCACCTCGTAGACAGTAAGAGAGTTATAAAATGGGTGATTTATCTCTACCTTTGCTTTTGCTAGAGACAGGTGTGAGTTTTCTTCTGCTGCATTTAGGGACTTGCTTGGAAAACCAAAACTTTTTGCTTTGCAGACCTCTTTGTTTGTGGTATCGAGTATGTTGTGAAGATGATGAAGGTTTTGAGGCAGTTTCTTACTCCACACACATCACTAGGCTGCAACATGGGGCAGTTTGTATGGCAAATTGTGTGAGAAATGTGTCAAAGTGTCTAAAGGCAAAGACCCACAGCAATGCCACTTTTTACAATTAAAAGACAGCTCAAAATTTCTGCCACTACAGAACGTACATAAAGAGGTATTTGTCCCTGCTGTGACAAATATCTGTGAGAAACATAGCCCAAAAATATCTGTGGGTAACACAGCCCAAAAGACCTGAATCTTACTTACAGCAAGGACTTGTCCTTGCCCAAGGCATTGCTGATATTGTTAAACCTGCCAGTCCCCTCTAGGTATGAACAAAAAAATGCTGCCACAAAAAAAAAAAAAAACATACCGTGGGTCAGTATAGTTAATCCTAATTTAGGAGGCAAAGTACTCCTGTATCTGTGCAGACAACTTTTTTTATTGGCATTTATCTAAGGATTTCCTTCTGACATGACTGTCTGAGGGAAGTCAGTGGAAGAGATGCAGAAGCTTTAAAAGGATCTCTAGAGCAAGAACATGCATTCCCTGCAGAAAAGGCAAATAAAGAAAACCAACAAGAATCAATCTGCACCACACAAAGGAAACAAATGGCAGCTGCAGAGAGCAGAATGCCCAGGGCTTACACTGTGATCTCCTACCACACCTATACCAGTGCCCAGATACTTGGATGCATCTGGGCTTCCAGCACATGTTTTAGCATAGGAGTGAACAAAATAAACCTCTTGAAGGAAAATTAGGGGCATCATAGGAATTATTTTCCTATGCACGTGAAGACAGTTGTTTGGTTTTGTTTTTACTCAGCAATGAAGAAAAAGTGTGCTATAAAATTCATGTTGCAGCTCTTATATTTAACCCTAATTGTGGCTCTGTATATATAGAAACATTATGAAACCACAGCACGTCTTCCAAGTAATGTAAATTGTGAATTACAGGCTCCTGCTTGGTGCTCTTTGAAGATTTTCTAGTTTCTGTAAAGATCTTGCACTTCCTGTTGAAAACAGCAAAAGAGATGTCTGTGAAGTCAGATCAATCCTCCTATATTTTAATTAGATATCACCATTTGGGGTTCAGTTGTTTGCATCTGTGGAATAATTTATAGCAACAGTAGTTCTGTAACAAAATCCTTCTTACTCTGATTGTGGTCACAGTTAATGATTTCCGTGCTCTGTGAAAAGGTTTTTGGGTAGGGATGTTTGAAGTTTAAAAAAAAAAAAAAAAAAAAAAGAAAAAAAAAAAACACCAAATTAATTAGGATTGAGTATTTTACATAGATTTGTTAGAAGGCAGATCACTCAAAGGCATGGAACTGATCAAGAGAGCTGAGTGTAGTCACACTGATGATGCCCATGCTTGCATAAAGCTGCTGTGCAGACCTGAAAGCTCCTCTAATGTCATGACACAGACATCACGTTTTTGAAGTGTGCTGAAATAAAAGCTCCCTGAAGCAAAGATGGATCTAAAAATGTTATAAGACGTCCCAGTATAGCTCAGAAACACAGTATACTTAAAACAGAGCTGAACACATTTCATTAATATAGACCCATGCCTCCTTTGGATTCCAGCAACAGTGTCCAGACTACAGACCTGTGGGAATATTTTCTTCTTTTCCTAGAAAATTAAAAATGTATGGAGAATTCGTGACGAGGTGCTCTAAGTGGTTTGATAGTGTTTTTGCATTCTAAAAATATAGTGGCCTTTTTTAAGTTCTTTTGCAAGTTCCTGGCCATGTAATGCTCTTGGTGTTATTCACTTTTTCTCCCTTTCTGCTTCAAGTTTAGAACTCCAAGGCTTTCTTTTGGGTTTTATCAAATTACACACTGAAGAAAGACATACATTTCAGAAACAGATGGATTTAATGTGCATGAAAATACATGCCTTTTAAAGAAACTAAATTAGTAGTTCCACTTCTACCCCTTTTTATTGAAGACAGAGCTCTGAGAGATCTCTGGTTTAAAACATGACTTTACAAATATCAGCAAAATGAGATTTATTTGCATGGAAATTTAACAGAACATCAGAGAAACCATCAGCAACACAATAGCCAACAGCTTTTGGTAGACATGAAGCTGGGACAGTACTAATAAATATATATAGAAAAAAAGGCTTTATGAATCCACAACTAGTGGATGTTTCAGTATTCTTATTCACTGTATATATTGAATGTATCTGCAAATTCACAGCTGTCCATGTCACTAAACATTTCTCTTACGATGAAGTTAACTGGGAACAAGAAAGTTTTTTTAGTGGCTAGTTAATGTTAATTCCTTTTCAAGGTGTGGTGTCTGTACTCATGAACTGAAAACCACGGGTAAGACCAGTTCAGGGTTTTCTTTTTTTTTTTTTTTTTTTTTTTTTCCAAAGCACCTGGGTCCTTCAAAACTGCACTACACAGAAAATGTGAAGCAGAATAGCTGCTCTTTTGCCTAATTGTTGTTCACCAAGTATTGTCTTTGCCTTGGTGCAGAGGAATCCGCTGTGATGTGTCCACGTTGGTAAAATTGCTGTGGGAGGATGGGACGGAGGAAGCTGTGAATGTTTCCCAAGTGACAACACATAGGACAGGGTCCGTTTCCAGTGGACATGACTCCTTAATTGTATGTTATGTATCTTAAGCTGGAGTCCAAATACCCTGTTGAAATAACTCCAAGTGATTCTCAATGGATAACTCAAAAAATTCTTTGTGGTGTTTCTGGGCCAGAAAAAATGACAAAATGTCAAGGATATTTTGCCCAACCAGGACTGACCAAGAACTATTTAGACACCTGATTGTGTCAACAATTCAGGAATCCACTTAATTTTTTTCCTGACCATTGACATAGAATCAAGTGCACCCTTTTGTTTTTTTTAAGTCCACCCTGCTTAAGTCTTTCAATGAATAAGAATTGTCTGCTGACAGGCTTGGAGCTGCCCACATGCTTTGGGATTTGCTGAGCCTGTGCCCAGCCAGTTGGGTTTGCAAAAGTGCTCAACACCTCCCTGCTCCCTCACTCCTGGAGGCTCTGATTTGTAAGTGAATTCTTTAAAGGAAGCACTTAGGTAGATGCTTATGAGTTTTCCTGACTGATAACACATGGAGATTGTCCCAGAATTTTGCTTTATTAAAATAAGCTGCTTCCTCGATGGGAGCAGTTGAATCAGACCATCAAAGAAGAAAATAGTAGTTGACATAAACATTCATTCTCTTTTATAGAAAGCAAACATTTTCTCTTAGAAGTATCTGGAGTTCTGTTAGCAGTTGATGAACACCAAACATGCAACAAGTTGGTTCCAACTAGCAGCAAAAATCATGAACTCAGCTTTGTTTTCTGATTTTCCTGATGCAGCAAAAAACAGTGTGTCACAAGAGTTAGTTTTCTTTTGCCAATCCCTCTGCCAGTATGGCGGCATTCCAAGAACATATAGACAGAACTCCCCAGCTGAAATTAAATGATAATTTGTAGTATGTCTTAGAGATTTAATAAAGTTTTTCAGATCATCAGCTAATCTTTAAAATGAAAAGACTTTTATTTTAAGTTTTCCTGAATTGGATCATCCACCTCATCTTTAAAATGAAAAGACTTTTATTTTAAGTTTTCCTGAATTGGATCATCCACCTCTAATATGTGTTCCAGTGATCTTGAGGACTGTTTGAATTTGAAGTTTTTTCTTTTTTAATACTTGGTCTCTCTACTTGTGATTAGATGATTGAATATTTTGAATGAATGCAGCTGATCCAGCCATACTTTAGTATATGAATGTGCAGAACCAGCATTAAATTGCATTATTTAATTTTACACAATATATTTAAATAGTCTATAGCTGAGAATTAATTTCTTTGGGTTTTGTCTGCAGCTATTGCAACTACATACTTCTCCACCTCAACCTGCAGTATACCCAAAATGTGTCAGAATCACAGTATTAATGTGCTGCAGCTCACACGGAAAGTTTATGAATCCTGGGCTGAGAGCTAGAATCCCAAAACATTTGGAAAAAATAATTGCCATGATGAGTCATGAACCAGTTATGTTCTCCTTATAGCCATGCATTTTGTTTAACAATTTGCCACCAGATAACCCAGTTATCCATTACTTTACTGGGTCCCAGGCCCTTGGTAATTAACATAAATCTAATGTAAACATATCCACAGGCTCTAACAAACCATCTAGTTACTTTTGAGAGGAAGGCTGGGTGTGGAGTGGTGCATGATAGGGAGCGTTCCTTGTAGATATTAAAGTTGGGACACAGCAGGTTTATCTCTGTCCATTCCCATGATACTTCACTGTTAACCCAGAGGGCTTTGTGCCATCTAACATGTGGTATGCTGTCAAAAAAAGTGTTGTGGTGAAGCAAAATCTCTGTGGTTAAACATGTTTGAGAATTAAAAATCACGAGGAAAATGGAGGGGGGTGGTGAAATTTGTTGAGCTCCTCAGGTCGAGGTCTGGATGCACTGTGCACTCTCACTTCTGGAGCACGGTGTGCTTTCAGAGGGGAAGGGCCAAGTGCCACGGGAACGCTCTACAAATTTGTTGGGAGGAAGGCAAACAAAGAAGTCAAAAGATGTACATAGGTGATAGCAAGGTAAATATTAGAAAAGTTGGCCTGTATTATACTCATATAATAGGATATCAGCAAGGAACAAATAGTCAGGCATTCATGGCTGGTTAGGCTGAGAACAGTACCAGCCTGGGATGATAATACTCCAGCTTGCTGTTGGTACAACCTCGCCTGAAAGCCAAGCATAAAGCATATAGGAAGACTAGGAAGTCAAGATCTCTCCACTTTTTTGCTCTCTTGGTGTGTGGGGGGCAGATCTGATATTCACGGAGGAAAGAACTGTGGTAGCTGGGTGTTGTGTGAATGCAAAGGCAAAGACCTCTCAACTTCCCTCTTTCCCATTAATTTAGAGATCTCTCACCTTGAGAACATCACATCTTTGTGAGTCAGGGAACTACCAGGACTGTACGGCACATCTTTTATTCATTCAATGAAAAGTCTGACTTTCTTCATACCTGACCCATGGATATTAATTGAGATGACCATCATATTTCAGTAGGGTATTTACTGGCCTCTGCTGTGGAAGGGGCATAATTTTTGATATTTTAGTTTGTAAATGTGCTCTGAAAGGGAAGGTGCTTCAATCTCCATTCTCCCAAAATCTCTTTTCACGTCTGGACCACAGTCTCCCATGGCTGTGAGCATGGGAGTCTTGCAGTCTTCCCTCCTGAATACTGTATGATGACAAATCACAGGAGACAGAAATCCTTTCCCTGTGTTTTTCCTAGGAATGTTAACACACTGGAAGACCACATCAAAGAATAATAATTCATCACTAATTTATATTTTTGGAACAAGAAAACGTCCTTCACAGCTCATTATCGTTTTGATATGTGACAAATTGGTTTTAAAATACTTTGTTTCCAAAAAACATACATTTTCTAAATGACCATTTATTATCTAATGCTGAAAACATTGCTGTATTTATTACTGTGGTCCATAAAATCATGAGATCAAATTTTTAAATTTCTGGTTTGCAGGGTGTTTTAATTGCAGATTCCAAATAATTCCCTTTATTTTGGATTTTTGCACTAATGAATGCATTGAATGAGGACAGCTGAAAGGCTCTTATAAAATATTTTTGCAGAGAATTGTGAATAAACATGATGAATTAAATGTATTCAAGTTTATTTTAAAACATGATTTACTTACTTACAATATTTCTAGTTCCCTGTGTAATATGATCCCTTCTGTTTTCCTAACAAGACCAAGTGAGAAAATTAGATGATAAACAATCTCCTTCTTATTTGTGTTCCCATCTTAATGTGGACAAAATAAATTATATTTCTTAAAAACTGTTTACAAAATAATAAATATACATATCTGTCTATTTCTGTGCAAGTTTAACCACTTTATGAAAAGTTAAGGCTGTCTCTGCAGTCTCTGCACAAGGAATACTTATTATTACAATTTACCTTGTTTTAGTGACCCCAAAATCTTATTTTTTTTCTGCTGTGGTTCATTAGCACAGCAGAAAAAAAATAAGATTTTGGGGTCACTAAAACCTTGGGGTCACTAAAACCTTGGGGTCACTAAAACCATGTTCCTGTGCCAAACTTTCACAATATAAATGACTTTGGGTCCAGGGACACAGAACATTTTCTGGGGATGCAAAAGGTTTTAAACACCACCAAACTTGCACTCCAGTGGCCTATTAGACCTATCTTTCCATTGATGGCAGTGTATCTCATGGAAGTCTGCCCTACATGGATGTGCAGATTTAGATGTAGAAGGAACTGGAGACAAATTCTAGTCTGCAGTGAGAGACACAGAATTGTTTCAGAGGCACATATGTGATTTTTCCTACTGCACTTCATCCCACATTCATAAAGCTTTCACATCTCTCTGCGGAGGGGATTTTGTGAAAAGGCTGACACATATGACCCCGTAGTCCAGATTGCCTTTTGATATCTAGAAGTAATTCTTGTTTTTTATATAAATCCAAAAACCAAAACAAATTATTCCCTGCCCTCAGAGCAGCTCATGGAGACTCCAGCACACATAAAGCAAAAACAGAGATCCAGGAGAGATTCAGGTCTTCCTTTCATGTCATATTTAGTGTCAGCTGTTTCCTTGACCTTAGTAAAGTTAGGAAGTGGTTGTGGCTCAAGATCACTATAAATGGTTATAGTAGGCTTGCACATTAAAAAAAAGAAAAAAAAAAGTTTTTGTTTTTAAATTGTTCTTGGGACTTTGTTTGCCAAAACAGCAACTTTGAAAAGCAAATACCTCACAGCAAAGTCTAATAGGAACAGCTTCATCATGCCTTTTCTCTTTTGGAGCTAACTGTACAGACACCACTTGATTTGAGGTATCTGGATGAGCCACAGTACAAATCCTTTCCTTATCCTGCCTTTGTATGCTTTCATCTGGTAATGGGCTTTGAAAAAAATGTGACCCTTATGGTCTCTGTTTTCCAGCCTGTCCATCTGCAAAGTCACCCGTAAATAGAGACAAACCTGTACCTCAGAGAACCTGTGAGAATCAAAGTGCCATGAACTCCTGGACTGGAGTTCCCTATCTCACACTTCTGTGGTGGAAATAGTTTCTGGGGAGGAGGAAGCCAGTATTTTACAATCCTGAAATGGCAGTCAGAAGGAAGACTAAAGTGGGTACATTATAGAGAAAACATGTACTTTTCTTTTAAAAGTTATATATAATGAGTATTTTTTTGTCAGGAAATCTATTCCCTGAACTTTTGTGTAGCTGCAGGCAGGAAAAAAGAAATGGGTAAATTTTACTTGTCCTCATACCTCTCTATTTTTTATGCGTCCCTTAACAGAATCACAGAGAAAGGAAAAATTATTTAAATCAGGTGAAAAAGAGGGAGTTCAGAAAATATATAAAATATGCTAAAAAACACACAGGGAAGAGTAGTAATTTAATATACACTGACTAGTTCCCCATCAGACAAATTGCTGCCTGAAGTAGATAGAGAAATGAATGCTCCTTCTGAGCAAAACCAAAATCATTCTGAATTTTGGAGTCCGTGTCTCTTCTGTCCAAGTTGAATGAGAGGAGACTGAAAAAGGTTGGCTTCCCGACCTACATGGTGAAATAACAACACTGTATATCCCCTAGGTGGAAAGTAGCTTTTTCTTCCAAAGTGCATGTGAAATCACTTTCAATTAGGAAATGGGACCTTGGGAGCTGGGCAGCAATTGTTGGAGGTATTTTGTATTCAGGAAAACTCTAAGATGCAGAACTATTTCACTCCCAAATGCTGTGAAACTAAAAGTTTCTGTAAAAGCAAGAGGGATTCCACTGTTCACTTACTTGTAACTCTAACATTAAATAGTATCAGCAACATCCACTGTGTGGAGGATGAAGAAACCTTTCCTTTTTTCAGTGCAGCTAGGTGGTTACAGACTGTGGTTATTCATTTTGTGGACTTTCTCCTGAATAAGGTGAGGAAATAAAGTTGTCAAATTTGCCTGCAAGTTATGTTCAATTTAAAAAGTGTTGTCTTACTCTTTTCAGAGGCAATTTGCTTCCAGAATTTCTGTCAGAGGTTATTTTAGGTTGCAAATTGGTTTACCTGCTCCTGCGGCTTCCTAGCATTGACATTTGCACTGAGAAGTTGGTTTTCAATGTACATCTGTCATCCTGACTTCCTTTGTCTGTTTGTCTGCCCATTAATATTTGCCATGAATCTTTTCTTTATAGAGCAACTTTTCTATCATGTGTACAGAAAGTAAAATGTTCATGGTACAGAATTTCAGAAGTAATGGTTTTCTAAGCATTGCTGAAATGCCATTTGTGTAATTTATGCACAAAGTTCTTTTTTGAGTACAATTTTATCTTGCTATTTGATATGCAAAATTTCTCATGGGTGTCATGAACTGAAAATTTGCATCTTTGTGGTAACTTGTCAATGTCTGGCTACAAGAAAGGCCGGAAACTACTTTACTGGGAAATAAGACAATATTTTGTATGAAACAGTACCAGCTTGGGTCTGAGCTCCTGGAATCTCTCAGAAATTACTGGGTTCTTTTTTACTGGTAGTGTTGGAGGAGTTATTCAGCTGGTGAAGACGGTCTTACTGAAATTTTCAAGGTGCAAGCTACCTGAGGTCTCTTCCATTGAAATCTTCACTCAAAATTAGTTGCAGTGCTGTGCTGAAGATTGTTCTGGGATAGCAAATGGCAGTTCGAGAAGGAAGGGTGGGACACAAGTGTGGAAATTTTCAAACACACCTGGAAGTCAGTGGAAATTGGGTTTCAGAGTACCTTAAGTACTTTTAAAAAATCCCACCCAAATTGCACTTGCAGTCTCTGGAGGATGTTTGTTTTTCTGTTGCCAGGAACAACATATTTTATATACATAGAAATGATTGGTCCAAAAATGTCATTCCAGCAGTTGTAGCAGCTTCTTTTGTGTCTCATTTTCCTTAGGAGTTTAATTTCTTTCACCTCTGTGGCCAGCTGAAGCCTTTATAATTGGGAAACTCCCAAAGAAATGATACATTTGTGATGATTTAGGTTTTCTTCCACAAAGGCATATGCAGGATTATTTTTTGATTCCATTACCTTTCCAAATGTTTCAAACATTCATGGAATTATAAGACCAGGTGGGGCCATTATAACTGCATTAACGACAGGCTGCAAATCTTCCTCCAATTCAACATGGTAATTTGTAATTGAACAAGGCTGAGCAAATTGAACTGTGCATATCTTTTTGACAGACAACCTATCTGATGGATGGAGAATTATTGGCAGATTACAGGCTGAGGATAATGATTTTCCCAACCGCAGTACCCTGCTTCACAATCTTTTTTTTTTTTTTTTTTTTTTACACGCACAGTTTCCCAGCTTAGCCCATGCCTGGGAAATGTCTGATGGCATTTGCAAATGTCTTTATGACTGGCTAGAGCTCTGGAGAGGTGGTTTTGAGGGTCTTATTGCATTTGTTAATGTATCATGTATTTGATGGATGAAGGCACAAATTATATCTGGGCCTTAACCCCTGTACAAGAAAGGTTTATTTGCAGCAAGGTTGTAGTATAGCTATGCCCTAAACTTATCGTTAAGGCTCCAAGGGCATTGTTAGAAACACTGTGATCCTAGGACATACAGTCACTTGTTCTTTTGTATAAACTCACTCTTCTGGATTGAGGTGGAACAAACTGCTTTGACAGGCTGACCTTGTACCAGCAAGATTTAGACCAGATGAGATATCATCTCTTATTCTGTAAACTTTAAGCCTGATCACTTGTTGTGCCTCCTTTCACAGCCAGCTTGAGGACAGAAAGACCTCTGTCGTGTGTACTGACCTTATCTATCTAAAATGTGGTGTTCTTGTACTTGTTGTGGTAGGCAGAGGTTGTAAATTCATCTGTGGGGTCATTCCATGCAGGGCTGTATTGGGAAGGTGGCAGTGACATTGGCAGTGACACACACTGCTTCATCTCTGTGACAGTCCTGTTTCTTGATGGGGGCTCTGGGACAGAAAACAATAACGTTTAAACCTGCTGTAGCTACTTATTCCTTGAATGTATTTTTTGTGACTTGGACAGATGCACAATTCCTACTCATCCAGAGTGGATATCTAGTCTGTACTCCTGTACAGAGCTTTGATTCACACTCCTGGGGTGTTTGACAGTGAGAACTCAAGGCAAGAAGAGCAGCATGACTGCTGAAGTTGTGAACCAGCTCTGTAGCATTTGCAGAGTGGAAATCTCCAGAGAAGTGCTATTGGCCACTGGGAATTAAACAAGGATTTGCTTCTGGGTCAGAAATTCTGTCTTGAAGGCTTTGGAGGTCTTCTGTTGCATGAGATGAAGATAGGAAAAGCTCAGAGAATGATAATTTGAACCTAACAATGGAAGGTAATTCAGTGTAAGGCATGTTTCACAGAGCAGCTGAGGTAAAAAAAGGCCATGTGTGACTGTGGAGAGACAGTCACATATGCCAGAAAAACCAAGCTAAGTAAGGAAAGGGGGAGTAAGAAATACCAATAACCTCATCTTTTTGACTCCAGAAACTAGATACTTAATTCATATGCCATGTTATTCAGTCTTTATGTTTAATCTGTGAGAAAATTGGAACTTTTCAGGTCAACACAGCACAACACAGATTTTAAGACTTTTTATAGGTCTGAGACATCCATAAGGGAACCAAAAAAGGAACAAGTGAGCAGACAGGAGCCAAAAAGTTTGTGTATCTGCAAGATGTGTACAAGTGGGGTTGGCTGGGTGGGAAAAGCACATCCTTCCAGTTCATTTTGTAAGGCATGCTGCCACTTGCTTTGTCACCTTGCTGTTACTGAACAAAGCTTGGATTTCTGCCTTCAGACACTTGAAGCTGCTGTTGCCTTTCAGCTGAAGGAAAGATTCCTCTGGTGTCCTTCAGGAAGTCTGATCCCTGGTGCTGCAAATGCAGAGGTTAAATTATCAAGTCGGAGGTGGACTGAGTCCTCATGCAAGGGTGCAGCTGATTGCACTGTGCCCCTGAGAATCAGGGAATGAACTCGGGTAAGACCTTTTACTTACAGAACTGTGTGTTAAAGGGCATGGGAAGTAAGGAGGTATTGCTTCAACTTCATTCAAAGCTGTACTAAGGAATCAATCTCCTCAGTTCAATGGTTTTCTTTAGGGAGAACTTCTGAACATCTTCACAAAGGAAGCATGAATTAAAAGAATTTCGCATATTGACACACTAATGTGCATTTGAAGTCATGTTCTTAATTCAAAGTGTAAATTAAATTGTTCTTTAAATCATTTCTACTTAAATAACTCAGAAAATACACATGAAAACCATCTGGTTTCAATTCCCTGCGGACTGCAAATTCATAAATGTGTAATATTTTAAGTTTCTCTTTATTGGTTAATCAGTTGGACCAACTCAGTCTATTCCAATTTGTACCAAAAACACTGAAATGTACAATTTTGGCATGGATTTGATATCAATTTTCCTTGAAACACGGTGCGTTTTGACCAGGATGCCAAAGAAATTGAATTAATTCAAAATGTGGAAGACTTAGTGGTGAAAAGCAAAAGTAACAAAATATTTGCAGATTGACCTTTGCCTCCTCTCCTTTCCTGCCAAAGAACTGTGAATCTCAGCTAGTCCTTTCAAAAGGGCACTATTAAGACAAATCACCCAAATGCCAAATACTGCCACCTCCTTGCTCTCTGTCCTTAAAAAAGCTCAAGTTAAGGAAGCTCTGACCATACTATTTCTTCTTTTAAAATAAAAATAAACGTGATAGGTGTTTTGAAGCCTCCCAGTGCCCAAAAAGGACCACCTTAATTCCTTACAGTCTCCGAGCTTCTTTTTATTTTTCTACTTATAGAATTTGCTTGTTTAATGATGACCTTCACATCCATCTTTTGCCTCCTGCCCTCAAGTTTGCCCTCAGAAAGTAGTGTTTGGGCAGTAAAACCACCTGAGTGTGTAGGAGATTGTCTTTCTCCTTGGTTATTTACACCTGGTGGTGGCTCTTCAGTTACCCTGAAGGGAAGAAAGAATGTCTTCCATCTCTTTTGCTTTTATTATGGGCCTTTTTAGTACAAAAGCAGGGTGAGAGGGAAAAGCAAAAAAAATGGCAGGATCCCATGTGGGCTGTGGTGCTCTAGCTTTCCTTCTGTAGTGTTTCTTTTCCTCCCCATTAAAGACACTTCAAAACTGGGATATGTGTGTCAGAAAGCACATCTTCGTATGAAACACTTCAGGTAGTGTCTGAATCCAGGTAATGAAGATACACAAGGGGAGGCTGAAGTCACTTGTGACTTTCTGTGTTGCATGGAAGTGTAAAAATAATTCCTGGGACTAGTAAAGGAAAAATGAAGTGGGGATGAGTTGCATAGGATTCCAGGACCACTGTTGTGCAGCATTCTAATTAGTAACATGCCTTGGGATGTGATGGGAGGACCTTCTGCTGCCAACTAAGGTGAACGTTGGCTGGGGATAACAAAGGATATTCTAGCAGTTAAAGCAAAGTGGGAGCTGAACTGCGAACGTCTGGCTTTGAGTCCCAGTACTTTCACAGGTTTTCTGTGTGGCCTTAAATTGTGTAATTTCTTGGAACTTCATCTCTCTATGAAAGATGACATTTTTTGCTGCCCTGTACTGACTGTGCTTTGTTGCTCAGATCATTTTCCAAGCACACAGTTACACACAGGCATCTCATGGGATCCCATAAGGGGTTATGATGACAACAGAGCTGTGTGGAAAAAGGTGTTTTTATTTCTGTGCCCAGGATCTGTAGAGCAATTAACTTCTCTCTTGAAACTATTAGCTGATGAAAATTCTTGTCTACAAAGAGCAAACCATACTCTCAGTCTGAACTATACCTTACAGACCAGATCTTGATGTTGTCCAGTTTCAGGAAGGTTTTTGGTTTTTTGTTTGTTTGTTTGTATTTTGTAATTTTGTTTGGCTTTGGGGTTTTTGTTTATTTTTGTTTGGGGGGGTGTTTGTTTTTTTGGGTTTTGATGTGTGTTTTTTGTTTGGTTTTATTGTTTTGCTTTGGTTTGGATTTTTTTTTGCTTTGGATTTTTTTTTCCTTTTTTTTTTGTATTTTTTTCTTTGTGCTTTTTTCTCTCTTTGTTACTTTTTTCCTTTGTCTTTTCTTTCTCCTTTAGAGTCTTTTTTCAATTTTTTTGTCAAAATTCTGACTGTGTGGTAAATGTTACAATTAATAACACTCATTGGTTATCTGCCCAACTGTTAAATATTGGATGAAAAGTGTAATAAGTGTGTTTA
This sequence comes from Lophotriccus pileatus, assembly GCA_035583135.1. Taxonomy (NCBI): domain Eukaryota; kingdom Metazoa; phylum Chordata; class Aves; order Passeriformes; family Tyrannidae; genus Lophotriccus; species Lophotriccus pileatus. The sequence continues at coordinate 6,419,120 of JAWWES010000094.1, read as the reverse complement.
TTTTCACTCTTTTTTGTTTGAATGTGGGTGTTTTTTGTAATTCTCAGCATGAAGATTTTTAAATGCCAGACTAAGACAGCAATAGATACCTCTTTGCTTAGGCTTTCTACAATGTGAGAAGGCACTCCAGCATCAAATCCCCTTGCTTTTATCTTGTAATTAAGACAGACTCAGAAATGAACTAGCTGGCCTGTCAGGAAATTAATTAGTCCCTTTTTAATTGCATTATTTTCATGTAATTTTTACTGGCATAACTCTAGACTTAAGCATTTCTATCCCTGACTTGATAGCAAAGCACATGAGAGAAATTTCAGGTTCAAAATGTTTCAGAGGAAACTTCAGATGAAATATTGTTTCACATGATACTCTGATTTCAAACACTGTGCACTTCTCTGAGTGTATTTCACATATCCTTAAAAGTACTGATCCTGCCCTCAGATGATCCTTTGAAATGCAGGAAAAAGAAGGTAGAACAGGGCTGCAAGAGTGATGTGTCACCAGAGTAAAAGTTCTCCTTGGCCTTTACCAATTTGTGCTACTGGGACACAAATTTAGCTACAGTTAAAGGATTTTTTCCTTCTATCCCCACAACAAGTACAGATTAAAGCTGTAGGGTTCTAGACTATAAAAGGGTAAACTTTACACAGTTTTCTACAGGTGTTCTTCAGCACCACCAGTCCCATCACCTAAAGAAGCCAATTACTAGTCGACAGTATTTGGTCCAAGAAACAGTTTGAGAGGCAGAACCAACCTGGGCATAGATGGGTGACAAATGAAGTCAGCTGTGTGCCACCCTCCTATGGGAGATCTTTAGAAAAACTATGATTACATGCCTGTACTATTAAGGCAAATAGAAGCTGTAATGGGCTTTATACACTAAGAACACACAGGCTGTGTTTCTCAGCAAAGATTTAATTATGACTCTTGACACATGGCCCAATGATGTTTACGATAACAGGAGCTCCTGGAAGTCTGTCCTGTGACTTTGAGCAGTGTAACACCATGAACCATTGAAATAATATCAGTGTGGCTTAGACTGTTTGCTCCTTAAGCAGAGATATATTGTTTGCATAGTGTCAGAAGCCCTTACTGTGCATCAAAAACTCTGTACGCTGCTTCCACTCCTATCCTTTCAGATTCAAGGGCTTTAACATTTGAAGGTTTCTATGGGTAGCTGTTTCCTTATCTTATAATATTTAGGTAATAGACAGTAATCTACATGTCATTAAGATGAAATTGTTTGATCATGCTCTCTATTAATTGTTGTAACTCATCTTGTCCTTGGCTCAGGACTCCCTCTTTTGTCTGTCTGCCCAGCTTCAGGGTGGGACAAGGTTATTGTGAAATCGGCAGTGACGTTTCAGGTCTGCTAAAGTGAGTGGATTAGAGACATTTGTCAGGCATGGTAATAATGTTTGGGCTACTAATAATAATTTAAACCAGGTAGTGACATTTGCTAGCACAGCAAGTATACTCTTAGTACTTTTTTTTTGGCAAATCTACTTCACCAAAGGAAAACATGAGGATTTCTAAGCTTAATCTTTGCTTGACTGGGACTGTAATGTTTTACTGTGATGAGGGCAGGTCCATATTGTTTCTTAATAGCTTTGGTGACTGTCTTCAAATGTCACTGAATCCAGTGACAGCACAAACTCCACTTAGCAGTAGTGAAATTCTACCTAACCCTTCTCATGCAAATACCTTTGGTAATGCTTTCAGTAATACTTTCTTCTACCTACTTGGAAGAGAAGAATTCTGGCTTGATAGTTGGGAAAATCATGGTAAGTCTTACAAGAGGATTCAGAGGCCTGATTGTGACTGACACACTTCAGAGGCAAGTAAAAACCCCCAAGGATCCACACTGCTTGAAACTACATTTACAGACACACAGTGTTCAGGAACACTGGGGTGGGTTACCTGGACGGTGAATCCCCAGAAACCTGGGACATGCTGAGAGGTTTATGAATACTTTTCAGACTTTGGCCTGTCTTAAAAGCGCTTGTAGTGACAGGTCAAGGGGGAATGGTCTAAAGCTGAAAGAGAGTAGGTTTAGGTTAGATATTAGGAAAAAATTATTTACTGTGAGGGTGGTGAGGCACTGGAACAGGTTGCCCAGAGATGTTGTGGCTGCCCCATCCTTAGAAGTGTTAAAAGCCAAGTTGGATGGAGCTCTGAGCAATTTGGTCCACTGGAAGGTGGACGTCACGTCACAGGGCTTGAAAGAAGATGACCTATAAGGTCCCTCCCAATCCAGGACACTCTGATCCTATGATTCTCTGATTTTCCTTATCATATCATATGAATCTGTGGAAATTAGTTGGCTCTGAAGGCACCTTATAGTAATCCTACATTGGATTCAATTCTGCTTCTCCAGAGTTTTACAACCACAATGACACTTCTTCATAAGGAGCCTGCAACAAACCATAACAAGTGGGTGATTCCATGGTCCCTAGGGATTTCACAAGTGGCATGAAAAGCCTGAGAACCTAGAGTGGTGGCTCTTTGACACTTTAATATCAAGTTTCCATCTCAAAACCTACCTTTGGTACTGTAAAATATACAGCATATATGTGTTTTCTTGGTGTGAAAACAGCCTGTAGGTGTATTTTTCTTACAAAGTATGCTTGCCAAGGTCAAGTTTTACTCAGATTTTGGGGTCTTCAATTTTGGGGTTTTTTTTTGTTTGTAAAGCAGCTTTTTCACCAGTCAAGACAAGCCTTTGCATGCTTAATCTCCTCCTGCATGGGAATTCATTATGCTACTACTAACTATAGGTGGGGTGAGATAAGTATGTCACAGAAAGGGCTTGAGCCTGGAATAGCTTTTTTCTGCCAGGTTATGGTAGAAAATTAGAGGCAGGCTTCTGAACATAAATCTGCTGCTGCAGTTGGATAAGGTGTTACTTTGGTTAGTGGGGCAGGAAGACAAGAACAAGGAGGTGGTATGTGGGAACTGTAATCTTCTGACCCACCAAAAACAAGTTCAGCATATTTCTTAGACAATCCATACATTTACACTCATGGCTTCTGCTTTTCTCCATAATGAGAATTGAGTTTAAGTTATAAAATCCTACTCTTAAGTTTAAGTGGTATATTTCAATTGCTCCTCACACCTGTGGGACCATATCTAGGTATGCTTAGCAAAGCAATAAGACAATTTACTCTGTCACTGTTTTGATAAAAGTAAGCTATGTTAGATGTATAAAGGCCTCAGCTTCTAAAGTCCTGTGACAATAGATATTGGGAGGTATTTATTTTGAGAGCGGAAAAAAAAGTATTTCTTGTTTCAGTGTCCTTATTAAAGCCACCCTTAAGCTACCTGCTCCTCCCCACACCCTGGGGCTGAAGTTTTTTTCAGGGGGAGAACATGTTTACCATTGAATACCTATCCTGCAGGCATTTTTATTCTACTCTGGAAGTGTAGAATGCCTTCATATTAGGAGAAAAAGTAATTTATGCCCACACAGAGCCTTTTTTAGGCCAATAGAATAAATGAAGAAAGAAAGGTATTTAATTATAAGGCAAAAATGGACTCATAATATGCTCCAGCATAGGGTGATTTCTGCTCTCAGAGGAGCTTCCTGGTAGCAGTGGAGGAATTGGAGTCCCTGCAATCACTTCTTTAACTAAATATCTTATTCTGTGTGTATTGTTTGCGTCTGATTTCTGAATCTGCATGTTAAATAATGGCAGCAAAACCCTGCAAGAACTTTTGGCAACAAAACTAAAGCTACTAAATCTGTTAGTATATCTGAGACCCAAAAGTGTAATACTGGAGAACAGAACAATGTGGAGAGCACTATAGAAGCATGTGTCTGTCTGTTTTCCACAGGCCCCACCAAGGCATGGATATGGAGCGAAGGCCAAAGTAATCCATGTATCCCAGATGAAAAAACAGAGGCCAGAGTCATGTTAAATTGAACAAGGATAAAGCGGGAAGTCTCCTCAAACTGTTGAGCTTGAAAAATAAAATGGAAATTGAAAGGCTTCTGAGCCGTATTTGTTTGCATGTTGGCTCAAAAGACCTGGTTCTGTTCTCATCCTTCCCTTGAAAATCAACTCCTGCTGCTCTCACTAGAGCATTTTTCTGGCATTTTGCAGGCCGTCAGACTGCTATGAATGTTATGAATGTTTCTTCGGTGAGTCAGAAGAGCCATGTTCCACCCAAGTGAGGCTCAGAGACTTTCAGGTTGACATCAGAATTTTTAAAATACTTCAGTTTCTGTTATCCTGTAACAGTTAAATGCAAGAAGGGGGAAAAAAATGAAAGAAAATTTCAAGAATTTTCGTAATATCTGGACAATAATCTAGAACAAACAAATAGAAACATAAACTAAAAGAACTAAAGTATCTGTGTGTCAGCAAGCAATCTGCATGTTTTTAGGGAGAGGGAGGGGAAGACAGCCTGAGAAATCTGGTGTTGTTCAGTCTAGAAAAGAGAAGGTCCCAGGGGTACTTTAGAGTACCTTCCAGTACCTAAAGAGGGTCTACAAGAAAGCCAGAGAGGGACTTTTTACAAAGGCATGTAGGAATAAGATAAGGGGAAATGGCTTTGAACCGTTAGGGTTAGGATTGGGAAGAAATTCTTGCTTGTGTCAGTGGTGAGGTCCTGGCACAGGTTGCTCAGAGAAGCTGTGGCTGCCCCATTCCTGGAAGTGTTCAAGGCCAGGTTAGATGGGGCTTAGAGCAACCTGGTCTAGTGGAAGGTCTCCCTGCTCATGGCACAGGGTTGGAACTGCATGACCTTTGAGGTCCTTTCCAACACAAACCATTCTGTGATTCTATGAGTTTAAAATATACTAAAAAATTGAGTCTCTGGGCCTGCATTAACAATTCTCAGTTCTTACAGAAACATGGTTTAAGTAATATCAGAAATAGGGCAATAAGAGTTTTTATTATAGAATCAGGTAGCCCAATTCCTTTCTTGGAATGGATTCTCATTCACTGAGGAAATTTTTAACTAAACAGCTCAGTATTTTTCAAATATTAATCCACTGTTGAAAGTACAATTAGTCTGACCCAGATAGGGAATGTTGTATCAGTTATTCATCAGGACTTGCATGCAAAGTCCCAGGAGCTGGAGATGGGATTTCTAGCTAGCTAAACATTAGTGTACCTATTACAGCTTCCTCTCAGCTGGAAACATTAAGTGTAATCAAAGTTTAGGCATCCTGTTGCACGCTCCTTATTAGTTGTTGAGTTAAATCATCCATGGGTAAGGTTTCAAGTACCTCTGTGGACACACTGAGGTTTAGTGCCATTATACCATTACTGTACTGCATCAGATAATTACAGACAGGTCCAGATATGTCCATCCAGATTACTGGTTTGCCCCATAGAGCAGCATCCATAGTCACTATGCAGTCAAAATAATGAAATAGTTAACATCATAACAGCAAAAGCCTTTTCCTTTAATAGAGGGTCGTGTCCATGAAGGTAGTCTGAGGATGCAACAAGGGACTACTCTTTTTAAAGGAAGTGGATAAAAGTAAGATATTACATTCT
>JAWWES010000094.1:6384352-6410091 GCA_035583135.1 Lophotriccus pileatus | reverse complement strand
TTTTTTTTTTTTTTTTTTTTTTTTTTTGGTGAAACAACTGGTATAAAAAAAAATTTAAAATATGATCCCCACCCTTTCTGAATGCACTGTTTTTACTGCCTTTGCATTTCAGGCTCTGCTTGCGGGGGCTGACCGGGGTTATACTCACAAATGTTATGATCATGATCTCACTGAAATTTCCTTCATTTGGCTTTGATATCGCATAAAACCACCTTACATGAGGCACTGATTGAAATGTACTCATCCTGAAGAGGCAAAACGCCATGAGATAGGTATTTTTCCCTTTGGATTGAAGATTGGGTGGCATCAAGGAATGCTTGCTGAAAAAATGTTTTACTTTGGAAACAAATCTTTGTGGAAGTGGATTGGTGTTGACAAGGTTATTCTCACATCTAGGGTGGAATTCCTTGGAAATTTTGATCCGTCTATAAAAGTAATTGTTCCTAAAGATAGTTTTATCAGTTCTCAGTTGCTTTTGTGGTTAATCTGCAATTTTCCTGTAAAGTAGGTTTTAAGTCTCACCTCTGGGAGACACTGCTCTGTGAAAACAAATACTTCAGCAATAGCAGAGAAGCATTTCTTAAACATGCTGTGTAGCTGATGAGAACTGTGCCTTTGCTCTGGGAAGTGGCATAAAAATCACTGTAAGGAACAGGGAAGAGAGAGGAGGGAAAAACTCCAGAAGACAATGGCCACTAACAGAATGACTAAGTAGCTTTTCTAAGATTTGCCACATAGTCTTTGTAAAACCATAAAAAATGACTTTGTGGTAAAGCTGTCTTGCAATCCAATCAAAAAATAAAAGTGGTCACCCTTTCATGGCTCTGTAAGTCCAGCAGCTGCAGACAAACTTAAAACTAGGCAGCAGAAGAAGGGGAAAAAATGTCCCATTCTTGTCCAGACTTACTGTATTTGGTTGAAGTTTTCCAACCAGGGACTTGGCAGATGACGTGTTCCACAAACTTCCTGAGAGAGGCTGGGGAGAGGGAAGAGACTTGTTACACTCATGATGCCTGCCATGAACATGAGAAAAAATCAAATTTCAAGTGTAAAGACAACCTTTGAAGCCAAGTATGAATGGAGAAGGCACCATCAGGGCAACTTTGTGTACCACTGTGTTTGGCTGCAGCCACATTCCCTGTTTCCACAACAAGTTATGCTTTGTTTTATTCTGCTGTTGCAAGTACTATTTTTGTTAAACACACACACAAAAATGAGTGCATCCAGTGGGACAAAACATAGGACAGTATTGGAGTTTGCACTCATGCTACAGCAGTGAATATAGTGTAAAAATATACAGTCAGATTGGGTAAGCTTGAATTTTGTGGTTTTTTTCTGAGTCGTTTTCTACTCTAAAATCTGTGCGCTTTACATATTCTGGCTTTGTATCTGTTAAGTCAGCAACACAACTGACTTCAAGAAGGCTGGCTTCAAGAAGAGTGAAGTCTGTCCAAATCAGTCCACAACTGCCTACAATAATTTTACACCTGGATTTACATTAAAACTGAGACATGTTAAGAGGCACTTTATGTTATGGGCTCAAAGGGTATCAAGGTCAGTTCACATTGAAAGAATGAAAACCAACACGGTGCCTCATGAAAACTTAACAAAGAACTCATCTGGACAAACTATTTTGGGGTCTCCCTGAGGGATAAGTCCAGATATCTGTTGTTGGGAATGGCAGGGGAACAGGGACCACCTGTTGTGAGAAGCAGATGCACACTGATTTTTCATATTAAAGGGTATGCTTTTAGTATATTATCATTTGTTTGGGATTGCCTTGGGACAAGATTATCTCAGCTATGCTTTGTCCCATATTTCAGATAAAGCTGCATGAAAAGCCCTGACCTGTGGATGTGCTGTTAAAGTTTAAATCACACCACACTGGTAACAACAGCTGAAAGTTAGTTATTCCCCTGAGCACTGGAAATTTGCAGCCCACCATATCTTGTGCTCTGTTTCAGTAGTTTAACTTGGTAGGATCCTCAGTGTTTTCAGGATGACAGCAGTGCTGAGTCAGAATGGGCAGGACAACTTATAGTTATCGTCCCATGTTTGCAAAAATAATTTCAGATGTAGATGATCACACCATTAACTCACAGCATCAGTGGAAGAAGGTTGTTCTTATTTTCAGTGTGGTTGGCAAGTACAAGTCATGTTGTACATGTGTGTTGTTCAAATTCCCTGGGAGTATGAAAGTGGGCGGGGAGGAAGCTTTCCAAGCTAGCAAGCATTTAAACCTTTTTACTGCTATCTTTGAGACTCAGCTCTTTGTAGGAATAGTATTAGAGGGGGTGTAAAGGAAAGTACATCAGCTATGGGACAAATATTCAACCTTATGATCAAAGTCCTGACTGTTAAAAGCTCACGTGTCTTCTGCACAAAGCAAGTTGTGTGCAATATGGGAAAGGGAATAATTATTTATTTTGCTACAGGCCCAGATGCTTTATGTTAAATGAAAAAACATTTATTTTGAGCTTCAAATAAAAAGTCTGTGTTGACAGCTATTGAATCTACAGCCTGAAACTAGGGGATTTTTTACACTGCTGTTCAGCATCACTTACAGCCAACAGCAGGACATGCTGTTCTGCAGTCTTGTATTACTCTTCAGATGTGACTTATCTTAGACAATGCAATACAAAATGAAAACAAAAGACAACATCTGGAAGAGGTGGAATGGTGCCTGGATGACCAATATAAATTTTTCTGTGGTAAAATAGGCAATTTCAGGCTGATGAGTTAAGAAACTCTTTGGTATTCACTTTAGGGAAGAATTAAGAAGGCAGCATTCAGCTTAACATATTGTACAAGCCTTGCTTCTCCAGAAGTCAGATGATCAGGCTTGTACTTGGAAATGATCTGAATAAACTGCCATCTGAACTTTTAATTACCAGCGTTATGTGCTCTTGCACATAACATTTTAAATGTGTGATCATGTTTTTTTTTCCTTGTAATTTTATTTCTGTTATTTAAAGATAGAATTTTCCAGGATGACATTTAACATACACAGATTTTCTTTCTGCATCTGTATTGCACTGATAAAAGACTGGATCACAGACAGACCTTATCCTATTGCCTGTCATACAGAAAAACACTAGGAAACAAGCTACATGTTAGTGAATTGCCAACAAATAATGGGAAGATTATTCTTCCATCTAAAATTAACTATCTGTCCAAATTTTTACAGTACTAGGAGCAAGCAAACAATATTTTCGTCCTGAGGTTTTGTCTTACATTTTATTTGCAAACCTCTGGACAGTATCGCTGGAAAAAATACTGTGTCTGGCTTTTCAAAAGACTAATGTGTAAGGCAAGGTAACTCAGAAAGCTTTACTTTTTTAAAAAAATTATTTTCAGAAAATAATTTTATGTGGTAATTTTGAGCAGCTCATTTAACCAGAAAGTGTTGCAAATGTCTTATGTTTTCTTTACACTGAAGAAAATTGTGAAATTTGACTGCTTAGTCAGTTCCTGTTTTCAATTTTCATAAATCTATTCTAATTTCAATTTCTCCTTTGAGGTTTTGTATGAACTGTATACACACACAGAGTTTTGCATGCAGTTTTTACTGAAACAGCCACCTCAAGTACGCAGTGTGTGTTTAAAAACCTTGACAAGAAAACTCTGATACTTTTTCAACTTTGCGTAGGGTGTCCAACACACAGTCTGTCATGGAGGTGACTTGTTGTCGAAGGGTAAAGGCTGTGAAACGTTCTCGATGGGCAGACTTGTCCTTTGAAACATCTGTGTGAGAGGAAACAAATGATCTTAGGAAGGAAAGTCACCAATAAAAAGCTCACATACATCATCACTGGAAGCACTCTCCATCCATCACGGCCTGCTCTGAAACACCCCCCCCAATATCTGGGCATAAGCAAAGCTCTTTTTTGAAAGACACAGACATGTCACCAGCCTGCCAGACCTTGCAGGTTTATCAGCCTGAATTTCTCCAACATGACCTATGTGATAATAAGTCTGGTTCCTTCATGCATGCCTTGCTTTTTCAAGTGCAAGTTTGGCAATGTCTGATACCTCAGAGAGCTTAGAAATAGTAAAGTTGTGAAGCAAAATATGCGAACCCCTCCGTATGAGCACCAGGATTTTTATGGTTCTGCTTGCTATGTGTCTAGGAGGGAAAAGCTTTCCTGTACACATACTTTAATATTTACCTTCACATGAGGCAATTAGTCATTGTTCAGGAAGAGGAAAAAAAAAGGTACATACTGTAGGTAAATAACTGCCAATATTTAAACTAAAACCTGAGAAGGAGAAGCCAAGAATAGCTCTGCAGATAAGCTTTGCCCTTCTACCTCCAAATCAGGCTAGGACTGTCCAAACAGTCCAATTCAAATATGCAGTTCCAGATTGCACTTTCTTTGCTTTTTGCTTTTATTTTTACTTATTATCAATTGGAAACATTGCAATTAGTCATATATGTATATCAGTTTTTTTATTAAAGTCACTGCACAGTGTATGCAGTGCTACTGATTTCTACCTTTGTCAGGGTGCTGAAAGGAATAGGAAAGTACTTTAAATCAGAGAGGAGGGTCGTTTTGTGGTTAAAACACTGCAGAGGGCAATCAGAGTACAATCTCTGGCTGTGGCCAAATTGTGCAGTATCTTCTCTACAAAATCTGTGTTATCTGAGTTAGAGGGGACTTTCACTGATGTTATGGCTTAGGCCATCAGATCCATGCTCCCTGAGAAGCACGGCTGGAGCTGAAATCTCTCCCTCTGTTTGAAAAATGCAAGACATAATCTAACAATTCCTTTGTCCCCTTCCTGCTGTCCTATTTCTTCTTGTTTCAGTAGAGTTACTCTGAGCCTTGAGGTTTCTTCTCTCTCAAAGCTTCATGGGATGAGCTGTCAGTTCCCTGTAGTTGCTAGAAGTCAAGCATTTGGGTAAGTTCTTCTTGTGAGTGTCACTGTCCTTTACAGCTGAGCAGTTGGCATTTTGAGAGAAGCACACTTAGCATTACTCTCCAGCTGTGTCTCTCCAGATAGCAAGAGCAGTAAGTATTCCCTGACTGCTTTGAGAGATTCTCAGGCAGTGCCATGAAGGAAGCATCACGATGAGGGAAAAGTAAGAAACCTTTCCTGTGAAAGCTGGAAGAATCAAAAGTTGTGGTGGAAATCACATAAGAAAGACCTTGCAGAACCAAGGAAAACATTGTTTCCTAAGCTAGGCAGCTGCATGGACTGGAGAAGCAGACCCTGGGGCACAGCTGACCACTTCAGGGGAAGGAGCAGTGGTATGAATGGAGTGAGAAGGAGCTAAAATAAGTTCATTTAGTTCATCATCGTGGGGGGCTATTTCATTTCAACTGCTACAGCTGTAGGCTCCTGGGCAGAGACTGTTAGCTTGCTTTCAAACCTTGACAAGTTTCTCTGCTTCCAGGACGGACATGATTCCGAGTCTCAGACTTCATAAACACAGGAGAGCCCTTGCTAGACACAACTCATCTGGAGTGGTACTCAACATATTTAGATATATAGCAGCTTTTACAAACTCCAGTCCAAAACACATTCCATTAAGCAGTCACTGGGGCTCGGGGCCACAATCCAACTTGATGCAGGTGTTGGTGCTATCAGGCAGAAGCCAGAGAGGTGAAACAGTTTCTGTGGGGGTGGTGGGCCATGGAAGAGTGAAGATACCAGGCAAGATCCAGCTCAGGAAATGTATCTTGGGGTAGACATTGTCAAAGTTCATCTCAGGGCGCAGACAAACATATGCTGAGTTCACTAGAGAGAGACATAAGGTTGCCAAAGTGTTCAAAGTGTGAAGGGTAAGGCCCTATATTTTGTCAAAGGCAGATTTCAGCTCTACTGTAGGAAAAGCTGCACAGGCTCTTACAGGAATCTGAGCTCCACAACCACAGGCTGTGCACATTTTTTCACAGGAAACAAAATCTAGGCTGTGCCTGTGGGTTGCCTGCCAGCCTTGAGCTTGCCGTATTTTGTCCTGGTAGGTTGGAGACATGATGCCTAGGGCGAAAAAGTGTGACTGCCTGACAGAGTGGCTAATGATCCATAAGCCTTTCTTTGGAGCTGTGAGAAGGAAATATGTGTCTTGGGATGGTCTGGCTGTGGCACTACTCTCATCTGGGTGATTAGGTGGTTACACTAAAGGTATGGAAATCTGGTAGAAAATAAACCCCTTTGCTGTCCAGCAAAGGTCCTCAGAGATCAGAGGGCTGGATGCTGTTGGGCTTAATTTCTGATTATAACCAATCTGGCACTGTAAGTCTGGTCATATTCAATAAGAGCCTGTCTGATCAGAGATTCACAAATAGTGTTGTTTATTGAAGCAACAGAAACAGATTAATAATTGTCACTGATAAATGTGATAGAGTTCTAATAATAATAATAAAATTGTGTTAACCTAGGTAATAATAACAGTCACACCCTGAAGCTTACCAAGAAGGTGTCCTCACTTGTGAATAGGGAAAGAAGCCCTGTTGGCTGTCACCAAGACTTTTCTGGGTCTTCCTCCTAACCAGGTGAAATTTCTACACTCCTTACATATAGTCCAATCCTATCCCATTCCTCCTTCTTACATATAGCATGATCTAGGCAGATAGCTGAGTAATACACATGGTAGCATGTTCTTCATTAAGTTTATTAGCATATTTTAACATTTAGATGATTCTTAATGAGTCAAAAGCTAATTTTTAGACATGGTTTCCTTCAGAGTTCCAGTCATATGCTTTCATTACATTCTATTTCACTCTGCAGAGTCCTGTCTCCACAGGACCCTCTCCTTTGGGCAACTAATCTTTCCTTGACATCAGCTATGTAGATCTCCTTGGCTGGCTCCTTGGTCATTCATCATCCCAGTTACACACAGCGTAACACAGTGTAATACAGTTACAACACAGTGACACAGGAGTTCAGCAGCAATTAAAACAAGCAGAAAGATCTAAAGATGCTTCAGACTCACTACTTGAGGGTATATCAACAAGGTCTTTTGCTCTGCTTGTGCTCAGGACAGGGACATGAGCCATCCTGCCCCTGCAGAGTGTTTCTTGCCAGAGACACAACATCACTTTAACCACAGACTTCTGGTTCTGGCTTCATCCTGGCTTGCCCAGTGTGTTTACAGAGTGTACTTGTGCCTCTATGTGACATATTTTTAAAATTTAAACTGTCATCCAAATGCAGTGGTGACAAGGTGAAAATGGGTTGTGATATTGCTGAAGAGTGAATGCACCAGCTTTCCTGTCTGCTTTGTGGGCATAATCTGGCCTTCAAATTGTGCTTTTCCTGGATCTGCTAACAAAAAAGCTGATTGCCATCGTGTTGTATATTTTTAAGGCTACAGAAACCAGGACCAGAAAGGTAACAATGGTTATTCCCTCACTGTCTGCATTGATAGCCATTATCTCAGACCTGTGTCCAGAAACAGAGTTGCACCAGTAGGAAATCCCTGGGGTGAGTCATTCGTACAGAATAAATACTGTGATCCATGGGTTGATGTAAAAAGAGGAGTGAGTTACAGAAGAAACCTGTCTCCTATTCATTCATTCTTGTTACAGATGGATGGCAGAGCATGCATTTGCTTTTGGGTGTCAGCCACGAGGAGGGTCTGCCAGCTCATCTTCCTATTCTTGGACTCCACACATCCAATTGCTGTTTGGATGTAGGACAAAAGACACAAAATACTTACCCACTTCATGCTTTTTAGGTGCTTATTTCCAAGGAAAGTCAGGAGAATAATGCATTTTTTAATTTATCTGCTCTGTGCTGCCAACTGTTTTCAACTGCAGTCTTTTCTACATCTGGAGAGAAGAAATAAACTTTGACAACTCCCCATTAAAAATCTGCCTGATGGAATGGAAGGGCATCACAAAGGTACCCAAGAAAACTTGCTCTGGGTATCACAGTTGTGTGGCATCTTGTAAGCATCCACTGCTGCCCTCAGGGCAAGTAAGTAACAGGTTAAGGAGATGACAACAGTGATCCCACTGGGCAGCAATAAAGAGAAGATGCTTCAGCAATTCTTACTTCTTGAACTACTACCCTGGGCACTGCTTGTTGAACCCAGAAGAACTGGATGTTATGGGTGCTGAATGCCTGAAAAATTCCCTGAAAAATGCAAACTGCATCACAGGCTCTACAGTAATCTGAATCTTAATTGTACTGAGGCCTTGTTCTCCAACCAGTGAAATGCCACTACAAAGGTAGAAAGGTAACAAGAAGATAAAAAATGAATGTGAAAGCAGAAAGTGGAATTCCTGTCTCAGGATGCATCTCAAATGGATGGAAAAGGTTGACAGGGAAAACAGTATCTGACAGCATGACAGGAAATATAATTTCTATCACATGGGAAATTCTAATATAAGTTTTTAATCTTTTTGTTTTATGGAAGCATGTATTTTCAAATTTAATGGTTCTTCGGTTTTTAATTATCAAAATACTCTTTTTTGTCAAAACTTAAACAGTATTATTTTATCCCATGGTATTTCAAAATAAAACAGAATACTCAAGATGTAGTAAAGTGAGAGATGGAAGATAAAGATTGAAAAAGAAAACCATTTGTCTTGTTCTTTGAGTCACTTCAGTTCTCTGATAGAAATTGACAGGATTCAGTGAACTGCTTGACTTGTGCTCGAGCAGCATTAACTGACAGGTGTTCTGCCGAAAATTTTTCACCCAGGTTCAAAGAGCCTTTGCTTTGGCAATTGGGACTAGAGGCAAAATGAGATTAAGATCTTTATGGGGCTAGTCTTGCGGTATTTATAATCACCATTCAAGGCTTTAACAATGCCCTCCAAAGTCACGTAAAGACAATGTGGCAGCTGAATACATATTCTCTGTGACTCAGTGCTCACAGCCACAAGACCAGGTCTATGTGCTGTCGCCCAGGCCTTTTCTTCTCCTTTCCCATGGAATTTAACCCATGCTGGGTCTTTTACTCACTTTTGAGGTGTAAGAAATTGGTACAGCTACATTTGAAACACAAAGCTGGTTACCAGCAAGAAGATAAAAAACTCCAGAAATTCTTGATCACAAAAGTAACAAGCTTCTGAAACAAAACTAGGAGCAGGTAGCTTCAGTCTCCTCTTTTCCAAGACTGAAAATTCTTGAACACCATGCACTTTTGTTTAACTAGATTACTTACCACTTCTAAGGGTGGGTGGCCTAATATAGCCTTTGTGGTAGCGTTGTGGCTGGAGGAACCTGGAACACATCCATCTGCCATGTTTTCTGTAATAGGTCCTGGATTTATATAGGTGATGGGACAACCATCTGGAGGGGCACGTATAAGCAAATAAAAATTAGGCAGCCATTGAATTTTCGGAATTCCTATTTACACAAGCTTTCTTCAGAGCAAAGGTGGAGTGAGAAATGATCTCATTTCTTAGGTAGCAGAATAATGCTGTTCAATGAATAAAACATTTAGGCAACAATAGTTGTTCCCTACCATGATTTGTTGCCTACTCAGGGAGTTTACTTTACCTCCTTATTCTTTTCATTATTTTCTACATAGACTATGACATAAAAATGTTACAAATTTGCCTGTTTGCATGTTCATGTATGTTACTGAACAAGTGAGGAACTGCAGTTAAACATCACAATGACAGATGCTTTCACTGACAGTAAAAGTACTAGCCTACCTCAAGTGCACTCTTAGCAAGATTTCTGGAGACATAAGCATGTTCTTGTGTTTATGTACATGTGCATGTGTTTGTGAATGTGCTTGTTCACCTAAAGAAATATTTCTTTTGTCAAAAGCTTTTTTTCCCCTCATTTCTTTGACCTGTCTATTGTGTGAGAGTCACCCCTTGTTTAGCCGATAGTATTTCCATTCACTTTTAGGCAAGCAAAACCCACAGAAATCATAATAAGCAGCAGAAATTAAAACAAACAAACAAAAAACAAAACCACTCTGAGACACTATGAACCCTTGAAATGTAGTGGTTATTTAACTTTCTTTCAGTGGTCACCGAAAATTACTTCTGTCACAAGAAGGCATTTGCAAAAGGTGACTGTGTGTCTCACTGTGTTTGAACAAGCAGACAGGCTTTTCTGAAGATGCATATAGCTACGTGGCTCATGCACAGTTTTGAGTGCATGAGGCATAGCTAAAGGTGTGATGGTTTTATCAGCAAAGGGACATTTGCACAACCCCATCATAAAGATACATTACGAGGAGCACAGTGTCCTGTGTACTGACATGGGGCACTTGAGCATTGTTATAGTTGATCTCCACATCACACATTACTGCTTGAATAACAGAATGAAAATTATGAGTGCAAACCCACCTTAGTGAGGATCCCTGCAAAATACCCAATGTCTGCCTACCAGATACACTCGAAACCCTGGTGTTCAGAGCCAATGTGATTCCTAAAAATACATGAATGCTTGAAAGAAGACTGTCAGCAGTGACCAGGGGTGACCTGAACCCAAACAGTGTTCTGCTGTTATGAAACATTACTCTATGTCAGGAAAACATGGAAGAGGGTGGAAGAAGGATGACAGGGAGAAAATACACTTTTACTTTTCTTCCAAGCAGCAAAACAAAATGGAAAGCAGAATTGTTCTTGAAGCTCTAGTGAAATATTTCATTTTAGCAGAATAAAAGGAGTCCCATGAGATTGCTTCAATAATGCAAAGGATGCAACCTGTGGTTGAGTTTCACTCTGAGTAATTGGAATAGAGAATTAATGTCTCAGAAGGATAAGAGAACTAGTGTTAAACTCTTTTATATATGATGGCTATCTGGGAAGGTTTCAAGAGCAAATCATATCTTATCAAGAAAAAAGATGTTGCAAGGTGACCTAATTCCGGTTTACAAATATCTGAAAAAAAATCCCATAATGGTCTGGTTGTGAATTTCTGGGTTTTTTGCAGTCGAAGTCAGTCCTTGGGGCATGATCTGAAGTTAATGAATGGGATGCTTCGCTTGCATGTTCATGCAGCATGGGTTGATGATGGGAAGTGGGTTGACTCCCTGGTATGAACCATGTGAAATGGAAAGTTGTTCTTGATAGAAGAGAGAGAAGGTGGAGATCTTGTCTTCATGTCTCCATGGCTCAGCGGTCCAGGGAAAATCTATTAACAACTGTCTTCATGCCTTAATTCCCAATGCATGTAGGAGATGGTAATACCTTTCAGCCCAAACAGGGTTATCTGGGGAACAGTTTATTGATTTTTGGTGTACTCTCAGATGCCACATGGCTGGTGTGACGTACAAGCTGTGATGCACCCACACTGGGTGTGTATGCTACTATCCAGATACTATGAGTTTTTCACATAAGGACTGTTGTGCAAAGTCAAACCAGCTTGGATATTTGTGTCCTGAAGCCATCAGTATTAGGAACTTAATGAAAACTCTCATGAAACATTGTAAATACATCCCTTTCCTACTATATAGCACAACATGCTCTGCTATAAAGTTTGTCCTCTTTAATCCAGCTGTATATATGTTGAGGTTTGGAAATGCTTGACAACCCATATTTTAGAACTGAAGCTGGGAAGGAGAAAGGAAATGCAACTTTGAAATAAGCAAGCAGTTTAAAAAACTCCTGTGACAGGTCTGAAATGTGCTTTGAAAATATTTAATTCCTCAAAATTCGTGGCCTTTTCCTCCCACTGCTTTGGCATAGTCAGAACTGAATGTGGGGACACATTTGGGCTAGAAAATGGCATCTCTGTGCACCTGAGCCCAGTAGTTCTTGTATGCCTCAATACAGAGGGATTTGGGGTAAAAGAAAAAGGAGAAGACAAATTTTAAGGCGAATTGTTAAGGAACCAGGCAGGAGAAGTCTGGACCAATCTGATTAGTCAGAGGAATTTTCTCACGGGAGTTTCACCCATTTAAATGATTTGTCCCTCTCTGCAAGCTTGCCCCGTTTGGTGTCTGAGGCAGGAACTGGAGCTTGCTGTTCTGAGACATGTGTCTTTAGTTTGCTGCTGGGTTGGTCTCTCCACTGACGTAACTCCACTGAGGCTTGCTGATTTGCAAAGTATTTGGCATCCTGATTCTGGTTTTCCTCTTTTCGTCTCTGCCTCTCTAGCACTCTCTACTCTTCTCCTTTTATTCCAGGGGTGTAACCTGGCAAACCTCAGCTGCACTTCCTCAATGAAGTAGCAGCCCTGAGTTGCTCTAAATTCAGCTGACCTTTCCAAACAAGTCTTTAGGGGCTTTGCTTTGTCCTTGTGGGTGTTTTTCACAGCATATTTTTTCTGTGTAATGCACAAGCATTATTTTCTGCTTGCAATTCCCAAAACTTACTCTGCTTTTCTTCCTAAGTTATCCCACCCTGGGTAGAGCTGGGGTTGTACTTTGGGCTGCTGCTTTGCCTTCCATCAGTCTTGATTCTCTGTTGTCACACTGTACATCCTCCTTCCATCCATAAGGGCTGTGGGCATGAATCACAACAGGTAGGTAGAGGCTACTCTGGGAGCTGACACTGAAGTAGGATATAATCAGAGAGGAAAAAAAATTACAGAGAGGGAGATGTATACATAAACAGATACATTTTTGGGGAAGGGTGAGGAGACAACTTTCCATGACAATTTGTTATAAAACAGTCACTGATTTCAGGGACTTTTTTTTTCAGTTAAATGAGTTGACAAAAGTATCAAGGAGAAAATCAAGTTCCAGCTGAACCAGAAGATAAATTCTATATTTTGAAGGGGGTAAAAAGGAATGCATTAATTTGGCTTCATTTGAATACTGTGTGATGCTGTACTAAACAGTTTTGGTTTGGTTCTTTAGTACTGTTTCAAATCAGCATTTGTCACTTGAAAGTGGCCCAAGTTGAAACAAAAGTGTTTAAATCAAAGTTCCAAAATTTTTTGTTTAAAAATGTTCAAGTGTCAACATTTGATTTTCCAAGAACGGCATATTTTCTTCTAGAGAGTCCTGGGGATTGCAGGATTGCATGGAGGGAATAATTATTCTCAGCAAGAAGAAAATGTTTTGGACTAAGAAATCATTCAGTAAAAGCAAACTGAATTTGTAAATATTTTCAGTGTCACCAAAATCATACTGTCTGGCAACCTTGCTGCATAAAGTGTTTACTGTGAAATATGTCAGTGTTTCAGCCTGGCAAAGAGTTATAGAGCACTGGTCTTATTCCCAACTTGCTTCTGTCCCCAACACCACTAAGTTGGTGTAGGCTGAACTCATAATCCACAGACCAAGACCCCATCTGTATGACTCTATAAAAATGTCTTAATTTCTTCTAGCAATTTACAGAGCCTTTCATACGCATGTACATACCCTAAAAATAAACAAATCAAAGTCCTAGGTTTTAAGGCTGTCAGCTTATGTTTTGGAGGATAAGGAAGAGAGTGACCTAAACCTGATTTTTCATAAGAACTTCATAAGATTGGATCAGGGAGCTGATTTGTTCTTTATTCAAAAGCAGCATTCCCACAGAGCTACCCACAAACCCATCCTTTGGAAAATCAGACAGGCTTCTAAACACGAGTAAGGAACCTGCATTTTTTTAATTTGATTTGTCTCTCAGTTTACCTGGAGGCAGGCAGAGTCACTTCCAACCTGGTCCTCCAGATGGTGCCAGGGAAGAAGCTGGAAACTACCCCCTGATGGGGAGGTAAGACTTGACCTTTCCTGTGCTCCGGCAGCTCCCAGGTCCTCCTGAATTTGCCTCCCATGTGTTCACTCTCTAATGTGAGAGATGCAAGCTTGCTCACTATGAGAGGTCTTTGCCATCTGGATCACTATTGCTGGATCACTACTGCATCCCAGTTACTGAAAAAAAGGTGTTGCTTTCCTGGGTGACAATTTCCCCCCATGTTTCTCAGTAGAAGTTCCACTGATCTCAGTGCGAACAGTTTCAGGCGTTAAAAACTGTCCATGCTTCCCCCACCTCTATTTAAATAACATGATTTTTTGTAGTTTATATTTTAGTTTCTAAGTTGTAGCTACAGACAACTAAACAAACATGTTCTTAGTCAGTTTGCTTTGTGAGGGGAGTTATTACAAGCTTGTAGAAGGTCCTGTTGGTCCTAATGCAGAGGAAATCTTTTTCACCATTTCCCTCTCTCTGGATAAACTTGAGATGAAACTGAGATGAAGCCACTCCTTTCTTCTGCACATTTTCTGCTCGCACTGTGTCAAACCCAATTATTATCATTATGTCAGTTCTGTCACACTCTATAAATATAAGTCTAAATAAACCAAACAGCATGGCAATTTTTGTCGAGGGGGAAGTGCAAGCAAGGATTTCATTAGGGCTCACAGTGCTTTACAGAAACAGGGAGCAAGATAAGACTTAAGGGACTCAGGCCTTACTTGAGAATAAGATAAATCTCCTGGAAGTAGCACCTCCTAGTAGCTATGGTTTTCAAGTTGGCCTGGTGCAAGAGAATGCTCACCTCTCTAAAATAAGTAGGATTTCTAATTCAGTGAGGACACAATTTAATAAAAGCTTCAAGATATAAATCAGATCAACTGTACCTAACAGTAATTCTTAAATCACAGAAGTTTAGTCTTTCAAAGCCTTGCTCTAGCCTCAGGATAATAACCCCATAGAAGTTGCATACAAATGAGCCTGGATAAAAAACCCAGAAAACTATTACTGTAAAAAGCTACAGGCAAGGGAATTGGTGTGTGCATGTAAAAGGAAACACAAGAGGGATATTTTAAACTACACCTTCCAACTCCTCCCCATGGACTGGATCCAATCCTTATAAAATCCAGTAGAATTGACTTCATGAGAACTGGATCAGGTCCCATGTTACACCTACTTTGGATCCTTGCCATAGGTGGAGGTAGTCCTGAAAGAGAGAGCAAGTGAAGTGGAGTTTAATTTACATGACCTTCCATTTCACTCTCCACTTACAGCTGTTCTTTTAGTCAAGAGGAAACATCTATAACTTTCCAAGAGAGGAAGGTATGCTGTAGTATGGGGAGGTATATTTTCATGTCATTTTCAAGGTAAGTCACTTGTAAACTTAAGGACTTTCTGGGATCCTTTGAAAATTGTGCCTAAAACATTTTCAAATACTTTTTCCAAGGTCATCTGTTATTTGAGGGGCTTCTGTCCTCTTGCTTATGCAGTCAGGGCACCATATGCTTCAGCTGGCTCCAAGGAGAAACAGAGATCCAGATTTTCTGCAAGCCAGGAGCAAAGAGGATTTGTACTCTGGCAGCCAAAACAATACAGGCAGACAAAAAAAGAAGTATCACACAAAGGAGATTGTCTAAACATGCCATCTGCAAAGTGTGGAGACTCTAGCATATAATACCTGCTTTAATTTAGATAACGAATTACCTAATACAGAGTGAAATTAAAAGAAAAAAAACAACAAAACAAAACAAAAAAACAACCCACAATTTAAAACCTGTTGGTTGCCCCTGGCATATTTTTAATTTTGCTTCTGCTCTCTTGGTTATTCAATGAGACACTTGGTAATACCTCATGAAAACTTTAGCAGTCTTTTCACGTTGAAGCATTTAGAGGAAATATATTATATCATGTCATTTTATGATGTTTCTTCTTTCCCCACCTTCTCCCACTATAGAGATTTGCCTGAAAGTCAAAGGCTGGATTTCTGGATGCCGTAAACACACCTAGTCAAACAGTGACTTTATTAGTTGACTTCAGCCAGGATGAGATCTCTTACCTGTCTAGAACTGTTATTTTCCCTTCAGTGCTTGTACTAATATTCTTGATTAATAAGCTTCAAAACTATGACCCTATTTCCAGGCTGACAAGACCTAATTCTACACTGGAAGCTTCTTCCATAATACCTTGGAAACATTCTATCAGCACCCCTACATACACTTAAATGTGCACTTAAAATCTCCAAGAAACCTGCACTTCTGAGCTCACTCGGTTCTTTGTCTCTGCACTGAAGAAATATTAGGTGTTATAACACAAATATGCTTAGGCAACAAGCTTGAGTCCTGAACATCTGTCTCACAACTGCTAGTTTACTTCCTTGCTCTGTTTCAGGATGTTCAGCTGACCACAGTGCAGGCACGAGTTTAGGAACCCTCTGCCTAATGAGGTCTCATTCCAGAAGGTCTTATAACACCCCAAAGAACCTCCACCTGCCTTTACATCAAAACCACATTATGCACACCCCTATATTTTGCTAGTGAAACACTACCCCAGAGGGCTCTAAACTCTCTGTTCAGACTGTTTGAACAGACAGAAGAGAAATCAGAGAACTTATGGCGAGTGGTAGCAAAAGAGTCTGGGGTCCAGAGGGGACCAAGACATATGTAATGTGAGTATAGCCAAGTTTTCTGTAAAGGGAGGTGGCCCTAAAGCATGTGGGTGTGACTTCTCCGGAGGTACCTGACCGGTCTTTTACTTCATGACATTGCTGCACCCCTTGTACCCTTAGATTTAACTAGATGCTTCACAAAGAGGGGTAATGAGCTGAGCGCAGTGCTTGGTGGGCTTGCATTCATTTGGGTTTGGATTTTCAGAAACATCTGGTCACACAGAAATACTATATACCAAAAAAATAAATAATGAGCCAGTGTTTCTGATACTTCCCATTTCTAATCCCTAGGTGACCACAAGCTTTCCTTTTGGGGGAAAGCTATCCAGTGTGTACAGCAATAACTCAATGCAAGGTGTCAAGCACGGGTTGTTAAGAGCTCTTGGTTTTCCTTGTAATCAAGTCTGGAATTCAGCCTTGTTATCCTCTCAGGTGATAAATATCTTTTTGTGCATGGTGTGAGCTCTGTGGAAGCTGTTTGCTGGGGGAAATCATGGTCCTGTGGGAAAATGAAGTATTAACTCAGACAATAATGTTCTGGCTTTACTGCACTTTTTCTATACCTTTTCTATATTTATAAATAAAAATAATTTATTTTCCTCTTTTTATTCAGATCCTGCACTCTCTGCTCACACAATCAAAGTGTAGCTGTCCTGTCTCAGTTGTACCTAAGTGGAGTAGGTGCAGGTCCTTGCTGCTGGATATGTAGGACTTGTTCTGTGTTTACATGGCTCTTACCAGCTTTGCTGTAGGGCAGGGTACATAGGAAGCCATATATGGATATCTCCTTAGAAGTGGCGTAATACATATCAAAAATCAAAACATTTAGTAGGAACTCTCAATGTCAGACAGTCACCACACAGTTCTGCCAAGAATTGTTCATCCTCTTGCTTTAAAGTGATTGTGGAAAGCAAAGTGATGTAACACTGGCAAAGTAAGGCACTTTTATACAAACTGAGGAAAAAGAAATAATTTTTGTTCTCATAACCAAGTGACAAAGATAAGTGACTTGTCCAAGGCTTGTGATTCTACTTGCAGGGTGACAGGATCAACCTTATCACAACTTTGTGATTGGCTGAGGCAGTACAGTTCCTGAGTTGATGCGTTCAGCACACTGAAAAGCACTGCTAGAAGTGCAATCTCCTAAAAAGCAGTCAGCATGCCAGCACCTACCAGACTGGCTTGACCTTTTCAGGGGTTTATTTCTCCTAAAACACAAATCATTGGCTTACTGGACTTTATTCCTGGGGGAGGTTATGTCTTGATTGGGATGACAGGTGAAAATACATTGTGTATTTCTGAACATCAAATGCTAGCTGAGCCCTTTCTCATTTGCATGCCTGTGGCTTAGAGCTGCTCAGTGTATTTTTGGAGCAAAAGCCACACTGAGCCACAGAGATATTTTCTCATTGCTGCCTATTTGTCTTTTTAGAGCATCATGAAACCCAGGGTGCATAAATGAACATGAGGTTGAGTAATATAGGATTGAAAAATACCTGCAAGTCCTCAGGTCTGCCAGGAAGGCTTTTGTGCCTGTCCTGAAGCAAGTGTGATGGAAGTCCTGGAGGTGTTCTGAGTGTCCTTGGAGCTTTTCATGTGTAAGAAGCAAAGCTTAGTTACAGAGAAGTGTTTGGTCTTACTAAACGGGCTCCCTTCCTCAAAATTTAGCCCTAATATCACCACTGTGAATGTTTACAGCAGTAAAAGATGAGGACAGGGACATCTGGCCATTCTAGATTTTCCTAGTCTAATATTTGGAAACATCAGAGCCTATGAGAGTTTAGTGGTTCATAAACAACACCAAGAAAAGTTTGGTCATTACAACTTCAGGACCCAGTCTTTTCAATCTGTGTGGCATTGAGCACTGTGCTCTTTTCAGCTCAATTAGGTTGATCCTGAGACAAATTTGGACCTCTGCTCATTCTATGCTGGGCTGTGTGGAGCCACCCTTTTCTTGTGAGTTAATATTTTAATGAAGTCAGTGGGAATCTACAATCAAAGCTCAAGTTGTTAATGGTGGTTTAGGGTCTGTTCCACTTTGTAGTTTGAGGTCTGAATTGCATAGACACCTTCCATGATTGGAAAAAATATGGAAGCCTTTGTCATCTTATTTCAATGATAGTTAGGGTCTTACACAACTTAATACACAATAAAGGCAAAAGAACAGAAAAGGTATGCAACTACACAGTAGCTTACACTCCCCGTTCACCCCATCCCTGAGTTTTAGGGGAGCATTTTATGAGTATAATTTTGAATTCATGAACCAGATTAGTTGCTGTCTATTGGGTAGAATGTTGCTGGATTCTTAGTTGTAAAGATAAAGCCATAATGGTAAAGTGAAGTCAATACCTTGTTTCCCTTTGCCTTTTCTTATCCCAGGCAATTCTGAACCAGGGGCCCCAAAAGAAAAACAGAGCTCAAAATTAGAACTGAATCAAGTGCAGGCAACTGCAAGAGTGAACCCCACTGATTCCCATAGCTCAAAGCCAGAAATTACTTGGTAGGTTATCTGCAACTAGGTAAAGCTTGTAATTTGTGTGTTGCTGTAGTCAGCTTAGTGGGGTTTTGGGACAAACATCTGCTCTATGCTACATATAGCTTAGAAGTTTGTGGCTTTTACAGAAATTGCCATTCAGTGGTGAAAAAGGATCTGTAAAAGACAGGGAAGGGCTGGGATTCTGAACTCAGGGTCCGTGTGTAAGTTTCTCTGCAGGATAAACCAATATCTGACCTGCTGTACTTTTAGACTGGATTTTTAAGAAGGAGTTACGTGGCCCTTTTAATGGAGCAGAAATAAGGACTTGCACCACTTTTCAGACCTGGGGATGAGCTTGCAGCCTCTGCTTTTTCTGAGTGACTTTCTCCAGCTGCAGTTGAGTACAATAAAAATAGCAGAGATATTAAACAAAGGATAAATTCACAGCTAAAATAAAACTCAAGAAAAGGGTAAATGCTTGTCCTCTTTCTCTTGTCACTCCCCAGCAACTTGCAACGTATTTGAGAACTGATGAAGGTACTTTTAAAACTAGCTTTGAAAATAAGGAATGACATTGACGTAAGGAATGATAATAATATACTCTGACCATGCAGCCTAGAGTAGGGAGAGCTACTGGAGGAGGAGGTAAATTGTGAAATCTGTGAGCAATATTTCTCTGTTGAAATACTCCAGCTCTCTGATAAGACGTTTTCCAGTTTCAAAGCTTCAGCTTCCCAAGCTGTATGCTTTTACCAGGGAAAATGTTGTGACCAGCTCTTGTGCTGAAGCGTATGCTGGAATTTTTACCCCTACTGTAAGGAACAGAAAGACAGTTTGCTATCCTGAGATTCTAAATTTCTCTTTCCCTATTTTACCATGTTTCCCGAAAAAGCACTTGAGAGTGAAAGCTTTGCCTGAGTGGAGGGAAATGCCAGAGGGAAATGCTAAAATGCTAAATCTGGTGAAGATAGCTTTAAACTAAGGTTACTGGGAGAGGGAACCTAAATCCATCATACTATGGATGTCAGTGCTAGCAATAGATGTCCAGAGCCTGGACAGGCATTGCAGGTCAGCAGGAGAGCACCTGAAGAGCAGCTCAAAGGAATTCCAGTCTGTCCAGACAGTTGGCTTCATGGGAAACCAACTTTAATGCCTCTGTGTAAACACACACATCAGGGGGTACAAAAAACTAGAGACCCGTGCATGCCCGCTGGCTGTGATCTTGCTGGCATGAAGGAGACCGGGTGGATGGTGCATCAGACTGGATTGTTGGAATGGAAGGATGCAGGCTCTTTAGTAAGGACAGGCAGGGGAGACAAGCAGGAGGTATGACCTCCTGTGTCAGTGACCAGCTGGAGCGCATGGACCTGACTGGGAATGGATGACGAGCCAACTCAGGGCTTATGGGTCAGAATCAAAGAGGGACAGGGACAGATGACACTGCAGTGTGGAGACCCTGCTATAGGCCACCTGAACAGGAAGAGTCAGAGCAGATGAGGCCCACTTTGGACACATATAAGATGAAGATCCTCATGCTCACATTCATGGAGACCTTCAACAATCCCAATATCTGTTGGATGGGCAATACAACAGCACACAAGCCATGCAGGACGTTCTTGGAATGTACTGATGACAATTTTCTTCTCCAACTGACAATGAAGAGAGTTGGAAGAGGGGAAACAGTGAAGAGAGCTGCTCTGCTGGACCTTGTTCTTACCAAGGAGGGGTTAGTGGGGAAGCTCCAGGGCAGCCTTGGCTGCAACAGCCATGAAACGGTGAAGATCTTCAGGGTAGCTGAAGACCCTCAGAGCAGCAAACTCACTACCCTGGGCTTCAGAAGAGCTGATTTTGTCCTCTTCAGCTTTCTGCTTGATAGGGTCCTATGGGATAAAGCCCTGCAGGGAAGAGGAGCCCAAAAAAGCTAGTTGAAATTCAAGGATCACCTCCTCTGAGCTCAGGAGTGATGCATCCTGATAAAGTCAAAGTCAGGCAAAAATCCCAGGAGGCCTGTGTGGATGAAGAGGAGCTCCTGGAAAAAATCAAACACAGAAAGGAAGCCTGCAGAGGGTGGAAGAAAGGACAGGTATCCTGGAAGGAAAAGAGAAATTGTCTGAGCAGCCAGGGATCAGGTTAGGAAATCTGTCCAGGGATGTCAAGGGCAAGAAGAAAAGCTTCTGCAGGTACATCATTGCTAAAAGAAAGTCCAGGGAAAATATGGGCCCTCTCCAGAAGGAAATGGGAGATCTGGTTCCCTGGGATATGGAGAAGGCGGCTGTACTCAATGAATTTTTATTTCAGTTTTCACCAGTAAGTGCTCCAGCCACACCACCTGAGTCTCAGGCAAAGGCAGCGACTGGGAGAATGAAGAGCAACCCACTGTAGAAAATCAGGTTTAACACCTATTAGGGAACGCAAAGATGCACAAGTCCATTGGAACTGACGAGATGTATTCATGGGTTCTCAGAGGACTGGTGCTAAGATGAAGGGGCTAAGCCACTGTCCATCATATGTGAGGAGTCACGTCAGAGTGATGAAGTTCTTACTGATTGGAAAAGGAGAAACAAACCCAGCATTTTTAAAAAGAGAAAGAAGGAAGATGCAGGGAGCTGCAGGCCAGCCTCATCTCTGTACCCAGCAGGACCATGGAGATCCTGACCAAAATCCTTCTGGAAGCTATTCTAAGACGTGTTAGAGTGGGTCCAGATGAGGGTCATGAAGGCAATCAGAAACGTGGAGCATCTCTTTTATCAAGACAAGCTGAGTGAGTTGGTTTTGTTCAGCCTGGAGTAGAGAAAGCACTAGAGAGACCTTATAACATCTTCCAGTACCTAAACTGGTCCTACAAGAGAGATGGTGAGGGGCTTTGCACAAGGGTATATAGTGATAGAACAAGGAGTAATGGCTTTAAGGAGAGTAGATTTAGATTCTATATCAGAAAGAAATTCTTTACTGTGTGGGTCATGAGGTAGTGGAACAAGTTGCTCAGTGAAGTTGTGGATGCCCCATCCCTGGAAGTATATGAGGTTAGGTTGTATAAGGTTTCAGTGAAAGAAAAACTGGATACTCATAGACTTCTTGAGTTCAAATTAAAAAAAAAAAAAAACAAGCAACAACACCCCCACACACAAAAAAAAAAACCAAAAAAAACCAAAAAAACCAAACAAACCACAAAACCAAATTAAACCAACTAACCAACCAAACAAAAAAAATTCCACAAAAAATACCACCCAGAAGAAGAACATGTGGGTTTGACATCCTACAGTTCCACAGTGTTTTGTTAACTTTCCTCAAAGCTGAGTGAAGTAATGAGCACAAGGGTAAGCCATGTACCCCAGAAAAGCATTCAGTCCTGATATCAAGACAACAAAGGAGGTACCTGAAGGGTGCTCTGAAGGGGATGAATCCACTGTATTAGCAGTCTTCCCTTCTCACACACATTGGTGCCTTCTGTTCTCATTCAAAGAACACAACTCTCAGTGAAATAACCACTCAAGGTGGGGGGGAATGGAAGGTTATTTCAATGGTTCATGGATTATTTCAGTGGTTGCAGAGGAATGGTAAAGCTACCGCAGATAATGATGATAACACTGCTTATCCTGCTGTTGGTATTTAAGTCCACAGTGCAGTGTTTCTCTCTCAAACTCTTTGAGGCTTTAATTTTTGTTTTGCTCTTAGGAAACTGTAGGTTGAAGGATATAGGTGACAGTTAATTTCAATATGTTCCATGATTACCAGGTAGTGGGACCCATCTTTTCAAATCTGTGTTTGTGTATGAGACATATACCCTTACACACACATGACTCAGACATAGTCTGCTTCAGGTTGGTATACGTGTTGATAACTTGTAAATAAGAACAATTCTCCTAAATAATGAAAAATATTGGACTTAAGGCACGCACACATACACACACACACACAAAAAAAAAAAAAAAAAAAAGGCCATGGAGAAAACAGGAGTTTTGAAAAGGCCTGGACAGCAATCAAGGGCTCATCTTGGTGCAAATCAGCGGCAACTGAATACCTCATATCTTCTGATGGTTCCAACAACAAGAATTCTTTGATCAGGAGGGAGGGACTACTTTCCTTGACAATGAAGGTTTAACATTTTCTAAGCACGGCAAAGGGAGGCAGTGAAAAGAAGGGATTTGTCTTCCTGAGCTTGCAACTCTTCAGCAGTAAAGGCTGTAGCTTATCTAAGAGGCAGATGTAAAATCCATGTACTTTGCGCAGTTTTGCTTTTAGCATGTGCCATGGAACACACATGGATGGATACAGATGAGGGGGAACTTGGCAACATCTTGAGTTCAGTCTATCCTGCCTATGGCTTTACTAAATACATTGTGCTACTTTTACAACTCATCAAGCAGCAGATATGAAATAATGTTTATAAACTAGGACAACTGTCAAGCTTCTAAAGAATTCCTAAAACATTCAGGTTCAGGTTTAAATGGAGAGACAGGGGAGGGAACATCGATCTGTTACACACGAACTGTCGCTGCCCATGGTACAGCACATAAAGAATCTTTGCAAGTGCAGTAACCCTCCTTGAGAGACATAAACATAAAATCTACAATGCATTCCATATGTTCCAGTGTCCTGTTGTTGCTGTAAGTCTAGCTGAAAACATAAAACTTAGCAATGTTTTATGTTGATGCTAAACACACTGCGTCGCTCCCAGCACTGATGTGTTTTATGCTAATACAACTAAACTTGCTTCAGCATAATCCTGCTATGATAAACACTGTTGCTGTCAGCATAAACATCACAGCTCTGTCTCTCAGCAGCAAAATGGAAGAAACACGTGTTTGCCAAACCAACGTGAAGAGACTCTTCCCCTGCCCTGCTCTAAGGTCTCTTGATTTTGCTGGTATGCCTCAGGCAGAGCTGAATGTTGTTGCTCTGCAAGTGAAACATGCCACAGCTAATACTGTGTGCCTTCTACACTAAGTAAATGATGACAGCCTAAAAATTCCACTTAGGGTCCTTGGATAAAAGAAGCATTCTGTAGCTGAACATGCTTTCAGTTTACACTTGCATCTTGTAAACCACCTTTAAAAACAGACTGATGCTCTACGAGAAAATGCCCTTTCCTCTTCAAGCTGCTAGTGTTCACGCTTTTTTTGTAAAGGACTAGAACTGTGACATCTTGAGGGAGGAAGTAAAGTTTGTAGTGACAACTGGATGTTATTATCTTTTTCCAAACACTTCCCACATTTTTTGCAGCCTCTTAATAGCCTGCTCATTTGTGTGATACCTTCTGTCTCAGGTCTGATGACCTTTCAAGGGTCTGGTGGGCACATCTTTGTAGTACCATGTTTCAACTTGTGTAAAAGCAAGATCTAACCACCCTTACAAAAAGCCCAAGACAAAGGTACATTCTCTTATGTTCAATGTTTGTGTTGAAAGGAGACAGAAAAGGATGAGTGAAGTGATGGATCCAAATGTTACTTACCAAAGTTCCTATTGTCAGGGCAGGGGAGCACGAATGCAGGACAAAGCAATCTGACGAGTAGAAAGAATGTTTCATAGCAGGCAATATAGCTTTTTTTTTTTTCACTAAACTCCATTGACTACTTCATGACACTGAGGTTACTCAACAACATGAAGAAACTAGATAATGGCATCTCAGTAGACCAAAAGAATGGTAAGAAATTTAATACTTCTCACTGAAAAGTGGAAATTGCCCTGTTTGAAGCAGCTGGAGGTAGAATTTACTTATAGCTGGGATCTAGACCAGAATCCCCTTAAGTAATCTCTTAGTGAGGTACCACTATCCTTTAGAGCAGAAAGTCTTGCCACTGAGTGTACACAAGGAAAATTATGTGTATATAATTCCATCTGACATCCAAAAACATCTGTCTGAAAGAGAAAACAATTTATATTTTTGTCTAGTAAGTAAATAGAGTTGGTGCATCATGCCTGCAGCATGAATATGTCCCCATACTTTGCATCCTGACATCCCATTGTTCATCCTCAATTGTGATTACTTAGATACTATGAGTGCCAATGTGGGGAGTTCTGTAGGTCCAAGTAAGGCAAAAAGCCAATAAATCTGTTTGCCTAATTTAGCTGATGGATCTTTTGTTATGACTTTTCAGCTTTTAATGTTTTACTTCCTTTTTCTTTTTTTTTCCAGAAGGCCTCAGCTGGAGCACTTATAGAGTTAAAAGTCCAAAGCAACAGCATGTCTTTTGAGCGGGATGGATGACTATAAACCAATTCACTACAATCTCTTTCTCCAACTGCGAGAATCAAAGGAGGGGTTCTCAGTGTTTTCTTTATCAGGTGTGGGACTTCACTGAGCATATTAGATGACTATTACATACTTTGGTCTCCAGGTCTCCTATTGCAAGCTCATCTGGACCACAGGAAAATGCACTGGAATCAAAGGCTGCATTTTGCACTTGTTTGACAGGTATATCTGCATCATTTATTGGGGTTGTTTTTAAGCATCAGGACCCCATTCCAAGGGCCAGCACAGGTGGCAGGAGGAGCATGGAACACCTGCATCACATTCACATCCTGAACAAAAGCCTGCTTCACAAAGACAGAAGGTAGATGTATGAGGTTTCAGGGAAACTTTTGTTTTGAAAAGAGATAAGACGTGAGAAAACTCAAATTAAGGAAAATCTCTTCCTTCTTTATACATCTCTTCCTTTCTTACACTCATGCTGGGGCAGATGACTGACAGGACACTGCTCACTTCATGAAAAGGTATTTGTGTTTTCCTCATGGGAACTGACTGTTCACATCTGCAAAGCCAGGTTAACAGAATTAGTCTTCTTCAGAAGAGAGACATAAACTAAAAGCAAAAAGAGTCAAATGGTCTTATTGCAGTTCCTTACACAAATAATAAGTTCAGTGTCACTCCTGAAGTGGTTTTAGAGCCACAGGCTGCAGACAATGCCACATGACAACTTGGATGCATTTCAACTCCTGTTCTGCAGCTCCTCTGCCAAACAGAAACTTGTCTACAGCATGTGACTGGCCGATCTATTGGCTGGCAGGGTGGTAATAATCTTGGCCACCCGGCATGAAATTTCCCTCAGTG
>JAWWES010000094.1:6367598-6382667 GCA_035583135.1 Lophotriccus pileatus | reverse complement strand
GAAATTTCCCTCAGTGTCCCTCTACCAGGTTGTTGCCCATACAAAACTAATATGGCAGGGCCTGGATTATGGGGAAACTCCTGTGGAGCTGCTTTTTGCTGAGTGGGTTCCAGGAGGAGAGACATCTCTCTACAGAGAGGTTTTGCCCCAAGTGAATAATTCCAGGGCAAGGAAATGCTGCCAGAGGGATGAGCCTTATCTTAGGAATTGGGCCCCCATACTAACAAGCTGCATATATGTGTTACCAGCTCTTCCCCAAGCAAATCCAAGAGGAGATTTGGAACAGATAAAAAGGTGTATTATGGGTTTGTTTCCTTCTATCCATTTGTGAGATCTAGTAATTAGTTTCTTAATTTTGTCTTGTAGCGGGCTAAAACTCATTATACTGTTCACCCAAGTCTTGCCTGTATGCAAACTGACCTTAGGATGATACAGCAGCTCTGGAGGTGCTCTTCTCTCCAGGACGTAACAAGTGATGCACTTTGGGGCTACTGACACCCAAGCCATGGGTGGAAGTCTCCCCTGGAGCGTGTGTGACACAGAGGGTGATATGGAGCAGGGAGCTGAGAGATAGCCTAGGGATGTGGGGTTTAGGTGTCCCTAATCTCTCACCATTCCCTTCAAGAGATTCTTGAGAAGTTGTCTTCTTAATTCTCCTTTCACAGGTGTTTCTTTATGAAAGGCTGGGTGGTAAAAAACAGTATAACTATGGTTTAAACTTGTTGCTGCCCCACATAGTAATCCAGGTTCATGCTTCTCTTTGTGATCTGTATGGACAATTTGGTCAGAGATAGGCCTGTGGACACAGCTACATAAATCCCACCACCATATCATCTGATTAGCTTGTGCCTTGTTCACCAGAGCAATTTTTGTGTTCCAGGTCATAGAATCATAGAATATCTAAAGCTGAAAGGTGCATGCAAGGATCATGAAATCTGACTCCCTGCTGCTCAACAGGACTACCTAAAACTAAGCCATATGACTAAGAACATGGAGCAGATGCTCCTTGAACTCTGTTAGGCTTGATGTTGTGACCAATTCCCTGGGAAGTCTGCTCTAGTGCCCAACAACCCTCTCAGTGAAGAAAGGTCAAGCAGATACAAATTACCTTTCAGTCAGGACACCAAGGCTCTTTCAGCCTTGACTTGAGGCTCTGAGAAGGAAGAGTGAAGAAGAAGTGGTGAAAGGTTATCTGGGGGGACTGTGGGACCCACAGGTGCACAGGGAAGATTAAATTAAGATTTAAGGACCTCTCTGTGTTGAAAGAAATAAACCCTTATTTTGTTAACAGACTAGCCAGAAGAAAAAATTTATTTCTGTTCAGGAGAAGGTTCTTTTAATATACAAGTCACCTGCAATGAGATAGCCCTTGAGAGGGACAAGGAAGGAAAAACAGAGAGCACAAGCACAGAGACAATGATGGAATATTTTTGTAGCAGTGGTGGTCTAACTCTGAAGGGGAAGCAAGGTCACAGAGTCAATTGGCTGTTTAGTCAAAACTATGATGCTGCTGCCATGTGTAATGGTTAGAGGACTGCAGGTGTCGGTTTCTGTGGCACAGACATCACCATTCAGTTTTCTCTAATCTTGTCCCCACATAATTGGTCTCTGTCTCAAATGCTGACATTTTTTATTTTGGTGTAAGGCTGACAGAATTACTGTGATCCTCAAGCCAGTGAGCCCCTTTGGTTTCTGTTGTGAATAGTGGCATCTCAATAGACTAACATGTACATGCTGATTGAATACTCTCTAACTATTAATTTACATCTGTAGAATGGTTGTGCTGATAATTCTCAGTCTTTTAACACTACTCCAGTGAAAGTAGTGATAATCAAAACTTGCTTTTTCCCATCCTCTGTGGCCATGGTCTCGCATGGCTTGCTGGCCATCTGTGCTGACTTAGGCAGAAAACCTGAACTGACCAGGTAGAAAACAGAACTGCAGCATTCCTTCCTTGGCATTCAAGCCAAAAATAACAGCAGAAGCAGCCTTTCTCTTGTGGCAACTCACCTCAGAGTAATTTTTTTTTTTTTAATAAATTTTCTTTCCACTCCTATTCTAAGACAGGAAGTGAAGAGGTGTATTAAAATAAAGCAATTACAGAAAGGTTAACCAACCCCTCTGCACCCCTTCCCCTCCACCAGTACCAGGATGTGTGCAGCAGTGTCCACATCAGACGGGACCCAGTCTGCCTTTGAGAGTTTGACTTTGTTGGCTGGATGAAAACAGTCTTGATTGCTCACTAAGCAGTGCAAGAGAGTCACCTTCTGTGCTGTCAAACCAAAAATGGCAGCACGTCGTAGCAAAGTGAGCTATGGACAGCGAGGATGGGATTCTGGGTTATGCTACCCAATTTCTGAGCTATTGCAAGAGGTGCTCCTGTAAATGTTAAACCCATATTATTATTTCAATTTTTTCAGCCCCACTTGTCTGCTTTCTTGTCAAATCAAAGATTTCTTACATCCTTTAAGCAGTGTAAACACAAAACAAACACTGATTAATAAAATCAACTGTTTTGCCCATGATACACAGTTAAGGAATGGAACTGCTACAGGACACAGGGAAGACCCTAATATAATAATGAGATCAAAATGAATTAGAAAAAAAATTATGGAAGACAGAGCACTGATGTGCTTTTAACACAATGCTGTGTATGGTGAAAATCCACAAAGCACAATAGAAGCTGGGAACAGGAATTACGAAAAAATTCACCTTGTTTTTTGAATGTATTTCCTGCACATGTGCCTCTTCACTCCTGGAGATGAAATATATCTGTAGATGAACCTCTGGTTTTATCAAATACTGAAGTATTAAATGTTAATTTTTTAAATTTTTAAATTGTCTCATTAGTAGGCATTATATTTTAGTTTACAGTACCAGCAAAACTATGTAAAGCAATTAAATTACCTTCTGGTGATGCAAAGAAGTAGTCAGGGAATTATCCAGTCTTAAAATCAAATTGGGAGAATCAGAGTAGTCCTGTTAATAAATTGTTTTCATCAGGAAAAGCATCTGTTATTGTTTATCTTGTGAAGGTACTTAGAAGTCCAGCCATAGATCCAGACTGTCACGTGCAAAAAAGCTGTACAAGGAGAGAACAAAAGTCCTGTTCAAAACAGTTTTAACGCCTTGGACTACTTCTCTTTTGCTCTTCTTGCATGTGATCTCCTTCATAGAAGCACTTTGCCTAGGTTGCTGCTGAAGGATGAGGCCAAGAGCTACAAATCTTTTCTCTTGTGTGTGTAAATGGAGACAGACACTCAGTTTCCAGCCTCAGGGTCTGAAGATTGTGCAAAATCAGGCAATTTTTCTGAGTGACACTGACAGGTTTGCCACTCTCTAGGAAAAGATGAAGACTTGCAAATGCAAACCAAAAAAAAAGAAAAAAAGAGAAGATTGATCTAGCAGGAGAGAGCTGTAGCAATAGCAGTGAAAAGGAATAAAGCCACAGAAAGCATTTAAATTCAGGGCTATCCAACTGAGCTATTGCAACAGCTGCCTGAGAGAAGTTTTGCCTGTCATAGTTTGCATCAAGGTTTGTGTCGACAGTTCAAAGCCTGCTGTCAAAAATGGGTGCTCGGGAAGAGTAGCAGGGAAACTTTTCCAGTGATTAACAAAGGTTTTTACGTCTGCTGTGTCAATAATGACAGTCAATATTTTGCAAGACAGGCTCAAACAGAAGTTCATCCATTTAACCTGTCACTTAAAAGAGAGTACAGTAATCTCAGTATCTAAACATCACTAGTGAATGTAGTCTCCATCACCAAGACCGATACCATTCAGGAAGAATGGAAACTTGCAAAACAATATTACTTGAGTCCAGAAAGGAGGAAAAAGAATATACACTGCACAGTGTAAGTACACTGAGAAAGCATGGTTTAAAAAAAAAAAAAAAGAGCCATCAAGAAAAAAAAAAAATCCAAAACTCATAAAACAAAAACCCCTAAAAATGTAGCATAATGTTTTATCTGTCAGCTGAAATACAAGTGTATTTCATCCAAAGTCCAAATCAGGAGTCGTGGGCAGCAAAAGATATTTCAAGGCAGTGATGCATTAGAACTCTCTCTGGAAATAACCCAACAGCCAAGAAATCCCCTTCTTTAGGAAACACCCTCATTTCAAGTCCTCAGATATTTAATTTGAATATATATAATTTATTCACCAGTGATCATTATAGCATTAGTATTTATTTACCTAAGATGATAAGAGTGACTAAGGCCTTAATTAGGATCAGAGCTTGATTATATTTGACAGATATAGAAGGGAAAATAATGCTTGTTTTAAGGAGTGCTTGGCATAAACTCACAAGAGTCGTGGAATTACACCCAGTAATTAAAATAGACCAACGGTAAAGGTCTGGGTGGAAGACATTATGATTCCCCAGGAAGACCAAGAGACAGTACTGATGTTCTTTAATTCACCAATGTTCTTTAATTCACTGTTGTTCTTTAATTCACAAGCCTTATTGAATTCAAAGGTTTTATTAACATTTCAGTGGAAGTGTTATTTTCTCAAATATCCAAGTTATCAATGTTAATATCAATCTGAGATGCACGCTCAGGACAGGCTCAGTGTGCACATACTGAGGCTTTTAGCTTCACAACTTCTTTTTAAAGAATTAGTGAAACGTCATAGTGCACAATGCAAAAATATTTCTTTGAGGTTGCTAAAGAAAGTTCATTTTGTGAATAGGCAAAAAATCACAGCTCAGATGTGCAATGTTGCTACTATGCTCATGAGAGGAAAATTTACTTTCCTCAGAACATACACTTTTACTGGAAATGTGTTAAGTATAGATACTCATACTTATATCATCTATATTGGAGCATAACTAGCATAAAACACTGCGGGGGGGCCAAAAATCATCTTTTTTTTTTTTTTTTCCCTTCACAGTTAAGGGATACCATACAGTTGTTTGTTGCATATGGAAGGCCCCAACTCGATTGTCTAATTTCATTGTGAACCTAAATACAAGCTCAAATAAACAGCAAATGTAGCACATGTTATCCAGACTGTTATCCTGTCTGTGAGCCCAGAGGACCATGGAAGAAGCAGGTGATCTTTTTCCAGGCAACTTCACCAGTGATTTCTTTTCCAAAGCAAGTAACTGTCTAGTTATATTAATCAAATAGCCGTGCCGGTAGTGTTTGTTGGTTCTTGATGTTTCTTTTTTCCTCATTAATTTATCTGGAGTTTTTTTTGTTTTCCTTCCCCCAGCAGTTTTGTCCTTCATTATCTATACTACATACCAGCAGTTTTCAGCAGTTTATTTTGAGCTGTTGTAGAAGAAATATCTCCCATTTGCCTTTGCAATGCTGCCTACAAATACCATCTTTCAATGATATCTACAAATTAACTCTGGGGAAGGAAGTGTGAGTTTCTAGATACCCTTTCCACACCATTCATGTTTTCCCACACCTGCTACTTGCTTTTTCATGGGCTGAAGAATAAGATTGCTAATCCCTCTAATAGATGCTGTGATAGAGAAGACTTTCCTCTTCTCAGCCTACTTGCTCTGTTTCACCAAATATGAGCCATCAGGTTACTGTCCACCTGTCAATTTGGTTGTCTTGACTCTTGCTGAGGGAACTTCTGCTAGTTATGCAGCCTAGGTGTTCTATTTCTGGACAAGTTCTTCCTTGGGATTCTTCCAAGTTCTTCCAAATTCTTTGCTGGAATGAAAGTATAATAACCTAATCTGGTGACAGCAATTTCTATAGATATGGTAGACCCAAACTAAATTACTCCTTTTAGAGTCACGAGGACTGAAATTCAAGAAGAAAAATGACACTTTTTCAACTGCTCTCTGAAAAGACATGTGGTGGCTGCATGGCATTTCTGTACTTGTTTACATTGCAATTTTTCCATTTGGGGGCTGGATTTTAGTTCCTCAGTTTACACAGACTTTGCTTAGAGTATTCAGTCTTAGCATCTTTTGAAGGATGTATTTCATCATATGACAATAAAAACTGTTATTGTTAATACACCTTCTTGAAACAAAAAATCAAATATTGAGGGTAGCTCTGAAATATGATGCTTAGAAACCTCTCTGGTCTGATAAGAAATTTGTCTTCTCTGCAGAGTAAAGGATGGGAAGACAGCATTGGTCTGCAAGAAAAGTAGCAGAGACTGGGTCTCTCCAGGTAGGAGTTCTGTGGTAGGTACTGGTGAGCTGTTCCTCACCAAAGACATGGCCCTAGACCTGTGTTAAGGGAGCTCAGTTCAGAGTGGTAACCTCTAACGTGCTTGTTTGTTGCAATGCAAACATGAGTGATGCATCCCCCGGCTCCAGAACCAACCTTTTTGCTACTGATGTAAGGAGGAATTTCAGACAAACAAAATTCAGAAAAAAGTGACTTTTCTCTGCTTAGAGAAAATGGCGTGCTTTTAGGTATCCCCATCTAAAACAATTATGTCAAGTAGCAATAACCTATTTGCATTTTACTCTGTGTGTGCAATTTTGCTAAGTAAAAACCAAATGCACCTGGAGAATGATGTAGAGAACCAAAAATTTTTCACATTTTCCTGTTTCAGGAATTTTATCCTTAACAAGAGCAGAGGAGACAGAGTGTGAGTGTCAGGAGATAATGGGGATGGGGCATGGATCTGCACAGACATGTTCATATTTGGCACTTAGTTTTGTGTAGCAGGTGGGGATCCTAAGCAAACAGATCATCCCAGGAGTACAGAGAGACAGCATCCATCTGCCATGGTGAGAGGTGGAAATGAAGACTCAAAAACTGTTGTAGTTTGAGACTTAGCTTTGTACAGTGACGTGAAACTATATGCTTTTCACCAGGTCTCAGTTTAGATTGCTGAGGGTATGCTCAGCTCTGGCCTGCTGCTCCAAACAGAAGCTGTGTCATCACCCTGTTACAGAGGGACCTGTCATAATGCAACAAAAAAGTTTTCATCCTTATTCCCTTAATTATTTTGTAGGATAGCCAAAATGAAAAAAAAAATTTTTATGTTCTATTTTGTCTTTTTGAGGCATGTTTTTTTTGGAGCTCTGGTGGTGCTAACGTGGCATATTTGACTACTCCAATTTTCACCTCTGGGCAGGATTATTCAATTTCTGTGTTACTGGGAATGGCCTCCATCTTCCACTCAAGGAGGATGTTCTATTCCTTAATGAGGTCCTGATAAGAGGCTTCAGATCTGCCCTCTCAGTTGCCACTCAAGAGGGAACCTTGGTTTGCCATGGATTTAGCTTTGAAAGTTCCTGTAAATGGTGGCCAGCATAAGGATTCATAAGGCAAATAATTGTACCTTTCTTGGCTTGCTTGCTTCAAAATTTGTAAGCAGCTACTGGAAAACATAGAAAAAACCCTATAGTTTCAGTTGTTGTGAGGAGTGGAAGCTTGTTAATGATGGGATGTTATAAGTATTGAGAACGTTTGTTTAAGAGTGAATAGAAATATTTTCCTGCAGACCAAATTTTCATGGATGAATCTCAGTTCTATTGGTTTTTTTCAAACTGAGCTCGGCATCTGGGAACTGGGTGGTGAAGAAAACAGAAGGGAAGAGAGAAAGAGAAAGTGAAAAGGAAGCTAATTAAACAACTATTTCAATGAGGCCAAGCATGGTAATGAGCTCCAGATGTTTGGGATTCCACAGACAGTCTCTGAACTGGAGAAGCAATCGTGGGTGTATATATATTTGTTTACTTCTCCCACTCTGAGCCTGACTACTGCTTTCTCTGAAAGGCACTGAAGAATAGGCCTCTCCTAAAATACCCCTTGGAATTCACTCCAGAGTTTGATCCAAGTCTCTCTAGGCCAGTGTAACCCACAAAGGCAGTGGCAAAAATATAGGTATATTATGGCATAATTGAAAACAGAACTTGGTCTTCGCTCTGCAAACAGTTTGTTCACAATGACACAACCAGTGAGCACATGAGCTTGTACTGACAACTATCCAGGGTCAGATTCTGAGCTTTGAATCCCTGTTAAACAGGTGCAAATACAAAGTAGGACAAGAATGTTATAGCAGACAAGGAAAATTATAGCAGACTTAACCCTGGCTGACTATGGATTCACTCAAGGTGGACAATCATAGGAGTAAAAAAGAATTTTGCCTATGTGCTTGAATATTTTCACATTGCCCAGTTTGCTTCTGCAACCCCTCTGTGTCAAATGTGACAACAGCCAATACAAATTTGTAGTCTCTAGAACTCTGGTTTTAATCCTGCTACATCAGAGGGACAAAAAATTCTGGGAGCTATTAATGGCTTATTAAGACTGATGGAGGGGATTCTCAATGGCATATTTCTCTCTTGGAAGACATCACTTTGTTGACAGCAAAATACTCCTTTTAGGTATTTACAAATTCTACTAAAAGTCTACATAGTTCCTAAGAAGTGGAGAAAATAAATGGGGAGAGATGACTGTGATTTGTCAAGGAAGAAGGACTGTAAGTGATTAGGAGTACAAGATGGATTTCAGACACTAATTTAGCCACACTGTAATAACAGCATCCTCTCTGGGCCTCTCAGTGTTGTTTAGTCTTTCGTTTTCTCCCTCATTTC
This sequence comes from Lophotriccus pileatus, assembly GCA_035583135.1. Lineage (NCBI taxonomy): Eukaryota > Metazoa > Chordata > Aves > Passeriformes > Tyrannidae > Lophotriccus > Lophotriccus pileatus. Next base: position 6,374,140 of record JAWWES010000094.1, on the reverse strand, counting down.
CCTTCCCTTCCTTCAACCTGCAAGAGTGAAAGTGATTCCTCTCTGACCAGCAGAAGGGTTCAGCCCTTAGAGCTAGAGAAGGTGAGGTACACTGGTAGTGTTTGGTCCGATGTTATGCAATCTGGAAACCCTCCAAACAACCCTAGTAGTCCTTTGCTAGGCTGAATACTAAGGAAAAATCCACAAACACCAATATTGCCAGCTGAACTGTGCTGCACTGTTATTCTGCCCATTATTATTTGATGCATATTATTATTATTACTATTATTATTATTATTATTTCCTGTGTTTCAACCAATGAATCAGGTATAGAGGATGCACTAGAGAAAGCAGTATTGCACTGTCAGAAAAGATTAGTGTAGTTTTTTTCTTATCTTGATATCATATGATTCTTTATCATCTTCCCCTTGGCCTCATTCAAGGTTTATGAGTGAGAATTTGACCAAAAATCTGAGTCTTTGCTGCTCTCATCATTGTTGTCTAAATCTATATCTATTTCCTAAATCTCTGCTTGGTGATGTGTATATTAAGTGATAATTTATTCCATGTTAGAGGAAGCTGTGATAAAAATTACTTTCCCCCCCCTTTCTCTTTGTCCTGGCCATAAATTGAGAAAAAATACTCGGGATCTTAAATTCTTCCCCCATTACTGACTTATTGTGTAAGTAGTTAAAAATAAAAATAAATGCATTTGGAAGAGGCATCTATAGTACCATCTAAAAGGACAGCACTCAGTCAAATCCTCATGAAGTGTGGATTGTTATGATTTCTGTTGTCATGGAAATACCAATAGTCTGCATGTGGAAATATTTTTCCTTCTCATTGCATCACTGTACAAGTCACTGCACCTCTCCCTGTTTCTCCTGCTTCTGTTTCTAATCATTTACAAAAGAGTATTTCTGCAGAAAAAAGTGTGGTTTATTCCTTTGCATTTTTGTACAGAGTCAGAGGACTTTGGATTCATTTCAGGTCTCTGGACACTGATGTAAACTGGTACCTGCAATACATTCAGGGTAAGGAGTTTTCAATTAGAAAGAACCTTCAGCAAGAAAATGTAGCTACATTGCCTTGCCCTTTCTGTTTGTCCAAGCAGGTATCTGTACAGTTGTTTACTTCCCCACAGAAATGCTGCATGAGTTGGGAACCCTGCAGCAGAAAATTTAACACAGAATAATAGAATGGCTTGGGCTGAAAGGGACCTTAAAGCTCATATCATTCTACCTCCTGCCATGGGCAGGGACACCTTTTACTATCCCAGGTTGCTCCAAGCCCTGTCCAACCTGGCCTTGAACACTTCCAGGAATGGGCATCTTCAGCTTCTCTGAGCAACCTGTGCCAGGGCCTCACCACGCTAATGGGTCAAGAGTTCTTTTTTTAATATCTAATCTAAAGCTACTCCCCTTCATCCTGAATCCATTCCCTTTCATCCTGTCAGTCCAGGCCCTTGTAAATAGTCTCTCTCCATCTTTCTTGTTGGTGTCTTCAGGTACTGGGAATCTGCGGTTAGATCATCCTAATGCTTCTCTTCTCCAGACTGAACAATCCCAACTCTCTCAGCCTCTCCTCATAGCAGAACTGCTCCATCCCTCTCATCATCTTGTTGCCTCCTCTGGACTCGCTCCAGCAGCTCCATGTCCTTGCTGTGCTGGGCCCCCAGGGCTGGAGGCAGCTCTGTAGGTGTGGTCTCACCTGAGGGGGCAGAGGGGCAAAATCCCCTCTCTTGACCTGATGCTCCTGTTGCAGCCTGGGGCATGTTTGGACATGTGGGCTGTCAGAGCACATGGCCAGGTCATGTCCAGCCTCTCCCCCACCAGCACTCCCAAGTCCTTGTCCCCAGAGCTGCTCCATCTGCTCATCCTCAGCCTGGATTGATCATGGGGGTTGCCCTGACCCAGGTGCAGCACCAGTCCTTGGCCTTGTTAAACCTCAGGACATTCCCAGAAGCCCCCTCTGGAGGTAGTCCAGGTCCCTCTGGACAGCCATGTCCTTCAGGTGTGACACTGCACCCAGAGCTTGGGATCATCAAATTTGCTGAGGGTACACCAAATCCCTTTGTCATTGATGAAAGCATTAAATAGCACTGGTCCCAATATCGACCTCTGAGGGACACCATTGTCATTGAGCTGTTACCACTTGTCACTTGGGATTCTGAGCTGTTGATCACAACCCTCTGGATGTGACTGTCCTACCACTGCCTTATCCAACTAAAAGTCCACCCATCAAATCCATCTATCTCCATTTTAGAGAGAATGATGTTGTGGACAACCATGTCAAAGGCTTTACAGAATTCCAGGTAAAGGAAATCCATAGCCCTTCCCTTGCCCACTGATAAAGTTACCCCACCACAGAAGGCCACTGTGTTTGTTAGGCAGGACTTCCCCTTGGTCAAACCATTTTGGCTGTACCAAATCACCTCCCTGTCCCCTCTATGCCTTAGCAAAACTTCCAAGAGGGTTTGTTTTATGATCTTCTAAGGCACAGAGGTGAGGATGACAGGTTGGTATTCTCAGGATCTTCTTTTTATCCTTTTTAAGGATAGGTACAATGTTTCCCTTTATCCAGTCACCTGGTACTTTACCTGACTGCCATGACTTTTCAAATATCGTGGAGAGTGCCTTGACAACTCCATCAACCAATTCTCTCAGGACTCTGGGATGCATCCTATCAATCCCGTAGCCTTGCAAACATTCAAGTTCCTCAGGTGGTTACGAACCTGATCTTTCCTTTTCTTCTTTAGACCCTATCCTGCCTTCCATCCTCTCAAGAAATGTGGGAAGAGTGGTTGCCATTGAAGACTAAGGCTTGAGTATCATAGCCTTCTCCTCATGCCCAGTTACCAGTTTACCAGCACTGTTTACTGGGGGGAAAACACCTTCTTTGACCTTCCTTTTCTGGTTAACAGACCTGTAGGTCCGAAATTCTTTCGCCCTTGTCAGACTCAGTTCCAGCTTAACTTTGACCTTCCTTGCCCCAACCATACACAACCTCATAGAGAAATTAATCTCTATGCTCTTCCCAGGTAAACTGCCTATGCAGTTGAACTTCTGAATTGCTCTTCAATGCTGAAAGAGTCAATGAGTCCCACAAATGGTAAAAAGTAATACTTTTTTCTTCTTGCTTTCAGAATATTGTGGTTCTCTCTCTGGAAAATATGACTTTCTCAGGCAGAAAAAGGAGAAAATAGAAACAAGCTTTGAATAGCACAGTTTTTCACATTTTGGTTTATCTTTTGCTAAACCTTTGGTGGAATAATGCTGATCTGTTGACCACTGCCTCTCTTATGATCAGCAGATGGTTCCACTTCTAATCCTGTCAAATGTGAAAAGGGAGGCATGGGCTTATCATGTGCTGGAAATGTCCCAGGCTTATACCAGTGCTGTAAAGAATTTTACAAGAATGATCTGGAATCCCACTGTGTCACATGCTGGATATGGCTTTTCTTTACAAAAGTCCTCTTCTCAACAAGTTTGAAGATCAGGAAACCCTCCTAAGGGTAACCTAAGGAGGTCCTAAGGATAACAGGATATGCCTCTAACTGGCTTTGCCCAGGCTGACCAAAAAAAAGGTCTTACTTTGCTTATGTCTGGAGGTTAATTGTTACCTCTGAAAAGCAGCATTCAGAGTTTGGGAGTTGTCTGGAAAGTCTAGATGGCGCCCCAGAGCTCTGCCAAGGTCCTCAAACTAGTCTTGCCTCTAGGGTAGAGACAGAAGCAGTCCTCTCAGCTCACACTCCATTTTTTGCAGCAGGGATCTGGGAGGTTGATATGCACAAAGGACAGTGGCAATGGGAAATCACAGGAATGAGAAGGTGTGAGGGCAGGAGACACAACTTCTACAAAGTCCAAAATTGGTCTCACCTCCCTCATGTCTTCCAGCCTTTCTCCTCTTCCTCACCCCTTCTACTTTCCCCTCGTATCCCCAAACCTTCAGCCTCACTGAGCTGAAGGTTTGAGTTACCAAGCCTACCTGTCAGCCTTTCCCATTAACACCTTTTCCTCCAGAGCCAACACTTGCTCTCACTGGCACTCTGTGTTAGAGGTCTCAGTGCCAGGGCTGGGTGAGCTGTTTGCTCACAGAGCATCACACAGTGAGACAATTTGGCTCCTGGGAGCTTAATAGCCAGGTAAGTGTAGCCCAGGATAAGTAGTGCTGTGTCTCAGGGCTAATTGGGCTGGGCTGGTGAGACGAAGGTGAACGACTTCTATTACCCTGTCTTCCCTGCCTGCTGCAGATCCTCACTCGCTGCTGAGTGTCTTAGGAAAACTCACCTGATGTCAACAGAGAAGCAACCAGCTAAGGCACCAGTTGCATGTAAAGTTGTATCTATTTCATGCAGAGCAAACACTTGTGCAAAATACAAACACTGGGAAGTGTGACAGTAAGCAGTTAGTCCTATTTCAGGGGTTTTTTTCAGCTTGGCATCAGAAACTTTTCAGAGTAAAAGACTGCAAAGAAAAGGCAGCAGAGGTGTGGATGACACAGAAGGGCAGACAGCATCCTGCCTGATATTAGCACAGCTCCAGGGGTTCTACAACCAAGCATTTTACAAACAAACTTTGAGGACAAGAGGGATGATGTTATGTGTGAGATGGATTAATGGAAGTTATGAGAGAATCTGAAGGGGAGTAGATAGACCCTTAAATAATGCCAAGGAAGCAGGTAAGAGGAGAAGGAACAGCTCAGAGTGATCCCTAAGTGCTGTTAAGTTCATAGTGTTTTTCCTTGGGTGGGAAAGCAGAAGGCTTTCTCTTGCCTTGGCTGTGTTTCTCAAGGCAAGGCCTGGTCTAGCTCCCCTTGCAGTCAATGGACAGAATCCCATTGACGTCAGTGGGACTTGGGTTTGGGCCATAATTACTGGAAAGACCCGTAGTCTAAATGGAGAAATGTCTGCAGCCATACATAGCTCCATTCCAGGTTAAAAATAAAAATAAAATGCTAATTTCCAAGTTTAACATCCCCAGCACTATAAATAGATGCCTCTTTCCCCCATCACAGATGCAGCACTGTTCAGTTTGACTGTGGCTATCTTGAACAGTCAAATGGCTGGACTTTCCCCCAAGGCATTGAAATAAACATGAATACTTCATAAAAATAAAATTAAAGAGGAGAAAAAAAAAAGAAGAAGAAGAAAACAAATAAAACCAAAAGAAGACAAAGAAACCCTGGTAACAAATTCTCTTGCTACCCAGAGAGAAAATTTACTGGAGCATTTCATGTATCCTGGGCTTCAGAAACAAACAAATAAGCAAGCAAAATACATCCTTTGTCTGTGAGAGATGAAATATTTTTAAGTTGGGGTTTTCTGAAAGTGAACAGTTGAGCGAGTAGCTGATTCACTTCTGAACACCTCCAAATGTAACATTTAAGAAGCAAGGGGCTGCAGCCCTGGCTCTCAAACTTTCCTCTGTGTCTTTTGTGATACTAAGAACACCTAAAAGCAGCAAGTGAGGATCAGCAGTGAGGATGAGTGCTCCTGCATGTTTGCTGCTGTCTTGACAAGTAGTGCCAGTGGCCAGACCCTTAGCAGAGATGAGTCTCCAGCATGCCCACACTCTTCTAGGATGCCTCTTCTCCTCACAGGCTCCCTGCCAGACATAGACAGGCTCTTCCACCTGCTACCTCTGCAAAGCAAAAAATGCACCAGCTATCTCTTGATTTTGAAGTTTGTGGGCACAAATGAGGGACAATGATCTTGCATTATCCCATACCTTATGCTGAGGCAGTCCAAGGTGTGACTTGAATGAACAGATACATGTGGGAAGCGGCTGGGTTGTGCACACGCAGCGCTGTCCCACAGGGAAAGCCCTGTCCTGCCATCGCATCCTGGAAGGATATTTGCTGATGAAGCTAACAAGTGGCTTCACATTGGTTTTCTGGGGTTGCCTGGTGTTATTTTATTACAAAAAAGCATGAATTAACAGCAAGACTGTTACTGCTGCTCGAAACCTGAGTCTGTTTGTTTTGGTTTGTAGCTCGATTCACTAAGCCAAATAGTTTCATCTGTTGATGCCTGTGGAGCTGTTTTGAATGTGTAACCACCAGTGTAACATCCTCTGTTTATTGCGAAATATTTGTGAAAACTGCTTTTATTAAACCATTGCTTAATGGGGGAAACTGAAATACTCTTACTAATCATCTCATGCTCTCCTGTCTGTCTGTCTGTGGAAGAAGTCTCTCGGGATTTCCTCTCTAGAAGAAACTCATCATGAGCAGTGAAGGACTTTAGTAAGTTCCTCTGAGAAGAGTTCCAACATTTAAAGCTGGCAGCAAGAAGATCAGGATTTTTCTCTCTGTGTCGTTTATTGGGGCAAGTAGGCTGATGTCCATGTCAGACCTCAGAGGAAACAGTAAAGTACACAGGGACAAATTCTTCCTTGCTCCACAGCCTGAGACCTTTTCTGGCACAAAGTGGGTGCACTGTATGAAAGGAGAATACCTTACACACTGATCGTGGTGGTTCTGACAGAATTGCTCCACCTTTAGGCCTGGGGACAGTCATGCTGAGGAAATATAAATCATAGGAGAGAAACTTGCTGCTGCCA
>JAWWES010000094.1:6342322-6352951 GCA_035583135.1 Lophotriccus pileatus | reverse complement strand
AGGTTTTATTTGCCTCCACCAATCAAGTCATCAAGTGTCCTGCAAGCTTTTCTGTGGTAGGAGAATACCTAATGTCAAAATTCCATGTGAGGAAAGGAAACAAGGTAATTCCATCTCTAAGTGGAGAAATAAAGGATGGAAGTCAAGCTCTCAGAGCTGCAAAGAGCCAGGTGTTTCGCTAAGCTCTGTCTTTTAGAGGAAGTTCTCAAATTCAGTATCTTACTGGCTATCAGAATCTTTAGCTTCCGTGTCTTACTTTTCACTGCAATGTTTGCAAGGCATTTTAGTGCAGGAGTCTTTTCACACCTTACTAAGATGCAGCCAGAATGGCAAGTTTTGACACCTTGCCACATGGATATCAATTGTTTGGATATTTTTTTCTGGCTGTCATCATTCACCTTTTTGCAGAGTAAACCACATAACGTTTTTCTATGTTTCTTGTGGAAGAAGTTTTGTTGGGAAACTACTTTGCTGAAGTTATGGGTAGACTTTCAGTGGTTAGAAACAATTCTTCATTCATATCATTGGTACAGTTGCCATGTGGTAATTTATGCCAGCTGAAGATCTGTGCTTCAACACATGAGAGCACATCAGCACACAATTTTCCTTAGTCATCTGATTCAGGAGATGCAAGTGGAAATCTCTCTTTACAATAAAAGAGTATTTGTGAGTCTTCTACTCCTATCAGCAAAATACTCGGTGCAAGCTTATCCTAATGTTTGTGATCAGCTTAATTGCAGCTGTTTGAGTGCTGTGCTGAATCAGTTCCTTCCTTCTTCATCCATCCCATCTTTCTCTTTGAAATGCAAACACCAGCAGAGATTAAACTGCAGCAATGCAGATAGGCTTGTCAGATTTAATCGGCACAAATCATGCAAATGCTTTTGCAGGATTTGCCCCGATCTGGAGTTAATTTGGCTCCTCCAGTTGCAAAGCAATGTTGATGTCTAGCAATACCCTGCACTGTCCAGCTCCACTGGCAGCAGTTGCTCTGAGCCTGTGCATTATTGTGTTAGGCATGATACAACTAATGCAGGATTAGGATGCTGTTTATCACAGCAGGAAGAAAGGTTTCCACAAAACCCTCTGCAGAACACCAATGCAGAGACAGTTAGATGAGCTAAGTGGAGATCTGATCACATTTTTCTCTACCAGGTTCCCACACTTATTTCAGGCAATTTGATGTTCTGATAAACGAAGATTGAATGTAAATTCCACAGTCAGTGGACATTACATCCAGCAAACTCATTCTTCAAGAAGGAATGGTTCAGGCAAAGTTCTGCATGAAAGGAATATGACCAACATTTTCCAGAATTTTCCAATCTTTCTTGTCTCTTGTGTTTTCCTGAAGTTCTGACCTTAATGATAATGCCTCTTTTCATTCTTTGTTGTGGCTCAGCAAAGTCCATTTGAAAGCCAGTTATCAAACTTTGCCATGCTTAGTGAAAAGATATGTTGTCCTAACTATGCAGTACTATGCCATATATTTTTTTATCCAGCACTAAATTTGATCATCAGTTACGCAATATTCCCAGAAAACTACACATGACCTTGTACAGAAAAAAAGCCACAGCCCCCCATTTCTCTCCCACACATCCAAAGCTCAGTTGATTCAAATCAGTGTTTTCATATAATCAGCCCTGAAATGCAGTTCTTGTATGTAGAGGCAGTATTGCTCCTTGCAAAATGCTTTATGGAAAACTGAGACAGAAGGGTTCTGCTTAATTTAGTAAGTCATAGTTTAATCTCACAATCACCTGTTTTGTTAAGCTAAATTTAGCTGATTTTTCTTTTTCTTGGGATGTGTATTGTTGTGCTGCACACACTACAGTGAGCAGTTAGAAGAAATGACACTCAGGAAGAATAAGACCTGGTATGCTGCATTCCTAACACACTAGCTAGGTAAATTACAGTTTAAGTTTGTTAGGATTCTATAGAGGTACAGCTCAGGAACTGCTCTAAATGAAGTATTTATTGCTCCCTATATGGCTGCATGAGAAATATGTACAAGCAACAACTATTTGTCATATTAACGTGTAGTGATTTAGGTACATGATGTTGCAGTTACAATGATTACGATCTCCAGTCTCTCTGGTGAAAAAAACATGATACTCTTGGAAATGAAGGGGGTATTTTTACATTTATTTTAGCAAAGACAAACCTGGTTCAAAAACTTTTTTATAAATATATGAAGATCAATTTGATTCTGCCTTTTTCACCTCACAGCTTTGAAAGAGAGAAGAGACCAATGGTCATCAGAATGACAGTCAGGACTTTTCATTTCATAGCTGGGTGGAGAAATATGGGAATATTTCACCCTGGTGTCTCCAAATTAGTTGGATTTTCTCTAACTTTTGTTTATGAAATTAGATGCTTGTATGCCTACTGACACATTCAAATCAACATTTTGAGGAGCCCAGCACAGCAAAGCCTTTCATTTAAAAGATGAACGAAAGACAACTGAAGAAAATGGATATTCTAGGAACATTTCTGAGTGGTGTTTATATCTAGGTAAGACACAGTGAACACTGTAACAAACAGCTTCAAACTTTTGCAAACTTGTGCTGAATCTCTTTTAGAAGATTCTTTAATGGTAAAATGACTTCTGGCAAAATCATGCTGGTAGAAAAAGATAATTTTTACTTGCAGCAATGCAAATTTAGAAGTTTGTAGGACTTTCTCCTTCTTTAGTGTCTTGATCTAAGAAACTGAATGTTTTCACTCAGTAGTGGCAAACAAGATCTTCTGTTCCAAATCTGTGTTTCCAAAGGTCACCAATATTTTATTAATATTTGCCTTGTTTTGGAAGTAGCTGGTTTTCAGTGCTTCCTGTGGGAGGTTACAGGTGTCTTTTGTTTTCCTTTTTTTTTTTTTCTGATTCCTCTCAAAGGTTTGGTGTAGTTTGAAAATAGTGTATGCCCTCAGTGATGCTGTTACGAGAAATATTTAATTTAATTTGATTTAATTTCGTTTAAGGGTGAGTTTCCTCACTGGCATCTCACTGACTCAACCTGTGGTCTCAGCACACACTGAGCTGTTTTATTGTTTTCAATAAAGGGCCATGGCTATTTCTAGATGTTAGGAAAATCCTTTTCAAGTTAAGTAAAACATTGGTGTTGCTGCCCACTGAGTATCACTGGCACATTTTCCAATTGAACCGCAGCCTGTGGCTTGTACTGTACAGCTTGAGAAACCAAACCATCTTCCTCTCAATGAGCTTGCCTTCTTCCTCTGTGCAGCCCTGACCTAAACCTCTTTGGTTTACCCAGACCCCTTGCCAGTGCAAGTGGTGCTGAATGTTTCCATCACTTGAGAAAATCCCTGCCTATGACACTGGCTGCTCTCCTGATGCTGGAGGACACATAGCTGTGCTGAGATGTGAGGCTGTGCTGTCACACTCAGATCCTGGCACCCAGTCAGGGATGTGTTTGCTTCTCTCTGACGAAGTGAGGAATGTTTTTGGTTTATGTTTGGTTTTTGTGGTGTATTCTTTTTTTCTGTCATGAACAGTAGTCTGTCTCCTTGGTTTAATCAGAAGGCACACTGTTTTTATGCCAACAGATGTCCAGGGGGATAACAGAAAAGCAGGGAAATTAAAAGTTACACCTCTGCCTAGTCACCTGCCAGGCCTCAAACATTTGTGACTCAGGATTTTCCAACCCAGAGGTCATTTCTGTGTGTATTACAAGCCCTGGACTTGTTGCTCTCCTACGGATATGTTCCATCATTCAGTACTATTCTAGATAATGTAATGTGCTTTGTAAATGGCAGAGACAACAACCCAGGTATTGGGAAATATTCATAATTGGTCTGTGCTGATCCACCATCTTCAGTGGACCAAAAAATCCATGGACAACATAAGGAATCAAGGGAAGAAAAGCAGGCTACACAGATGAAACACCTGCTCAGAACAGCCTGTTGCAATTCATTCAGCTGTGTTTCCCTTGCCTTGCCTTGTCTTGCCTTGCCTTCCCTTCCCTAACCTTCCCTAAACCTTCCTTAACCTTCTCTTCCCTCCTTCCCTTCCCTAACCTTCCCCAACCTTCTCTTCCCAAATCTTCTCAAACCTTCCCTTCCCAAATCTTCCCTTCCCTTTCCAAAACTTCCCTTCCCAAACCTTCTCTTTCCAAACCTTCCCAAACCTTTCCTTCTTCCCATTATTTTTTTTCAAAAAATTTAGGATCTGTATTCTCTCTATTTCTTTCTACAACCCACTATGCAGAAGAGGAGAGGCAGAAAAATAAAAATGGAAAAGGAATTTTCTTCAATGGGGTGTTCAGAACAAAGAAATAAATCAATGACTTTGAATTGCCCCTGATGAGAATTCCCCATCTCATTATTTATACAGTGACCTGGCACCTTAGTGGGAGCTTTGACTGGTCAGTAGGCATTTCTTTTCCTCTCTATCCCTTCACTACTACACAAAATGTTACTTTTGTTTTACACAATATTCTCTCTCAGTGTTTGTTTTAATCCCCTTCTACTTCTATACTTTCTGAGAAATTCTAAGGGCTCCTCACCCATTACTTTCATTTATTCTGATTTACTCCCTCATTTTTCTCTAAGCATATTTTCCAAGATCTACCAAGCTTTGAGATCACACAGTAGAAAAGTTTTGAAAGGAATGAAGGAGCTCAAAAAGCTGAAAATGCCAGCTGTTTTCTTCTTCATTGCAAAGTGATACATCTCTTCTTCTGACCTTCGGCTTTCTAAGGTTAGACTGCACTTTTGTAACCTTTCAACCAACTTTTATACAGATTCATTTTTAATGTCTGAGATTATAGACATAATTCATTTTCCAGATAAAAGTGGATTATTACTTTATATGATACACTAAAACTCAGAGAAAATTCACCCTGCAGATGAACTTGAAGTGTGTCCAGGAGTGTCTTTCCATGTCATCAGGACTCAGTGAGACCTTACACTGCAGGACTAATTTTACATGGTGATGTCTCCAATCATTAGGTCTACATTGTAGTACATATTGTAAAATAAAAGAGGAAATAAAAGACCATCCCTATACAAAAAGTTCTTTGCAGACTGCTTATACACAGCACGTACAGCAGGCCTGAAGTCAGTCTACTTGTAAAGCAGAGCTGCAAATAAGATGAAGCCTGTTAGACCTACTCACTGTGTCATTTTGTTCTGTTTTGTTCTTTACACAAAACACCTTCCCTGCAGGTCACTGCACAACAGTTCGTCTCAAAGTGAATATTCCTGCACAGTGGTTATGGCTCACAAGCCAGCTTGGATCTGTATCCCACAGGAGGGAATGATTTTCTTTGTTTTCTGCAGTGCTCTTCTGCTCTTGATTGGAACAAGCTGCTGTCCCAGGGGTAATCCTTGGGCCACTGCCCATTGCTGTGAGTGATGTCAACACACTTTTGAATGTGTGGCTATTAGCACTCTTTCCAAACAGGTTTCAAAAAACCCCTTCTTGCACTACATTGTGACTTGTTTAGTAGACATTCCCTCTCCCTCCCCCCCCTTGCTATTGGATGGAGTGACTGATTTTTTTTTTTCAATTTAAACAAGCAAACTATGTAAATTATTGCTTGCTGACCCCAATTATGACGTACAACTGCTTGGAAGACCAGACAGTTTACTCCCTTCTCCTGAGTCAATAGCAACGAGTAGATGAATATTTGAATGAAAGTCTAGTTTTCCACTTCAAATGAAGGGTGGGTCTGGGTGGAGGGAGGCAGGAGAGATGCATATGCTACTCCTCCTTGCATTAGTGTAAGTCCAAGGTATTGATGGGGTTGAGGGGCTGAAAATTTCACCTTGGGAATTAAGTCACTGAATAAAGAAAGAATGATAGTTTGGCCCAGTCTATGGGAAGATCGAGGAGACTAGAGACCAGGCTCTCATTTGTGTTTAAAACAATCGTTTGAGCCACTTTTTCCTTTGTTGAAATTTTATCCAGGGCCAAGGCAGCACTTTGGAAAGTGGCCAGAAATGCAGAGTGATTCCCCATGGGTGAGCACAAGATGGTACTTTCCCTCCACCAGCTGGATTCCTACAGGAAGGCAAGCTGGGACGAGTGGGGAGGACGTTCTGGTGAGCGTTGTGTGCCCAAAGTGCTCCACTGTCTGTGGTGGGAGAGTAGCACTGACACCCCTGAGATATCAGGGGGCTGGGGATGGTGGGAAAAGTGGCGGTGGAAGGGAACTGAAAGCTAGGACTGCCTGCTATTCAATCCTATTGGGGACTGCACAACACAAGCCACCCCTGCTATCAGCACAAACTTTGCAAGGGACAATTCCTGCATTATTTGGCACAATTGGCCTGCTGTGGGTGGGGAGGTGTAATCAAGATTAAGGAGCCTGCTTGAGAGTGCAAGGTGCTATGTAAGTATAAAGTTGACTTTCATACTCTATACTATATCCTCCTACTATATGTATCTAAGTTAGGGAATAAATCCACATCTGTGCCCCAATTTACAGCACCAAGTAGAACTACAAGAGATAGTTCAGACCAGTCTTGCCTCCAAGCTTGCCACACACTCCACATTTCCTACTAGTCAGTCCTGTATATATTCATGCATAAGTATCTTTATTTCTGTACATACATTTACGTACTGATACAAAATTCTGAAAACTTTGGCAGTCAATTCCATAGCTCCGCAGTAGATGGATGATATTCTTTCATTCTTTAGGAATTTCTCATGGTGATAGCAGTCATATATGCATTTTTATAACGCTTTATAGGCAAGAATTTAAGAATCACTTGGCTGGGCATCAGTTTGATTAGAATATAATGTACATTTGGACATGTGATCCTAAAGGACTGTGCAGTTCTCTAGTCACAAGTACTTATTACAGAATAAATGAGTTAGTACACTGCAGCTTCAAGAACAGAGAGCTAAGGTCAAGATGTGAAACTATTTCAGATAAAAATAGCCCCAAAGTTTGTAGCAGATGGTGTAAAACCCAAGTTCTGAAATCTGTGCCTTTGGGATGTTCCGGTTTTGCCTATCTAAATTAGTCTTATGAAATCCTTCTTTGAGTGTGTTTACACACACACACCGGTCTTACCTTATGATGACAGTGGAGAGGAAGCCTTTGAAATTGTTTTAAATGTTTTGGAAGAATGCTTTATAAATGAGGAAAATAAGTCTTCAGATGAAGTGAGGTTTGAGCTCTGACTAGCTCACTTCTTTGCATGTACCACCAGACCACCATGAACTTCACCATATCTGACTGCCCCCAGCTAGCAATGGCAGGTCTCCCACCATGAAGATTATGGCATGCATTTGAAAGAAGAATGGATGTTGTTAGGGAAAAGGACAAAGAAAATGAAAGAACTCATAAATTAGTCACATGTTGCCTTTTGAAATAGTTGGAGAGTTAAGGAATCATAAATTACAAACAATTCTGGATAGATTAATTTATACTTGTTAGTCCTCTCAGATGTGTAACTGACAGAGAGCAGATGTCCAGCCACTCCAGTCCTGTGAATCTTTCAACCAATTTCAAAGTCCGAGTGCAAAACAAGGAACTTCTGCTAACAAAAGCTCTGTTGCTTTGAATACTCTAAACATGCACCATTGGTGGTGTTCCCTGAAATATTTTTTACACAACAGAATAGAAATGTGAATAAAGTCAGTAAAACCACTTGCATTAGTTTTAATCAAGCTGTCACAGATAAAATAACTGCCAGCGTAAGTTTTGGTGTTAACCAACAACAAGACTCAAACAGGAGCCCACAGGGACATTAGCAGTTGTCCTTGTCACTTTTAGTGGTGGCGGTTGAAAGAAAACTCAAACAGGTACGCCTGCCTGTGACACCGTCACACTGTCGTGTTGTTGTGTCATGTTCCTAGCATGGCAGAGTTTTTCCAAGCATAAATGGAGCAGTATTTACCGGGCAAACTAGTGTGTAAGTCCTCATGTTCTTACAGGTAGAAATGATGTCATGACTTGGTGATAATATCGATTCTTTTCAGCATCTATCTGTCCATCTGTCTGTCTGTCTGTCTACCATTTCATATAAAAGTATGGCAGAATGAAAGCACGGCAGAGGGTTTATGTGCTTTCATGCCCTCTTGCAACCTTCTAACTAGTTAAAAGTTAAAAAAAATATCCAAAACCTCTGAGGCATCAGTCCCCCCTTTAGAGATGGACAAAGGGGGTTAAAATTTATTTGCCTATAAAACTACTTGGAGTAATTCAGATGATACTTTTCTTGTCATTATCATAGTAGATTTGTCCAAAAGATGTATTATTTTGCCTCTATCTGTAAATATATCATGTAGAATTAAGGATAATTCAAAGTTACCCATAAATGTGACTAGCAAAAGTAATATTGTAAGATATTATGCTTCATTTTATGGAAACTTTAAGTGTTTAAAATACTTTCTTGTTCCTGTTTATTTTGGTTAACATTTACTGTAAGTCATCATTCATTAATTTCACAATGTGTACTGTGATGTTTAGCAAGTTGCATCCTTAACAAATTTCAACTGTAGTGATGGAAAAGATATGAAAATAAAACTTTGCTATATGTTGTGCATATGTGGCGAATTCTGCTTCAAAATAATCAGGAGGAGAATTGTTTTGCAACTTCCCTTATCTCTGATATTGCAAGATTACCCACTACATCTGTCACTGTGCCTGTTATTTTTGAAGTTTTCTAGGTTGCTTTTAGTTTTTCTACTGAAGTAAAGTTCATTCAGCTGCCTAAAGTATATGAGATGAATCTTTGCACTGGACTTCAAAAGTTTTTCCATTATTTCAGGACAGGTATTTTTGCTTTTTGCCATGTAGGACTTTCACCATTGTCTTCTATTTGCTCAGCCCTGTGTAAAAAATATCAATTAACATTTTATATAGCTCGAAGTGACAACTGAACTTAAGGGACCCAAAGTTTTTAAATGATAAAGCAAAGATTGGTTTCTAAAGAAATTCCTAAGGAAAGTTTTATATCTGGCAGTGTTGTTCTGTTATTTGATATTCCTTTTACTTCCTTGTTATAAATTTATTAGTAGTGACTGTCTTTAAATTTTCATTTTCATCTGTAATTTTTAGCTATATTACAATTAGAAAATTAATTTTTAATAGTATGTAAAGAACTATTTCTACTACTTTTGAGAGGTTTTGCACAGATTTTCCTGTAGATTCTGTCATGTTTTAGAAGAGGTTTAAGTTAGAAGTCTCCATTAATTTCTATATTTCTTCTATGTTGAAGCATTACAAGGCATGCAGACTTCTGATTTGAAGCACAGACTTTACATTCACTGATTTCATGCAAAAGAGTCATTATGAGTCCATTAATTTTTGAAAGTCCTTCCAGTTATAGAGTTTCACCCACTTTTACAGATAATAATGATGACGTTGTAAACAATTCATTATTTCTCTAGTGTTCAAATACTTCATATAATCATTGAAAAATAGGTTTGGAAAGTACTTCTAGATGTAAAGTAGTCCAACCCCTACAACAGTGTCAAATCACCTATAACTGTGTCATTTCAGAAAATTATTTGTTTGTAAGATTTCAGGGGATGGAGATTGTATACATTACTTATGAAATGTATTTTCCTTATTTCCTGAAAGAAGATCATCACGTGTGTTTTCTCATAACTCCTTCTTTAACTCCTCTTTTCAGGCTAAACAACACTAGCTTTTGAATCTTTCCCCGTGGGTATAGTTTTCTGGTTGTTGGGGTGGGGTTTTTTGACTTGTTGGTTTTTGTTTTGGTTTGTTGTTTTTTTTCATTCCCATTGCCCTCTCCTGCATTTTTAACAGCCAGTATACATACTTTTTGAAATTACTTGAAGCTGTGGCATTTCTGGCTTGTGTTCAGCTTTTCAAACAACTCAGCTTTCGTGTGTAGCTGAGGGGCTGCTGCTGCGTCAGACGCTCCCCATCTTGTACTGCTGATTATCCCTGTCTGAGGAAAGTGTGTCACACTTGTACTGATAAAGCGGAGACCATTTTCAGAACATCATCTGTAATGTTTTTCAGGGTTGTTTCAGTTCCTTCCTGCTTTGTCACCTGCACATTTTACTAATACACTTTGTATATTTTTCTATCCTAGTCGTTTCTGAAGGCATTGGACAAGACCAAGAATGAGGTCACCTAAAGAATGTCACCTAAAGAATATTTTCTCATGTTTCCTCTCATTCTGGCATTAAACTGTGCCTAATGGATTTCTGAGAGCTATTTCCAAGCCATTTTGCCCCCATTTCACTGTTCATGTTCCAATCCTGCAGAATGTCAAAAATATCATGTGAAACTATGTCAGCAGCCTTCTTCAGGTACAAGACACCTCATAATTATTATTTCTCCTCAATGCACCAAAGCCATTATTTTATCATCAAAAGAAGTTTGGTTACCTACAATGACTGCTGCTTGACAAACCCATGTTTGTTATTTATTAATTTCCTTGGTTTCTTCTGGGCACTTGTACATTATTTTTCATAGATTTTTCTTGGAGTTTGAAATTTAATCTTGTGGGCCTTGCACCAAAGTAAATTCTCATTCCCCTCCTGCTTTGAGATGAGATCTGATTATTCAACTTCCAGCCCTTTTGCTTTTGTTTTGATAGAGAAAAAACACAGGGAATGCAGGGTAGGATGCTATTGTATCCTGAGTGAGCTGCTCAGAAGACCCTGAAAAGCAGCACAGA
>JAWWES010000094.1:6322366-6332810 GCA_035583135.1 Lophotriccus pileatus | reverse complement strand
TTTTGAGGCTTGCCATCACAAACTGTCAGGGATTGGGGTAAAAAGATGAGCAGAAAGATATGAACACATCTAATTCTCCTATTGCTGGCAGGCTGTAATTCTCCTCTATAGCATGAAGCAACAGGATAGGAGCAGGTTAGGGTACAGCTGTATTTCCCCATGGAGCTTTTACTGCTCACCCTGCTGAACCTGATGAAAAGCACACTGTCTCATGCTGTTTTACAGCATCTATTGCCTCTGCAGTAATTAGATTCATGCTATTTGCTAAATAAGCATCAGACTCTGGTGACTCACCATTGCTGGGATCTTCCTTGACCTCTCCTCCCCTCTCCTCTGCCTTCCATCCCCCACAGCTTACAAAGCTGAAAAAAAAACAAAAACAAAAAAACAAAAACAAAACCAAAAACAAAAACAAACAAACAAACAAACAAACAAAAAAAACCACAAAAAAAACAAAACAAAACAAAAAACTAGCCAGCAAGTGGAATATGGATCCAGTCAGAACAGCTTTATCATCTCTGAGTGGGAAAACTTTTCCCTGTGCGTTGACAGCAGGACACAATAACCAACAGGGCTTGCTATGTTGTTTTTCACTAACTCATCACCACAGTGCTGCCCTCAGGTGCCAGCGGGCAACCAGCATCCTTTGTGCAAGCAGAGAGGCTTCATGCATGACAAGGTTCTGCTCTGCAAGAGAAAGGGAGGCAGAATCTGTCCCTGGTGACTGTATTTTCATTGGTGCTGTGAAGTTGCTGCTTTCTAACTTCACTTAACGGTAATTGGCATATCCACTATAGGCAAAATTTATCTAATGTTTAAACATGCTCTGGCATGGAAATTGGATAGTGATTCACCAGCCCTGATGCTAACCTACCCCTTAATCCTGCCTGGTTTTCTCCCAGGGCATGATGGTTTTCCAACATGCTCTTTCCTCCCCTTTTCTTTGGGTGACCTAGTGTCAGCCCCTAGAGCCTGTGATTAAAAGCATTTTCTTGTCCTAGCTGGTGCTCCCACAGGTGTAGATGTTCCCCACCTGGGAAACTCTGGGGCAGCTCGCAGTGGTGAGGGAAAACTGATGTTCCTCTTGCAAAGATGCAAAGCCAGCAGTATGACATAAGAAGGCCATGGCTCCACTTTGGAGCCAGTGTTCAAACTCTGGGTACTGTGGATCTGAGCCCTTCTTCTCATGATGCATCCAGGGAAAACTAGAAGCTAGGGAGACAATTACTGTCCCACTTTCTCGCTAGCTGGACGACACACAATTTGACTGTGATTTCTGCTTCTGGGTGCTATCACGGCTTCACCTTCTAGTTGGAATCCAAGCCCAAGCTGCTTCATCAGACCATCCCACCAGTTCCAGTTTACAGTTCAGGTATTCTGCTTGGTCATTGCATCAGCCTACTGGGAGGTCGGACGAAGATGATGATGAGGAAGCTGAGTTCATAAACAGCCTTGCAGAGAGTGCTCTCCAGAAGGAAAGTCAGGACTCAAGTGCCTCAGAGCCCATCCATTTAAGGCTTCATGGTATGAAGCCCAACCAAACAAGCCTTGGGAGAGGGAAGGAGCATCTACAGACCAGAGGGTTGTGTTTTGGGAGTACAAAAAGATAAGACAACTGGAGCAAATTGCTCAGCAGCTTTCTGCTATGGGGGGAACTGATCCCGTGTTTGTGCTGTGGATCAGCCTGCAGTTCTGCCTTTGTGGTTCAGACATTTCCAAAGCGTTGGACAGAATTTAGTGCTGTTTAAATCCCTTTCAAAATGAATGCACTGCAGGAAATGAGGCCACTGATATTAAATGTTTTGAAAACTCCTCTTTTTTAGGTCTTTTTTGGGGTGTGTCCAACAGCAGAATTCCTCATTCTGTGTGATGCCCTTCAACAGTGACACCACTTGCTCATGGATGTAGCCTAGGTCTTCAACAGCTGCTAAATTAGTAGGATTGAAGGTGAAAAAGTTTAAGGTGAAAAAGACAGAAAAAATTTATCACCAATTTCCAGAAAGAACCAGATGACACCCCCCCTTTCCATAAAACAAAAAATCCTAACCAAACCAAAAAAACCCAAAGCAATTGACTAGCTAGTACTTTGTAGCAGACTACTCTGTTTCATGACTAATGTTAAAAATTCAAGGTCTATGATCCTGCAAGATTTACAGTCCTGTAAAGGCCAAATGCGAAGCCTGTACACATTCCTGATCAAAGCTTTACTGGTGACCCAGACAATTGCATCCAATGAAAACTTGTGCTTGGTTTAGTGTCATCACAAGTGGTGCAGTTTAATATACCCATGGACTTGGGTGAAGTGCAAATTTTGGCTCCCTGTTCAAACTCAAGATCACTGAGGTCTTTTTCACTGCAAAAACTGTTGTCCTTGAAATGAAAGTCAATACCTGTTACCTGCTTCTCACAGGCCCCAGTATGTTTAATATAAGCAAAAATAGTCACTTTCATTCTTCAAATATTAACAAAACTGGTGATGATACATTGGACTGGGTAACATTGAGCTGTTTTCTCTGCTATGGTTCAGTCCCCTGATCTTGTTCTGTGCTTTGGCAGAGATTTGGCAGAATCACATGTGTCATCATGACAGTGTTACAGGAAACAAAGAGAGAAAAAGTAGAGAGAGGTTAGGTAGCTGGTGACATCTCTGGATGTGCAAATTTCTAAATATTTAAAAAAACAATCTGTTTCTAATTCTTTCAGAACTTTCAACTGGATGCACTCACTGTTTGAACTAACAGAAATGCCAACTTGGCAAAATGAAGATTTATATAAATCTGCAGAGACGACTTAAACAATACAATTTAAATAAACACTTTTTTTTTTTTCTGATCAGTTATTTGCTGTCCGTTTGGATGTACAACATTCAATTCAAATAGCTTTTGTCAGAACTGCCAAAAAGAGCAATGAATCTTTCCAACTCTAGATGGCAAAGAGCTTGATCCAATGCTTAGTGAAGTAATTTGGAGTCTTCAGGTTGACTTCAACAGACTCTGGAGAAACATTTTAATGTTCGTTTTCTCTTAAGTAGCATCCATGGACAGTGCAAAATATGACTGTGGGGTTCAAAAGATACAGTATAATTATGTAAATATTTCTGTAAATAGTAGTAAATAATTACTAATTGCCATGTCTCTCTTTCTATTCCCATGTCTTCTTTCTTGTCCTCCAAAACTCCAATTTCCCAGTAACAACATTTATGATATTGGAGGAAAGTAAAAAATGTGTTTGTGAGTAGGAGGGAAGTTCATCAGGAAGATCAAAATGTTTTCTTTGATATTTCCATGATGAAACTCTTCACCTTTACAGGAAGGTGTTGTTATAGAAAATAAAAAATTGGATTTTTAACTTTGAAGAGTGTGAGGCTAGATTTGCCATGTGTAATTTTTTGTTTCCTAGAGTTTAGTAAAATGTTTATTAGGTAAAGAAAGTTTTTGGCTGGTATTCATTTCAAGGAATTTTTAAATTTTTTTATTTTATTTTATTAAATTTGGATCAAGATGATTTTTGGTTTTCTGCTCTTTTTTACTTTGGACATTGAATTGGAAAAAAGAACTCTTCATGGAGTACTATTTTTTAATGCTCTTTGAACAGAGGAAAACATGAGTTAAAAAAAAATTTAAAAACAGCTTCATCCTTAATGACTGTATCAGTTTTTAAAATAAAATATGATTTTTATACTACTTCAGTCTAGGGGCAAATGATTTTGACAGACAAGTAAATTGGCTCTTGGAAGTTTATATTAGACTGCCTCATGGGATTGGTGCCTGGGTTGCTCTATCCTTCTAATTTTTCTTCTTGGCTGAACTGTATATCCCATCATGTTCCATAAATCCCGTCATGCATCATGATCTTCTCTCTGAAGAAGGAATATGTGCATCAGAGGGGGTAAAATCTGTCTGCAGAGTGTAGCTCGTGGAAAATAGTGTTGATGTGAAGCAGATTCACAAGACTATGCCACTGTGTTAGGGCTTTTCAATGAACAAACTAAATCAAAAGAGCTCTGTGAAGGCTTATCTTTCTATCAAAAGCAGTTTTGGCAGAAACTTCCTGTTGTTTACAAAGTGGTTGTTTATGATCATTGCTGTTTCCATGGGAATGCCCAAGCAACCTCTTTCACAGTTGGTACGGGCACCTCTTCCTCTAGGAACATTTTTGATGTTCCTACTATTTTTTTTATTAAAGTCTTGCTCTCTCTACAAGTATGGAAACAGAAATCCATGCAACAGCCAGTTAACATCAGGAGTGTCTGAAGAAGGTTGGAAAACTGCTGAAATGAACAGCTTGCAGATAGTTCACCAAATGAGTTTCATCTTTGAATCAGCTCATAATGATTACTGTATTTATTAAGTTCGCTTGAATGTCCTTCTCACAAGAGAAAACAAAAGACTTAATTGCCAGATAAATTGCTGGCTGCAAGGAGCGGCTTATCTTCCACACTGACTTCCCTGTGTTCACACAAAATATTAGATAAGTTCAGAAGCTGGGCTTGCTATTTCATTTCCAACTGCCACAAGCTTCAGAGGTTGAGGAAACCTTTGTATCTTACTATATACTGCATGGTATTTGACATGTATGGGTTTTGCAGGCATGGTTTAAGGACATTTAGTTTTCCAGTTCTCAGACAGAATTCGTACCTCCAAATAAAAGTCAAACATAGTGAGCACATTTTGCTTCTCTCAAACAAACAGTACTTGAAGTATTATGATGCTTTTAACAGCTATATTTTTCCAGCAGAATGTTGAGAGTAACAAAAGAGGAGTTATGGTGTATAACATGCTAAAGATTTGGTGTTTTGGCAGTCTCTAAATTACCCTTTATTTACTTATTTACCTTTAATTGCAGAAGAATTTTATAATAAGGTAATTTTTGACCTGAAAAGTTTGGTTTTTGAAGTTCAATTAGTCAAAAGTTAGATTCTTTGATATTTAAATTTACAGATTGCTTTTATGTTCAGAATATCTCTGAAGTTGGTTTTTGTTGTCATTTGGTTTGTTGGTTTTTTTTTTCTCACTTTACTCTAATTTCCTGGATGATCCAAATTGCTGGTGCTTTTGTGAGCCTGTTTTCTTGAGCTCAGTGTTAGAGGGAAGGCAGATTTTTAATCAATGCAAAATAACACCTTAAAAGAGAGTAGTGGCTATGTCATCTTTTATTATCAGGAAAAATCACTCCTGTAATACTGAATGATATCTTTTGTGTCTTCCTGGGACTCCAAAAGCTGAAAAACAGGTCACTGAAGGATAAATACTGTATATCTGAGCAGTAGAGAAGGGGCTTCTGGCTCCCTGGGAAGTCATAGGCCAGCAATACAGAAGAACTGGATTTGGCCGTATTCCATAAAGGTTTCTCTTCTCTCAGAAGATAATTTTCCAAGCAGAATAATCTTCTTTGTGCAAAGTATCAGTTGACTTTTAGCTAGAAACAGAAATGATGATACTTTTTTGTTCCAAATCATGTGGACTGAGAGAAGAGAAGGATGAGATAGAAAGGTCTTCTTGGTGTATCTAATTTTTTGAGGGTTTTCTCTGGCTTTGGGAATGAAGCTTGGAGGCTCTAGCTGTGTTTCATACTGTGATTAGAACTAGGTAAGAGAGGATCATCTTCAGCATGAAGAATGGAGATAAAAGCAAGTATGTTTTAATTTTTTCTTCCAACATTTTTTTGCTAACCAAATCACACCCTATCTTCATTTTAAAAAAAGGTAAATAAATGTATTTATGAAAAACTTTTCTGTAAAAGAAAAGCTGTCTCCCATCACGGGAACTATTCAGAAGAAGTTTGACTAGTT
Source organism: Lophotriccus pileatus (assembly GCA_035583135.1). Taxonomy (NCBI): domain Eukaryota; kingdom Metazoa; phylum Chordata; class Aves; order Passeriformes; family Tyrannidae; genus Lophotriccus; species Lophotriccus pileatus. Next base: position 6,327,019 of record JAWWES010000094.1, on the reverse strand, counting down.
CGATTTATAGTATGGTGAAATTCTTTGAGATAAATTTCAAATCAGTCAAGTCAGAAGGAGAGAAGACCTCACTTCCTTCCTGAGCTACATTTTGCCATTCATCCAGAGTATTTATAAAAGTCACAGTTTAATTAGTAAATAAGGTAGTATGTAAGGCAATTCCTGAGAGCCTGAAACAGATGCATGTACTTATTCTGGTAATGGTTGTACTCCTAAGGATCTTTTATGATGCACATTGTTTCTTGCAATAAACCCTCAAACAGGTAAATAGAAAATGTGTCATATATTATTTTATTCCAAATTGATATTAAATTTCAGGCAATTTTATATATTTAAGAATATTTATATGAACATATGTATGAATGTGTGCCATGTGTATTTTAAATAAAATATTAAGCTGATAGAAAATGGTGGCAAGATACTAGCCTGAATGTGAGCTCATGGAATAGTACAGCAGGTGGTTCTGTGTATTTCTGGCAATAACCATACATAAGAGAGGTTGAATGCTGTGAGGAAATATACTGTACTTTCAATTTTACAGGGCTTATATAAAATATGAGGGAAAAGAGATTTTTAAAGTTATGAAAGCTATTTTGCCTGCATCTTATCAAAGTAAAGAGGATGGTAACATCCAAAAAAACATGTAAATGCTTCCACAACATTTATTTCAATTGTCATACAATGAAATAACTCGTCCACAAGAGCATTCTTTCTCCATACCAACATGCAAAAGTTTTGTAATCCCTCAGGTATTCTGTTTTAACTGTTATACAGAGCTCATTTTATGACCTAATATCTGAGTTAAACATGGATTTTTCTGCTTTTTTGCTCTTCAGGCCTTTTCATATCCAGCACTTGGCACAGAGCCCACCCCTCAATGCAAATTAGAATGGCTACAGGGACTGCTTTATCTCGTGCCAGTTGGACGAACAACTCCTACAACATCAGCTTCTCAACATGCAGCTCATGGTTCCCCTTCCTTTGGAATCTTCTCCTCTGCTGAGATAGAGAGAACTGTGTGCTCACCAGCATGGCAAGAACTGTCAATTCAGGCAGCTCTTAAACCCAGAGTGCACCAAAATGGGTCCTGGTGTCAAGTATTGGTCAAGCACTGGGTTTTTCAGAGCAGTTTTTGTTTACAACTTCGTGAAAATGCAGGGCTGTAAAACTTTAGCTGAAGTCTTCAGAGTTGGAAATACTAGTGCGGTACCTCACAGGAACTGCAGCGGCACCAGACCACAGAGCTGAGCTGCATGTCTGAAAACAGATACACTTTGTCTTAGTTTTCTTTCCTTCTATGTAAAGCTTAGACTTTCAGCAGGTGCAAACTGGCACCTCTCAAGCAGTATCAGTGAAGTTAGGTCAGTTTACAACAGCAGGCCCATCTGACAGCTTGTTCCCTACAGTACCTTCTTTGGTTCTGTGGGGACAGTAAATTACTTGCAATAGGAACCTGTGGTGGGTTAGCAAGGGTTCCCCCTTCCTTGGGGGACTGCAAGTGGTTTGTCCAGGTGAATTTCTGGGACAAAACCAATCACAAGTTTTAGTAACACCTATTGCCAATTACATCTTTAAGAAATCGGAAGAGAAGGTTGTTGCGCAGTTGGAAATTGAGGAGCCATGTAGAGAGGACGCAGCAGGCCTCTAGGGGGGGCCAGGGCCGGGGGGCAGAGGCAACACTGAAACCCCCCTTCATCCAGACATGGAACGGAGTGAAGAAAAAAAACTTAAAAGGACTTTACAAAAGAAACTTAGAAACTGCAGCCAGAGAGATAACGGAGCCTTCAAGGTCAGAGCTGGCAGCAGCCAGAAAGAGAAGCTGCAAAGCAGGGGGAGAGAGGGCTTCTTCTCCCCACTTCCTCTCTCTCCCTTCAGCAGGGAAAAAAGACTGAAATCTAAAATCCCTGCCACCTGAAGAAGATTGTTGAGGAGCAGAAACAACCCCATCTGCAGCAAGAGGAGCTGAGCTCACACCGGAGCAGAGCTGGAACAGATGAGTATATGCAGATGTTGACTCCGTGGGAGATTTTGCTGGACTGTAGCCCATGCAGAGGAATCTGACACCAGAGCAAGGAGGCCCGGGTAAGATCTTGGGATCCGAGAGAGGGATCCGTGCCGGTGCAGCTAAATTTGGACCCATGTCCGAGACCTACGCTCGAGGAAGCCGTCTTGGGTGGCTTCCATAACCCCAGCGGGGGAATCAGTGCTGGTGCAGCTGCATTTGTGACCCAAAAGACAGCAGAGAATGGAAGAACTGTTGTCCAAGGGGTAGACCCACATTGGAGAGGTCTATCAAGGACTATTCCTGTGGGAAGGGACCCCATAGGGAACAGGGGTGGACTCAAAAGCCATTATTCCCTGTGACCCTGTGGTGAAGACCATGGAGAGCAAGTGTCCCCTTCCAGTCCATGGGGACCTACAGGAGCCTGAGTAACCCCAGCCTTCGGCCTTAGCTGAGGCGGGAGGTAGACCCAGTCCTGTTCATCCATACAGAGGAGAAAAGAGCCAGAGAGAAACTGTTGCAGCTGCAACAAGTCAGAGGAATTTTCCCAGAGATAACAGAGAAGAAACTTACAAGTGCTGCAGAGTGACTTAGAAGAATTTGTTTGCTTCTCCTCCTGGACTGATCCAAAGGGGGGGGAGGAGTACTTTTATGGATTCAAACTGTAGATGCATAGTACTTTTACTTAATTATATATATATATATATAGTATTGTAGTAGATATAGTTGTTTAGTTTTCATTGTGTAGTAATAAATCCTGGTATTATTTCTCCTCAATCGGATTTGGTTTTGTCTGCATAAACCTTCTCTCAACTTAGAATATCTTAGCAATTTGGTTGGGGGGTGTGGTAAAAAACTGTCACCTAGACAAACCCACGACAGAACCTGAACTTAACAGTAAAGAGCAAATAATTTGGTTGTTTACTTGCTGAACTAAAGGCTTTAAGCTGTAACATGACAATCAAGTTGCACTAGAGCACAGTTTCATTCCTGACTTCTTGAGTGTAGCAGTTACCCACACATTTTTTCCTGATCTAACCTTTAATGAAATAGTCTGACTTCAGTAATGAATCAGTTCTTACCAGTGGGTCTAAAAAGCTCTTTCATCATAAAGTTACATTACTATTATAATGTTGCAAATTATGGGTTACTTGAAGATGTTGTGACTTGTATATGTCCCAGTAGTCTGTGTTCCCCAATTTAATTATGAAGGCACCAGAATTTCAGAGGGCCTTCTAAAGCTCCATGCCTCACTCCTACTCAAATTGTGCCTGCATGCCCCTGGTTCTTCTTGGCAAAGGCCAAAGAAGAACACCAGCATGGTCCTTATCACTTCTCTTTGCTGTAATTGCTTTGTTTCCATACAGAGACAACTCCTCTTCCCTGTTTGCGCTTTCAGTCACCACATACACCATCTCTGCAATTTTTACTTGCTGCACAGAGAAACTCAGATGGTTCCCACTTTTGCAAAATAATACTTTACTTTAAAGCATTTTGAAAAAGCTAGATGGGGGAGGGACTGATGTCAAATCTAAATGGCAAATAGAAAAACTTGAGTAACTGATGTCAATGACAGTTGCACAGGCTGATGGTTTTAAAACAAGAATGTGCTATTGAAAGGATTGAAATACCAGAATAATTTGTGTTGTTTTTTCATTAGTTTCTACTATGCTAATAAGGAAAACAGGTTAATGGACCATGAGGATTCAGCATACCTGGATTTAACAGATTATTTTGCTTTCCTTTGACCCTACTGAAATGACATTTCAGTGTGGGAAGGAGGCATTTATAGCAGAATAAACAGCGTAGGATGAGTGTATGTTAAAAAGAAGACTGTTATGTTCACATGTAAATAGAGTCATAGCTATATTTATGACTATGGACTTAATTACAGAAATAAATTTTCTCTTTCCTTTAATGTGCAGAGAAGTATCTAGGCCAGCTATTAAAATCATTTATTTACCTGTGTGACAGGCATATAATGCCACAAACAAGTAAACATGATTTGGTTGACTTGAAAATACAGACCGTCATGACCTCCCAAGGAGTATTTGCAAGACTCATGAAGATTCAGATTTATAAAAATAAATTTCAGTTCTCATACTAGAGGGCCTTCATCTTACAGGCAGAACCCTCTCTGTTTTTACAAAAGTATACAAAAATAGGCTTTAGAGCTGCAACATTTGTGTGGAGCCTATTCTGACACATAAAAATATGCAATTAGATTTCTAAATATATTTTGCCCCAGGTAGCCATCCAAGCACTGTCCAGACTGTCCCCAGTTCCAGGCCCTGGGCAGGAGACCTTCAGTAATGTCTTCACACAACAACTGGTGCAGTGGGATTTCCCTGCTGGATGTGTCAGTGGTCAAATACAATGGTTGATTCATCCTAAGAAGCAGAGAAAAAGCACTCTTCAGTTTTCAGATGAAAGAGAAGGAGATAAACTCTTGGATGCTTCTTGCAGGGTGTCCTGAATCTCTGGCTTTGGTTTCAATATTGCAAGTGTTCATAGTGTATAATGTCTGAGTGGAGAGATTATTGCCTGCAAGTCCCACGGATGGGCAGAGCTGACTTTTGCAGGTGCAAAATAGCCCTAAAGAAATTTAGTAGCAGAGTTTGGGGAGAGGGGTGTCAGGTAAGCAATGGTAG
>JAWWES010000094.1:6265193-6282342 GCA_035583135.1 Lophotriccus pileatus | reverse complement strand
CAACCTGGTCTAGTGGAAGGTACCCCTGCGATGACAGGGGGGTGGAACAAGATGGTGTCTAAGGTCTCATGCAACCTAAACCACTCCATGATTATATGATATTGTTCCAAAATTGTACAATAAGCACAAAGATACACAGACATGTATATGTGTATATGTATAGAATATCTGAGGACTCTGAAATCTGATCACTCCTTTTTATTTTTTCTGCATTTTTTTATTAAAAGCAAACGGGCTGCATCTTTAGAATTGAACTAACAAACTGATATGCAGGAAAAGTATGTTAAAATTCCATTTTCTTCACTGGTTTCTGGTTAATCCACAAAAAAATTATTTAAAAGAATAATTTCCCCTCGTGGGAAATTGGGTCTGAACTAATCTTCACTTCTCTTAAAAAAAAAAAAAAAAAAAAGGCAGCCAAATGAATGCCAGGAAATACTCCTTGAAGTTTGTGTCAGTTGAAAATATAACAATATTTATGACTCTGAAGATTCAAGGAAAACAAAGCTGTAAAACATTAAATAATCTCCTTTAAGTGAGCCAAGAAATGGCTTCTGTATCCTGTCTGTACTTTTGCTTTGTAAATCCCTTTCTGGTAGATATGTCTGCATCCAGTATTTCAACTAGAGCTCATATCACTCTATATAGAAAGCCACAGCTCCTGTATGCTAAAGTTGTAACACATATCTTAGGGGAAGAAATACATTTTATGAGTCCATTCATGAAATGCTCAGGCATTTTCTGGACACTTTGCTAAGAGGAGCAGTGTTTGCTTTAGACTTGTAGGATAAATGTCTCAAGCAGGATTTGTTCCTCATAAAATGAAGTTGGCTGCACTGTAGGTAATCACAGAGGAGACACCTGGAGAATTCACAGTATGCCTTGTCATGTGCAGCAGTGCAAGATTATAAGAAACAAGGCAGAGCAGTACAGGAAAACTTGGTATTTCCCATAGATATTGACACATATTAATGCATCTACTGCTTTAATCTTTCAGAGATGTGTCCATATGCAAAATATCCTTCCTTTATAGGTAAAAAAATGAAAAGGGATGAAGAGTGTTCTTTCAGTGTACACATTCAGCTACAGAAGAATAAACTCATTCTGAAGTTCTGGGGGTCCAATAAAGCCTGAGGTACAAAAGGAGAGTATTCCAGATGTGCCAGTTCCCATCTGTTCAGGGGAAATTTTAGAGTATACATGTGGCTTCTCCTGTGACAATTTTTTATTTTGGTTGTACCCACCCTCAGCAGGATTATGCCTTCTCTTAATCCTTCTCACACAGCTCTTGTAGAGAGACTGGAGCCTGCAGTTCCTTCCAGCAGCAGCTACTGCTGAAAACACACAAAGGGAAAATGTTTGGGTTTTTTTTTTCAGAATTCATCCTTGCTTTTAGGCAAATACAGGGAAGTTCACAATGCCAGGGACAAAGATCTGCTAGGACTTCCTGACAGAGCTAAGAATAACTATGCTTCAGCTGTAAATTAAATAACGACTGGACTATCAGAAATGAGCTTTTCCCTTGCTGGAAGGCAAATGTGCCACTTTCTGCAAGGTTCTATGGGAGCATGTGGCTCCTCTCTGAGCCTCACGAAAACTTGGGACCTGCAACAGATGTAACTGAAAACTCACCAGCATTTCAGATCCTTCATCAGAACTTTGTAAGTAATATAACAGTCCGTTTTGCACACATGGTAGGAAAAGGAAATTCTGCTGGTTGTCTTGATCTCATTGAAATGGATTGCTTTGCCAGTAGATGACATGAGGGTTCTCTGTGACAAGCTTTTAAATCAAATACCTGGCTTATGTTGCCTCCACAGTGAGGAAAGGCATTGTGAAGTAAAACCTAAATTACAGAATTGTTGCAGAGTTGTAGCACAAAAATAATTGGAAGATGAATTTGTCCAAGAGAGGAAAAATTTCGATACAGTGACATGTAAAAACATCCATATGGATAACAATTTTGGCAAGTTGTTGCAATTCCACAGCAAAGCCATTTTTTTCAGAGCTTTACTTTTTTTTGAAGAGCTGTTTATTGCTTGAAAGATATGGTCAATGCACACAACGAAATATTGACTACTGGTTTTGATTCAGAGGTAAGCCCAGGCAAAGAAAAATAAAAGAGTGTTTTTTTGATCTAAGTGTTGTTTCTATTTAAAGCAATATTTTAATCAGAGTTTTGATTTCCATCTGAAGAAAAGTGAAAGCTACAAGCAAATACAATCTATTATATTTGGTCTGAAAGGGACCTAAACAGTAAAGAAGAGGCTGAAGGTTAAGACCTGTCAATTTCCAGTAACACTCAACATTCTTATTATTATTTAAAGCATTTGCCTGCTTTAATAAAATATTTTAGAGGGACCAAATCCCTGCCTAACTAACTATATATCTCATAATTTTTGAATACTGTCTCTTTCTGTGTAATTAATAATTTTATGATTCATATGTGTCCTGCTGTTTTACTAATTGAATATGAGATATATATTCAGATTGTATTTTACAGTCAATTATATCTTACAGCCAATCATGAATCAAAAATCATAAATATAGACAGTATTTTACCTTTATTTTGAAAAGTTGTATAATAGTCAGGTCCAAGAAACTGAGAATATGCCTTAAGAACACCCCTGAAACCCAAGTATCAGGAATATATTTAAAAACTAATATATTCTTAACAATTCTTTTCATGCACACAAACATAATACTCATTCTGCAGTGAAATCTCTGTTTCTTTTGCCATTTTGTGAAAATATTGTAACTGCTAATTCAGGAGTTTTTTAAAGAGTTGATGGCCAAAGGGAACATAATTTATCTCTGAATTACATATCTCCTGTTCTTGTATTTTTATGCATGCCAAAACACTTAGAAATGGCCTCTCAGTTGACTTTTTAAAAAATCATCATTACACTTGAATGAACTTCTAAACGCATTGCAAAAAAAAAAAAAAAAAAGTATGTGTGATGCAAAGGAAGTAAATATGGTTTCAAAATCTGCAACCTTCAGAAAACATATGTGGTTGACCCAATAAAAAAGCATGGAAGAGAAGGGAGAATGCCTAAATATATGCAATAAAATATGGGAGATCAATTTTGGGTATCCGTGTGGATAGTAATGATATGGCCATACTGCTGTCCGTATTTCAGTTATGCAGGATCAGAAAGAGGAGGAAAAATTGCTGGTGTCATAAGATGAAGATGAAATACAAATATTCTTACATATTTTTAAAATTATTTTTTAGATGAATCTTCTTTCTACCTTTCTTTTTCATTCTGTATATTGGACAAGGAGCAACAAAACACTGGCAATAACAAAAAGGAAAGACCTTAAATGTGGCACAAATTATATATGTATTCCCATCACTCTGTAATTGAAAAACATATTGAAATTATTTTGGGATTTAAACAAAAAAACAACTCCGAAAGTCAGCATGAAAAATCCACCGACAGACCACACTAATGGTGACATTGCAGTTGAATATATACATTGGTAAATTCAGACTTTCTGGATAGAGGTGCAAACAAAAGCTCTTGCATGATAGGCATAATCTGGTATTAAAACCCCCTCCATTTTCTTAAAAAAGCCTGAGAAGTCCAAACTTTAATTCCAGAGATGTAGCGTGATAAAAGGGAAATATTAAGCAAAGCTGTGTTTCAGCTAATTGCTTACTTTAGCATATGTGTTACTCTAAGCTCTGTTTCATGTGAGCTTGGGAGGATGCTTTGATTTTGTTCTTGGCTGTGTCCTTCCATACTGTCTCAGCCAGGGCTAAAGCTGAACCACATCGCTGTTTTGATGACTGTGAAGCAGGACACACAGAACCTTAAAAGATGCTGATTTTTCTTTCAGTGAAAAGCCCTATAAATGTATGGAGAAAATGGAAGCATCAATATTCTTATTCTGGCATGTGAAAATATATTACAGATATTTGGAAAAAACCCAAAACAAACACAAAACTATTTTCTGAAAAGAATTTCGAGGTACAGATGCTTAGGACCAACTCTCTTGATTAAAAAAAAAACCCAAACAACAACCAAAAAAACCCCAAGCAAAATAACAACAATAATAACCAAACCAACAAACAAAAAACCCCAACACCTCCTGCCTCCCCAAAAAGCTGGAAACCCAGTTTATTCTATTTTATTCTTTGCTGGGGTAGTCTAAGCAGAAACAGAGGCAGATCGTTTCCAGACTGTGTTTAGAGCAGGAGTGCACAGCAGCCCCAGGGATGGTCAGGTCCCATGGCACTGTGTGTTGAGCACATGGGATGTGGGAAACAGTCAAGACAGATAAAAAAGGGAGAAAGAAGAGGGCAAGAAATAAATTAAATTCTTCATTCCAACTAACATATCTAGTTAGTTCCAACTAACATAACTAGTCCATGCCTGCCCAGTCAAACTTTGACACCTTGTCTTTGGGATCACACTGCACCCACATATCATCAAATCAAGAGGATGGGAAAGGAAATGCTTCTCAACCTGACCCAAGAAGAATAACTGCAAAAGTGAAATCAGGCAGGATTGCAAAGGAAAGTTGCTCACAAGATAAAAGGCTCTCTTTGTTGCAAATGCTACTTACAGTGAATAACTAAACTAACTTTAGGCCTGAACCTCCTCCTGATGAAGTTGAAGACAGGGTTTCCATCAGATGGCATGCAACAGAAGTAGACTCTTGGGGGCAAATTCAGCACACCTGTGAAGTAGGTGGGAATGCAGCTTGACAGGACGTAGTTCACATGATCAAAGAGTCATTGTGCTTTCCTTGTGAGAGTCAGAAGGAGACCTACAGTCATCCAAAGGACAAAAAGTATTTCCACTGGAGCTCAAATCAGTACAACCCCAAAGGGTTTAGCGTTAATCTCCATTTGGCCAGAGCTTTTTCCTATGGGGAATTACCAAGAAAGCACACCTTCTTCATGCAAAGACTGTGCATCACAAATAGCTGATAGACTTTAAGGGCTTTAGCCCCATGTTTGGATGGGAAAACTTAAGCAAAGTACAGCTCTTGCCTCCTCTATATGCACTGCCTTATATAAAATTCAGAGGTGAATGTTAAATATTCATCAATTTGATTTAAGCCAAGGAAACCATCATATTGCAACATATATCCATTATTATGGATTAATCTGTTATTATTCTTTTTACATCCGTGCCTACTACTTTCTTTGTAAAACCTTGATATTTCTTTAAAAGATCTCTTATAGCTTTTCCACTCTTCCATTTGCTGTTTTACTATTTTAGAGCTCTGAAGCATTCAGTGAGTAAATAACCTGCTGAAGACCCTTGTATTTTGTGTGACAGAGCTGGGGTGGGCTCCAAAGCTCAGGGTCAGTGCTTTATTTCTGAGATTCTTTTCCTTCTCCCCATCATCCACAAGGCACTGGAGTTGTACTACTTCAAAAATGTCTTCTTCACTCAGCACTATCTCCTTTCCTACAGTAATAACTGTGGAATAATAAAGACCACTGTTTGTACTTTGGAGCATCTCTTTATTTCTCGTGTTGGTGCTGTTTACATCAGGGCATGTGTTTCTAGCATAAATCTTGTCTACACCCTTGCATTTACATCTGTGGCTAGAGTCCCAGGGTGCTGAAGGCTTCAGGACAGAGAAACAAGACAGAGAATGCATCAGCTCTTTAGGCAAGGCACTACGTGTAAAAATGATGGTTCCTGGAGGCAATCCAGAGCTCCAGGCTGAAAAAGGCACATGGTTGCTAAATGACCACAAGTGATTTATCCTCTTCTGTGGCAGGTCCCACTGTGAGGTGCCTGAGAGCTCCAGCACTGATTCAGAGGGAAGGGAGATTCCCACTGATGCAGAGTCACTCTCTATGGCATCTGATTTTGCTTGCAAACAGTCCAGGAAAGTGGCTTTGGCTCATGATGGCTGCTGGACCAATTGAGGCTGCTGGACCATCTCCAGAGAGAAGGAAGAAGGCTTTGTCACTGCCCAGTAGCTATAAGGTAATGTGTGTTTAACCACTTGTCCAGCGCTTTAGAGTGAAGAAAACTGGAGATGCCGATTTTTTGGGTGTTTTCTGCTCTATCATGTGAATGGCATCAGAAGTTATGGCTTCTGCTCCTCAGGTTTTATTTGCACTTATTCAAATGTTCTTTGCCTGGGAGGAAAAAAAAGTCTGGGATTGATTCAAAACAGCCTTGGGCCAAGGGCAGGCAATTGTTTGTCGGTGTGAAAACACAACAAGCTTTGTGTAGGTCTGGCAGTTTTCTCACATATATTGACTTCGTCTAATGTTCTGAGGACTTACTGAGGGACTGAATCCTTATTTTTGTCTTTCACACTTACATGGGTCTTGTTTGGGGTATCCTTTTATTCATTCTTACCACAATAATTCCATTAATAACTTCCACATTCTTTCAGACTCAAAATTAAGAAGTTTTTTTTTTCTCCTGACCATTTTACATGTACAGCCTAAATTTGTGTAACACTAAGTTAGTAAGTCTAATTCAAGATATTTATAAATTATTATTATTACCTTCCATGGATTAGGTTCTTTCCAGTTATAACTCCCCAGAATACAAAGTCTTGCTTTGGCATAACTAAATGAATGAGCTTATGTACCTTGAATTATATGCTAGTTTGACTCTTTTCTCTTCCTTTTATCTTCATACTTATAGTTGCATAGATACATTGTCTCTCTCAGCTTTATACTGATTTTATATGTAAGTATTTAGCCTCCTTTAGTGCAAATGTTATTTGTTATAGATTAACAGTTTATTGTGACAGTAAATTTGCTTCTGTATTCACTTCTTTATTCATATTGCATATTTAAATATTTATAAAAAAATTTGGATTATGAGTTAATGTATATTTATAGGTATCTCTCTGTGTGTATGCACACAACCTAAATTGCCTGCATATAAATTCCTTTGCAAATTACCAGATAAAATTTATGGACAATCTGCAAGAATGTTATTTTGGAGAGGTAATTGTCTCTCAGATGGGATGAAATACAATTGTTTGTAAGCACAGACAGAAAAATCATAGTTATCTCTAGCAGAACTTCTTTGACTATTTCAGTGCCATAGTAACAGTTTTATAAATGATATCTCAAAAATATTATTATGGATGGATGGCAATATCAGCGTAACCATATTCTTACTATCTTTCTTATGAAGTTCAGTACAGATCTTGGGTTTTTTTTATAAAAAAGCAATTTTTCAATGAATACTTTTAATTGAGAATAGACTACTTTTAAAATAAAGTGAAACAGGCATTTTCTCCAAGTAACAGGAAGATCTTTTATGGAGTTTTGACCCAACCATATGTCCAGAGACAATACTGAGTAAGGTTACTTGAGGAAAAAGTCAGTTCTAAATATGTGTTCCATTCAAGCTGAGGTCTGATATCAGATTTCCCAGGAGAGGAGTAGGTACTCACGTGGCATATCCTGTTTGGGAAACTTGGAGCTAAATATCTGGTGGTGGTGACTCATAAAGGCGTTTCCCCTCCCTCTGACTCAGGACTGAGTCAGCACCCTGGTGCACAGGGCACACTGAAGAGGCTGTGATTTGTGTGAGTCACTAAAACCACATTCTTTGTCTCCCGAGGTCACTACAGGCCCCAGAATGTTCCCTGCATCCACTCCCTGCAGGTACTCTCCCTGCTCTCCTTGCCAAACTTTCCACTGGGAAGTTCTGCCAAAAGAATTTCCCTCTCCAGTTTCATCTGCTGTTACACTTCCTTCGCTTTCCCGTTTCAGTGGCCCTGAACTTTGCCTTTCCACAGAGCAACTGCACCAGCCCTCAGACTCCAGTGGGGCTGATGCAGGGACTCATTCATGAAGGTCTGACCCCACATCTTGCTAAGTGTTTTAACTTACTAATATGCTTTGTGTCTTGACAACATTTAAGGACTAAAGCCATACAAGATTGTTCTAAAACATTGTTTATGTCTTCATTTCCCAATAAAGCTCAGTTATTGAACACTGCTAAGCCTTTTCTTGATCTGAAGTGTCACACCCTCTGGTGATGCCAGCTACTAGCAAAGGGACAGAAACAACAGTCACAGCAACAGTCACAGCCAAAACATCTCCTGAAGCTCTGGCTAGGTGACAGCACAGGTAAAGTGGGCAGGCAAGCAGAAGAGAGGTTTTTTCCTTCTGCTGTTCACTGTAGGCATTGTCTCTGCAGAGAAATTGATTCTTCTATTCCCAAGTTCAACAATAAATGTTTTCAATATATAAATCTAATGGGTTTTTTTTAAATTTTTATTTTTTTTATTACAGAATCACAGAATCAATAGGTTGAAAAAGACCTCTGAGAACACTGAGTACAGTCTTTGATCAGACAACACCTTGTCAACCAGACCAGAGCACTGAGTTCCACATCCAGTCGTTTCATGTGTGAAAAATAAAAATGAAAATTGGCTGCTTTCAGAGACTTGCAACTTCTGTTCAGCTGTATTCACATTGCCTTGTGCATTAGGACAGTTTTGCTTAAGAATGAGATGGGATTTTATTTCTTAAATAGTCTCTGAGTTTTTAGCCTTCTGAATTGCCCGTGTCTACTTCCACATCTTAAAGTGTTTAGAGAATGAATACAATATTAAACTGTTACAATTGTAAAATCAGTAGAAAAGTATTACTCATTAAAACCAGAGATGATGATATTTATACAGAAAAACATGGAAGGTCCTAAAAACAGATTAAGTAACCATTAGATGTTAACTTTCTCTGGTTTCAGACAAGGTCATTGGTGGGGGAGGGCAAAAAAAGGAAAAAATACTTTCAGAAACTTTTTCTTATAGGAAGATGCTCTGGCCAAACAGATTAACACTAAACCCTTTGGGGCTGTAGTGATTGGGATTCAGTAAATATTCTTATGCTCAGTATCATAGGCAAGGGCAAACTTAAACAACTTAGAGTCTACCCAAGCAATAGTCTAAAGATAGACTACCATCTGAAGTTTGAGTGTAGCTCCATAGTATCATAAAGTATCGGTGGTGATAGCTGAAACACCCCGAGATATTCAGACCATGGGTTCCCAGAGACTCTATTAACAGTGAAGACAAAGAGCCGAGATGGGCAAAAAGGAAAAGACCTTTATTGCAGTGTGAGCTAGCTTTTTATCCATGCTTTTTTCCACCATGGAATGCATGGAATTTGGGGAGGATTTCAGGAAGGTTCATGCAAAGGGATGTCTATAAATGGAGTTTACATCCAAATATGAGTAAAGAGATACAGCAAAAACGGAGAAAAGCCATAAATTCTAACTAACAGGGCTAGCGAGCTTAAAGGGAGGGCTTAACCAAAATCGTAACTACATTTTACATATAAGTAGGGTATTTTCTAACAGTATTGTTAATGCTTTTATAACATAAAAACAGTTTCTCTGAGGTAGGAAGTTATCTGTTACTTCAGTAGTTCAGCTGCATTCCAAAGTTGTCTTTTCTCCAGTTTTCTTTTTCTTCAGACATTTTTCTCTACCAGGAATAAATTTCCCAGGAGGTATTTCCAACAATAAAGAAATAGTGGGACAAAAGTGGGGTTAATTTTTGCCTGTACAAATATCACTTACTTTCAAACTCAGTAGGTGATTTTTATCACTGGGTTCAGAAAGTTGTCTTCAACTTGCCTTAAAAAAGCTGTTTTTTCTAAATGAGAAAACAAGAAGAGTGTAATAATAATGACAATAATAAAACAATCTACTGTTAATAATAAAAGCACTGAACTACTTCATTAATTCCCAAATATCAAAAGTATTCTTCTTGCAGGCTACACCCTGCACTGTTGCATGCTATTTTAGTAATAGTAAAGTTAATAGTATTAATCATAATTAATTACTAGTAATCAATAGTAATTTAGTAATATCTTTTATCTTCAAAGTGTGACTTAAAAAGCCTCACAGTAAACACCTTGCAGTTCACCATACTACATAGAATCTGTGCATAAATAGCCCACCATTTTTACCATCTCATAATCAAAGTCAGGTCAGTGTTAAGTAAAAGAAAGAAGTCAGTAAAAAGTGCCACAGTACAAAAATAAAACTTTATAATACAAATTCAAGCATTTTATCTCTCTAGGGAATCCTTGAAAGTCATCTCTGCTACTAGTGGAAAACTTTCCTCTCCCTTAGAGCCCTTGCCAGTGTGGCTGGGATGACAGCCAGTTGCATACAAGTGTCTCTGTATCTGTGTCTCAACTTATCCATAATCCTTCTAACCTGAGGGAACTGACACCTGATCCATCCTGAGTTCAGGCTTGTGAGCAGGGCATAGGAAGTGTACAACTCCCAAAACCACATTGCTGCTGGGAACAAAAATTGATCTGCCAGTATCCCCTAGTGCCTCTGTGGGAGGCAGAAGAAAATGAGAAGAAAAATTAGGAGAGGATGGTGGTGGAGATAAATTTTGCTTGAAGGAGAAAGTCTTTCCTGGAATGCACAGCTATAAATATTCTATAAATAAAGAGTGACCCAGTTTGCTTTCATACCTCCTTAGAAACTCAAGCCTTCATACCACTAGTTTAATTCCTCCTTCCAAGAATTCTCCTTATCAAGCTGCATCTTACAACCACTTGGACTCCTTGCCCTGTTTTGAAGACCTTTCCAGATCTCCACTATTTGGGTGGTTAGAAAATTTCTCTTAATTTCCAATCTAAACTTATACATGACCAATTTGCAAGTCTTTGATGTGGTTCCAGTATTAGTTTAAGATAGTTTTCCCCCTCTCTTGATGTGTAGCCATTTTGAACATATTTATAAAAATACTGTACTGCCTTTTTTTTAGCAGGCTGAACCAAGACACGGTTTCTAATTCGTTCTCTACTGCACTTCTATCAGTATCCAAGTAACCCTTCCTGACATTCATTGCAGTTCAAGTACACAATCTTCCTCAAAGATCAGAACCCTTCAAGATCCAGGACCTGTGCCTTATATAAGAAATTTAATGTTCTGCTTTCATGATGGTATCTCACTCCATGTGTCCTTGCTGTAATCGTGTTAGTTTTTTTCTTCAGTGGAATGAAATAAGCAGTGCAGATCAGTAAAATTATTGACACAGACCACTTTCTGGTTTACAGCAAAAGGCAAGACTCCATTTCATAGCAGGGAGCCCAATTATAGAAAATTAATTACATGGCTTTGCACTCTTTATACTACTCAATGTAGACTTCAGGTAAAGATTTTACCTACTCTTTTATTTGATGATCATCTAGTCTTGAATTGGGAATACCTACCAAGTCCTTACTTTCACAACTGATATAAAGAAAAATGTTTGTAAACATATAGTCACTTTCATTATATTTGATAAGAACAGCAACTCCCAGTCTCTTAAAGTGAAAGATCCGTTGTCTTTGGTCAGCAAAACCAGCAGCATTTCTGCCAGCTTAGATCTGTCATGTAAGTGCCTAGAAAAAATATAAAAAAACCCAAACCCCTACCACTTGTAAGGTATTTGTGTGCTCTAACACCTGAGGAGGAAAGACAAGGAAAGAAAGAGGTAAAGGACAGACATTTCTGAAAACTAGACTGTGATTTAAAACCTGAGGAAACTTTGCAACTTAGTCATCTAATATTCTCTGTAAAATTTTTAGTTCATCACGAGCTACCTTTTATGCTCAAATTGGTGGTAAAGTTCAGTTTCACCATCAATAAATATTACTGGCAAGTGTAGCCCTTATCTTGCATGGATCACATTCCTGCCACAGGTAGCAGTCAGACTTCAAGGTTTGAGCATGGGCTTCAGAAACGCAAGATCTATGAAATGTGCATCAGTAAGCAGTAGGGAAAAGGAATAACCTTTGAAGTGTTAACAATTTGTTTGAGATGGACTTCTCTGTTGCTGACATTATCTTCATCTCTATTCTCCTCAATTTAGCCACATGGTAGTTCTCTCTGTTCTTTTGTTCTTTAACAACCAACTCTGCTTCAGATTAAGATTTAAGCTCACTGTGTTTTCCTCTTTTCTTTTTTTTTTTTTTTTTTTTTTTTTTTTTTTAATGCCTTTTAGCAAGTTGTCAACACTAAATCCCATTCTGTTAATCTGTTTGCCAGAAAATTTCACAAGTATTCAGAATAAATTGAAGAGGAACCATAGTTTACTGGATTGAGCTAGGCATGCCTGGAAGTGAGAAATAGCTGTGTTTTCTGGAAGAGCAGTTGTGCCAATGAATTATAACTTTCTTCTGTTTTCAAAATAAAAACCAGTTTTGTCACTTCTTAGGAAGATCTGGGTGACTGGAAGGAATATAAAAAATTTCAGGGTACTACAACACCATTTTAGATTCAAAAGCTGTCAGGTACCTTTTGCTTTTCACTTGTGCATTTTAGTTTGTCTGGCCTTCTTTAACTTTTGAGTTTCTACAGAGGTAAATTTATTTTAATCAAAAAATTACCTGAAAAAATACTGTATAAGCTCCAGAATATGTCCTTCACTCTCCAGCCACTCCCTAGGAATGTGAGATACCTATAGGCTTCAGATGCACAGGGAGAGGCACACAATTCAGTTTTGGGCTCCTTTCTCTCAATACCCTACCAAGCAATGACACAGGATCAGCATCAAATGACAGAGGCATTTTCCTATGCAGCAGTGCCCAACCTAATAGGTTTGACAGCTAACTAAGCATTTGTGTGGAGCACCCAAATCTGGCAGTATGAGCATGCCACAAAGCTGCCAACTCGTCTTCTAACCTGTAGTACACGGAACAGCTCAACCAGATGAAAATTAAACATATATATCATCAAGTGAAAACTGAACACAGTGATTTAGGGACAAATTGACCAAGTCAGCTTTTCAGTAGTGTTAGTTCTGCTATGTTCAATGACACTGCTGACAACTCAACAGCAACTTTTAGACTGAGGAATTCTCCTTGCTAAGATGGGAAGGGCAAATGGGACAGGTGACTCCTCTTGTGGTATTTCATGCTTCCTTGAGGCCTCTTATTTTGTTGGTTTTTACCTGTCATTCTTCATAACATAATAATAGGCAATACAGCATATGAAGCAGGGATTTAGTCAAATTTTTGTCTTTCAGTAGAAGTTATTACACAAAATACATTTTCTGTCCTTTATGTTGCTTAAAAATTGCCTCTAAGGGTCAATATATGCTTTAGGCCAGGGTTTGCAGGAGGGAGATATTAGAATGAAGACTTGGTGATCCTGATAAGCAAAAACAAAAAGCAAATTCTGCAGAGAGTTTTCCTCCCCCTTAGGCAGTACTTCAACTCTTTTCTGAGAGTTTTGTGGAGATTTGCTTGCTGGTAGGTGTCTATAGATGTAGGTGTCTGACTAAATATTCCTTTCAACTAGGATCTTTAGAATAGCTGCATATGCTGTTTGGCACATACACTGAAACATAGAACAAGGGAAATTTGTTGAATTAAATTCTGTCTTTCCTTCTAGGAATTAACTTGGCTAGAACTAGTGAATAAAACAAGAGCATGCAACAAAATTATGTAGAAAGAGAGGGAAACATTTCATTGTTAAGAATGGGTTAAAAAATGAATGCAGGTGGAGAGAAACCACAACAAGGAGACAGGACTGAAATCAAATATTTGTAATTCTACTAGAATTAAAACATGGTAAAATAAACCTGATGGCCATTCTCTTTTTGTCAGTTTCTGCTCAGCTACCTCTCCAGGAGACTGCTGCTACCTTCCACCATTTCCATTGAGATCCCTGTGATTTGACAGCCATTTTCATCAATAATTTATATATTAGTTCATCCTTTAATTTATGGGGCAGAATAGTAATTGTGAATAAGAGCTGCAACAGTCATTACTGCCTCAACCACCTAGAAGGTAGAATTTCCAAATGCATATGAATTCTGTGTCAATTTTCAGTGAGCTTTTACCTTTACTGAAATATGGAGGGAAAAAAGCTGTTGACCCTTAGAAACTAAGAGTTTACCATTTTAATTTTTTATGAGATGCTCCCTTTCTGTGTACAACATGTAATGTAAAATGTCTTCAGAATAGCTGAACTTCACTGATTATACAACTCAGTCAAGACAAGTAAAGATTCTCTTTATCACACAGAAGAAAAGCTGATGGTATACAAAAGGTAACTTTAATGTGCTGATGCTATTAAGTTTATAATACTTCCTGCTACACACCACCATTCATTCTGCTGTTATTTTTCTAAGGGAGAGAACAAAATGCAAAGGGAGCAAGTAATTTGCTTGGATTTAAATACAAAATCAAAACCAAAGCAAGGCTACTCTTTCTCACTCTCTCTTCCTAATGCTCATCCAGTTTCCAACACCATCAAGACACTGTCAAACCTAGGAAAGTAAATGAAATGTTCATTTGGCCGAGAACAAATCACTGACACTCACTAATTATCAGCTACCCACCCCTACCAGTTGTGTCTCTTTCTGCTCCCACCTATTCTCTTCATCTGTTTTAACAGCTGGAGAAGACAGTTTCCTGAAGACTCCAGGCCAAAACGCTGGACCAAAGAGAGGGTAGTCTGCTCAGAGAGGCACTGGTGTCAGTTTCTGATCTCAGGGGCAACGAGTCTCTTCCACTCTCTGTACTGAGCATCCGGGGAGGAATTTTCTGTCTCTGCAGAACTGATTCATTTCTCCTCCAGGTTTCTGCATTATCTGAACATCAGGGTATAATGCCCCAACAAAACGTTTGGTCCTAGCTCCATAATTAGGTGGGAGAGTAGAGAAAAGCATCAGTGCTGTGCAATTAGTGGAAACCACTGCCTAGAGGTAGCACATGAGTCCATTCACTTTGGTATTGAGTCTTAAATTCTATTGACATGACCAATTTAGTCACAGGGGAGCACTATTTATGTAATTATGTTAACAGAGGACCATAAGACTCTTTTCAGAGAGGTATTTCATGTGTTTTTATATAGTCAGGACCACTGAATTTAGTCTTTTTTCTCTTTCATATGTAACAGTAATAATGAATGGACTTTATGCTATAACTTCATTACAGGAGCTACAACTTCATTACAAGCAGTTTCCATGAGTACAACAACCTCTAAATAATCTGTTACCTTTTGAACAGATTGAATCTGGTGTTCTTCCACTGTAATTCATGACTTTTATTATCTTTCCTTGTCTTTTATACAGTGTACTAACTTAAAGGCTCTAGTACTCAAGATCACTCTGTACTGTCAAGAGAGGTTGTATTTATACTGTCTGCCAGTGTCTAAATCTGAGTTTTGTTTTTACTGTTGCACAATGCTTCAGTTATTGTACCTGACACATCTGCATCTTTGTTGAAGAACATGTTGCAATTGCTTTTCATCTCCACTTTAATAGCAGCGGGGCACTCCTGTGTAAGAGCTGAGTTGCTTATACATAGTTGGCCATCTGCCTGAGACAAGTCATAAGATTCTGGTTTTAAAATGTTTTGCTTTGCTTTCTTTTCTATTCAAGGTGGTTTTGAAGGATTGTATCCTTGCTTTCTCAAACCTGTCATGTCGTTTAGTTTTAGAATAGTTGATGAATGTTCTTGATTCTTCTCCCTCTTCGCTTCTACCAGCCTTTTGTCAAGGCTATAAAGGAGAGATAGGCCAACTGCTTGTAATCCCTTTGGGATTTATGGAAGAGAATGCTAAAGACCCAGCACAGTACTAGGTCATAGGGCCAGTCTGACTGCTCTTCTCACCTGGTGACGGTTAAAATGCTCCTATGGGACTAGTGAAAAAGCCTGCATAGAGCAACAATGGATAGTCAAATCTCAAAGAAAACACCTTATCCATCTCCATGAGTCAAATATTCACTGTGCAACCTCCCTGAAAAGTAGAACATTTTGTTCACTATTCTATTTTAAAATGTATACTACACAAATGATATGTATATCTATCTATCTATCTATCTATCTATCTATCTATCTATCTATCTATCTCCTTTTTTTTTTGTCTTAGGAAGATAAATTAAGCACAATCATAGCACCTCTGTATTCTATATTTGAAGTCTTTCATCCTTAAATTTGCACCATTTCATCAAATACATTCAATGTGCTGCTTTATAGAATAGAAGAGGTAATACTCAATATTTTTTTGCATTGCTGAAGAGATATGCCACTTCTCTTTTCATGTGCCTTGAAATATAGTAGCAGTTGACTTGCTGCTTCCAATTCTACTCTTTGTTGATTCAAAATAGCACATTCAAGCAGATCCTCCTATTTTCTGCTGTTTCCTTTTTTTTTTTGACATGTGCTGCCCCAGGGAAAAATGGCATTTGCTCATCATGATGTGTCAATTATCTTATTGGCAGCTATTTTCTCTTGAGCAATATATATTTATAGATATAATATAGATTTAATAAGAAGAGTATGCTTTCAATTCCAACAAACTTCAGAAGTTTGTTGGAGTTACCTTTAATGAGAAGACACACATCATAATTCTTTGGAGAATTGCTCAGTCTTTCTGTAAGAGAGTCAAAACTTAATGTAGAACCAGTGGTTTTAGAGGAATGAGGAAAGACCACATTGTTTAACAACTTGTGAAACATTGAGTGAAGCCGCCTTCTGTCCATCAAAATAGCTGTCTGTCCCAAAGCGCTGGTTGGTGGGACCAAACAGTGCCAGATCTCCCATCTGAAAGTCAGTGACCAGGGAGAGGGGGACTTCAGTGCCAATGAACAGCAGTTAAGTTAATTAAAATCTTTCTATCAGAAGTTCTCTCTCTGATGGAAAATCAGAGTTAAACTAAACATAATTTTTTCATGGGAAAGTCTCTCCAATATAAAATTAGGGTTGAAAAATAATCTTGGATTTTTTTCAGCCCCAAATGGAAACTTTAAGTTGTTTCAGGCTTGTTGTTCCTCCTTTTTAGTTTATCACTTGGTATATTTAGAAGACATAATTTTTTTGCCAGAAAGTTAATATTGTGCAATGACAAAAGCCCTTGTTGAAAAGCCTCCTTTTCTGGATTGTTCTATGAGAAGAAATTGTAAAAATTAATTGATATAGACAAAATCTGATAAATTAGAATGTAAACAAAAGAAATATATGTTTTCTATTAAAAGTGAGGTAAAGAATTGAAAGAAGATCAATATTTACCTTAGAATTGTCCTCATGTCAATTTGTTAAGTTGAACAAATTCAAATTTTTATTATTCCATACTCTATGAGATTATTAAAAAAATTTGTAAAACCAAAGGAAATTTAAATCCAAAAACATTATTGAAAAGATAGAAATAAAACTACATTTTGCTCCATTTTTCAA
>JAWWES010000094.1:6232019-6265093 GCA_035583135.1 Lophotriccus pileatus | reverse complement strand
GCCTGGCCTTGAACACTTCCATTGAATGGGACATTCACAACTTCTCTGTGCAACCCACACAATAACCCCTGTGATCTTTTACCAGAGACTGCAACATTCCAGTGCTGCATTTCAAATCCAGACCCTGTCACTGGCCTTGTGATGAGAAATTTTCCTTCCCTAAGCCTTCACTTTCCCCTCCATCAAAGATAAGACAATGAAACTGACCTCCTTTATTAAGTACTTTGAGATTTATTGATGAAAACTACAGGAGAACAGTAAGAGAACTTGAATTATTTGATGTAATTAATAACCTAATGAAACTGAATGCTGTGATGATATAACATTTGTATTTTCTTTAATGCTTTCTTTCCAGCTTAGCGCACTGGCGGATAAGTGATGAAGGAATAATCCATTAAGAAGAAATAAAGAAATAGATGTCTCTGTCTTTCAAAAATTAATAGCAGTGTTAAATCATATAGCCTAAGGTCACAGCTCTCAAACCTTTATAGCCAAGCTTTTACTCTCATCATTGACAAGACTATGAAGTCCCAGGCAGAAGACTTGTGGGAATCCATAATAATGAAATAGGGAGCTGCAGAAATTAATGACATTTTCTTCAAAGTGGAAGTGAAGATCTTCCTGTTTTAAACAGGTAGCTGAGGCCTGAGAGAGAACAAATGAATCTACAGAGACCTGTGATAAAATCACAGAAGCTAAAATTGCTGCTTTAAAAGCCTAAATCTCAGTATGACTTTGGAAAACCATTCCCTGCACAAATAGAATTAACCATGCAACTAAGGTATCCCAAAATGCAGAGTAAGTTATCCGTTGCTGACTTTGAGTCTAGGCTGCCAAATTAAGATAAGCTGAAATGTTGAAAGTTCATTCAGCTATACCCATGTGATAACAGTACAGGAATACAGAGATAGGCAGGATGCTGTAAAATAACTTGATGGAAGATGCTTGGCCCAACTCACTGCTTTCTGACAGTACTGAAAATACAATTTAGGACTTTCCCCAGCTCATTCTTCAGCATTTCTAGGTCTGACTTCCTTCTGTAAAGGAACCAGTTCATTTCAGCCTTGGCTTCCATTCATTGCAATAATGACTGTATGACACAAAGCCTTCTTTTTGTCTTTTTGACTTTCCACTGACATTGATTTGAGATCTGTCATCCCCTTGTACCTCCACAGCAGAAGAGGATGGTATTTTCTGTACTTTCATTCTGCCTAATTTCAGGCAGGATGGAGCACAGAGTGTATAAATTTACCTTTCAATTGTTTCTAGGACAGCACCAGTTCTACCTAGCAGGGAGGTCTTCAGCTAAGTTCTTAGGTCATTAGTCCTCAAGTTGGAATTTTTGCCAGAATCTGTTTTATTCAAACGAAGCCAAGGTTTTCAATATTATTTCCCCATAACTGGGTTAGGCAAATGGAGGCTTTAGAGATAATGGAGTCAAAAGGTCTGAAACTTACAGTGTTATTAAAAAGAAAGGGAAAAGTATTATACAGTGAAGACATAAGCTATTAATGACAGCACTAGAGAGTTGTAATTATCTACTTACACCTATTGACTCTGCTTTGAGAAATAATTTTGTTTTCAAGATAAATAGAGAAATCCAAGAAATACAGGCAAAGACCACTGTGTTAAATCCTTGTAGAGTTAACTTACAATGCTGCCTCACGGGTTTGCAAATGATTAGTATTTCCTGAAATTGAACTGGAATACTGTTCATAAGTAGCATTGTTTAACACTGACTTGGGACTTGACCAATTCATTTCCCTGAAACAGACAATTTTGGTGTCCTGTGAAACTGAGAGGGAATTTTTTAACAAGGAATTGAAGTAAAGGAAATTGTGGGACAGAGAATTTATTTCCCAAAGAATTATGTGTTTCAACGAAAAATAAATTACAAGCAGAGATTTTCTGGTCCCTCTGAGAAAGACATGGATAGAGACTGTGATGATAACTTTTCAAGCATGAAATATCAAGAACACTTGATAGAACTGCAGTACATCTGCTGACTACCTTCAGATTTATTTGCAGAGTTGCCTACTTGAGGAAAAAGAATGTCCTTTTAGAGTTGATTAAGTTCCTACTTTCCTATTAGTAGTTTTAAAATATTAAGATTTTGTGGGGATATTTACAGCTCCACTTCCAGTTCCATAGGGCCAAACCACACAAAGAAACTGTTTCTCTTCAAGTTGCTCATTCATGGCCCAGTTTTCAAGTTTTCTGATTCCATTTTCCCTCTGTGATCCCCACACGCTGGAATGTTATGACCATGCAGTGATTGAATGTGACACCAGTTTCCAGTACCTTGCCTTCTTTTCAGGGCATTGAAAACTTACTGGAGAAGAGGACACAGCACGTATCTTGTGCTGATTTTCACCCCCTGACTTTAGCTTAAGTTTGAATTCATGTGGTGTATTTGGGGAACCATTTGGAAGCAGAAGGAGGTTCAAAAGAGAAGAGCACACGAACGAAGTTTAGAGAGTGTTCACAGGTCTCCTATTCAGTATTGCTAACTCAAAGTAAAAATTAATCCCAGCTGAAGTTTTGGCAGTATTTAATTATGGGTTGTCTGTATTGTGCATTCTCTTTATTCTTTAAACCTTCAATTTAACCCAAGCTAAATTAACTGAAAATCCTTAATTGGCCGAAGCTAGCTGAGCCTCAGTAGTGAGCTTAAATCTGAAAATAGGTGATCCCAAGAAGTTAATAAACGTTTATATTGCTTGAATACAGATTTGCTCCCACTTTTGCTTACAAATGTGGTTCCTGCCTTGTCATGCTAGTAACAGAATAAGAACAGGGGGAAGAAATTTTCCATATTGCATTATTTTGCCCCAAGTCCCTTTCCACTGATGTTACGCTGTACAAACTGAGTACTGCGGATCTTCACCTCTGTAAGTGTGGTTTGTGCATCCAGTGCTACATGAGTAGTCACACACCCAAGACTGCACAGGAGTGCATTCCCTTTTCCCGGATCATGATGGAGTTATTTGACACTTCACTTTCCACTATCAAACCCATGGAAGACATATTACCCTGAAGAAAGGCATGCATTTTTTTTTCCTTCTAATCGAGCAGTTGGTTGACTTCTAAGAATCTTGACCTAGTATCTTTCTTTTCATGAAGAAAATGAATCTTTTTTATAATCTGAATAAACTCAGAGGGGACTGGAATGCGGCCTTTGTAACAAGGTGCAAATAATTATAAATCCATCAGATTCCTTATTTTGTTTCACACTAGTTTTCTTTTCCTATAATAGGGTAAAAATTAATTATCACTACCTAGATGTAAATGACAGATGTACCTCTAAAGCACAGTATTCCCAGCAAAGGAAGTATCCCAGTGTTATGCCCTGTTCTTTCACTCTCTCACACCCTCTCAACTTCTGTTCTTGACCATCTTCTGTAGCCACTATCTTCCAGTACTACTGGAAAAAGGAGGCTCTTGTTTCAATCTGATTCAAATAATTTAACAATTTTCTTATGGCCTTTAGAAAATACACTAAATGCTTTCTTACCTTGCTCCTGGAGATTCCAGGAAGCTGAGGTTGCCCTGGCTTTACAAAGGTTGCTGCAAAACAGGTCACCAGCTCCTTGTTCCACTGGTGATACAAATGACATGGAGAAATCACCTGCTTGTGATGTGGTTGCTCATACTGCAAAGATTATTTAAATATAGAGGGTCTGTGGTCCTTCAATTCTACAATTCTGATCATCAGAACATGATTCTTATCAGGGGGTTATTTTTGCTCTTCATAGAATAAATTAAGTGCTTTTATCCCAAAACATAAAATGGCAGTGCCATATGATGGAATGGCAGAGGCAGCTTGAAAAAGATGTTGGTAGAAACTAGGATCCATTAGGTCAAGTGGAAACCCAAAGCTAAAACATGTAACAGTATTAGAGTTAACGTAAGTAAATCTCAAGAAAGGAGACTTTAGGCAGTATTATATATGTGCTTGTTAAGGAAAAAGAGAGGAAAAAGCTGTTCAGGGCCATCTTTGCATTACAAAATGCAAAGTGAAAGCTTTAATTACATTACCTTATGTAGCAAGAAAAGTGTATGACAGTCCAGTAGATGAGAGACACTTTTTCTTCAGATGGAAATGCACCCAGAAAGAAGAATCACACTCTGCTCTCAGTGCTTTACCACTTCCACTGGTGCTTTTACAAAGCTCAGGCAAGGATGCAGCAACAGAAGCATTCTGAGAGGAAAAAATAAAACTGCTGACTGACTCAGTGATGGGGATCAGTCTATCCTTCAGGCTTTAACCACCTGAGAACTAGAGACCATGACTCTCCTGCTCAGTGACATGGCTTGAGATTACACAAACAATGCTTTCACCAGTTCAAAATAACTCGCAACTGTACTGAGGGCTCTCATTTGAGCTGCTACAGGTTCTTTTACTTCAATCCAATCCAAATGTTTACTCTTTGCTGGCACTCTCATGCCAGTAAGCTCTGAATGTGCTCACTACTTGGGCCCAGCTCATAGTATTTTATCCTTTCAAAGACACTGTTGTCATTTGCATTGTTATGACGGCATTTTTTGTTTCAAAGGGGTAACTGAATTTTAAAAAATTATCCCAAAAACCCAACTTTATTAAAACATTGGTTCTGCTGATCTTGTAAGAGTCAATGGATAGACATGCTCATCTTGTTACATCTATTTTTACTGTCAGTTTTCTTAGAGATTTTTGCGTGATCTAATTCAACTTCAGGATGAAATTTGGTTGGTAGCATGATTCCCTATTACTACTCAGTCACTACTGAAAGAACTGATTCTTCCAAAATTTCATGACGTAAACGAACCACTAAGGAAATACTGGGAGAAACTGTGCAGCTGAGTAAAAACCCTCTATTTTAAGAGCTTCATAGGAAATTTTAATTGTTTTTTGTTTTTATTTTCGTGTGTGTAGTGATAAATAACTAAGTCTCAAATAGGTAGCCCAGACAGGTGCAGAGCAACAAGGATTCTTGTGCCTGGAGCTTCCACTGAGTACCACTACCCACAAAAGCTTTCAAGACTGGGTCAAAGTAGTGAGACAGACTTTCTTGCCAGCAGACGATTTGTCCCCTCTTGTTCTGCTTTGCACTGCTCGGATAATGTCCTTGGGGAAATATGCAACCATGACGGAAAACAAGCTTTTCAGCTTTTGTTCTCACTATTCTGTCACTGGAAGGAGGAAAGAATACTCCAGTTTTGGGGCAGCCCTCACTTCCTTCAGGGATCTGGGACCTCCCAAGTAGTAAATAGTTTAAAGTGAAATTTAAGGAGCAATTGGGATGTGTGAGAATGACAAGGAGAAAGTAACTGCTAAAATGAATAATTCAAGAGGACGTATAAAAAGGCAGGAGAGATATTTTTTTAAATTAGTAAAATAAATAACAAATTAAATGTAAATAGGTTTATAGTCGTATTATCATGCACATTAAGTTCTTGGAAAAATTTGATTCCCTGTTTCTGTCTTCTTCCCTCAAGCTTCTTCTCTCTGTAGCTGGTACCATTCACAGTCTGTGGTGAGGATCTGAGCCACCAGAATCAATTTCAATTCCAAATTCAAACATAAGTAATGGCTTGTGAGCTTGCAGTTCCTTTGAGGCTCACCCAAGTCCAATTTAGCTTTATTCCTCCAGGGTAAGCATTTTCTCTTTGAACCTAGTCTAACTCATTGCATTGCAGCATATAAGTTTAGGTTCTCTTCGGGCTAGACTGTCCTGGGACATTTTTATGCACTGTCTCTTCACATCACACCAACAGTGAGAGCTCTGACATGTTAAAACTGTAAGTGATGGGGTGAAGTTAGGAGTTTAGAAAGCTGGAAAACATTCAGTTCTCCAAGCTTTTCTCTGTCTAAATTAACAGTTAAAATCAAAAGCATTGTGAATTTAATTAGTCCAGATGCTTTAAGGTGCAATATTAATGGTAATTACCTTCTCTTTTGTTCAAAAAATTCTTGGAATTATCATGAGAAAGATGGTTACCAGAAGGTTATTACATGTACTGTTTTCTTGGTTTCATGTGCCACAGGCAAGAATAACACTTGAAAGAGAATTGTTTCTTTCTGAGAACAAAGATAAACAACTGTAAACTAACTGCTAAGCTGCAATACAGTTGGTAAAATAATGAAAAAGTGCTGCATTAATGAGTTATAAGAAGTCATCTTGTCTGAAAAATGAGCTTGCTCTAAAAGCACTGATACCAAATCACAAGTGCTTTTCATACAGAGTCACAGAATCATAAAACATTGAGTTGGAAAGGACCCACAAGGATCATCAAAATGATGACCCAAAAATCCCACCAGGTGCCTGAGAGCCTTGACTAAACACTTATTGAGCTCTGTCAGCCTTCGTGCTGTGACCACTTCCCTGGAGAGCCTGTTCAGTGCCCAGTCAGCCTCTGGGGGAACAACCTTTTCCTGATATCCAACCTAACCTTCCCCTGACACAAATTCAGGCCATTCTCTCGCATCCTGTCCGTGGTCCCCATAGAGAAGAGATCAGTGCCTGCCCCTTCTCTTCCCCTCCTAAGGAAGCTGTGACTGCAATGAGGTTTCCCCTCAGTCTCCTTTTCTCCAGCTGAACACACCAAGTGTCCTCAGCCACTCCTCACACAGCTTCCCTTCAAGGCCCTTCACCATCCTGTGTCCCTCCTTTGGACACTGTAATACTTCAGTGTCTTTATTATATTGTCTCATCCCAAACTACACCAATATTGCAGGTGAGGCTGCCCGAGGTCAGAGCACAGTGGGACAATTGCCTCCCTAGCCTGGCCAGTGATGCTTTTCCTGCTGCCCCCCAGGACACGGTTGGCCCTCCTGGCTGCCAGGGCACTGCTGACTCATGTCCAACTGGCCACTGAGCAGGACCCCCAAGTTCCTTCCAGCACCGCTTTCCAGCATCTCATTTCCAACCTGTCTGTACATCTGGGGTTGCCCCATCCCAGGTGCAGAATCCGGCACTTCCCCTTGTTGAACATCCTACGGTTGGTGACTGCCCAGCCCTCTGATCTGTCCAGGTCTCTCTGCAGGGCCTCCCTGCCTTCAAGGGAAGCAACAGTTCCTCCAAGTTTTGTGTCATCTGCAAACTTACTCAGTATCCCTCCAATTTCTGCACCCAAGTCATTTCTGAATGCAGTTGTCCACACAGATCCCACAGTGCTGGACATTGCAAAAGGCTAGCCCAACCTTCTGATGGCCTCCTAAGTAAATAATATCAATCTGAAAATAGATTGTTATGGTCATGTTAATGTCTCAGAGAATACTGAAAAGGTAAACAGGCTATTGTTTTACATAAGAGAGGTATAAATTCAAACACCCTGGCATACAAAGGACTTGAAGTTTGCCCTTAAGACTACAATATCCCTGGGATTTAATACGGATGCAAATCTGAAACAGCCTTTTTGTCAGGGTTAGATTAGAACCTGGAGCTGGGTTTGAACAGTGGAAAAATAGCATTCCAGTCCAAGAGGCCAAGATATAGGCCTCTGTGACTCCCTGAAAGCCGCTGTGCTAACAGCAGCCAGAGAGACAGGACAGCTTGAGGGATTTATCACTCCCTTGACCCAATAGCACTCCCCATATTTATCAGCAGAGCTTCCCCTAGTCCTGCATACTGTCCTATCCAATAAGTAAGTTTGACATAGCCCCCCCTTTAGTTCTAGCTCCTTCCACATAGACCCCTATAAAACCTTGTAACCCTTCTCTAATAAACAGTTCGCCATATTCCACCAACCCTGTGTGTTTTCTTTATTCTGTTACCCGGACTGCAGCCCCTGTCCCCTGCACGGGGCAGGGCCTGCTCCCTGCAGAGCACCAGAGGGTTTCTCCCGTGGACTATTTCTTCCCCTGAACCCAATTCGGGCATAATGGCGCCCAACGTGGGGCTCGAACACATGACCCTGGGATTTTGACCTTTTTGACAACAGTACCTACGTGTTCACCAGAATCAAGTAGTTCTTGATACCTCTCTGGAAGGCTAAGCAACTTGATTTCTTAATGAGTCAGAAGTTAGAGAAAAATAGGCTGAAGGCAGAGAGCTTGTATCTTTCTTTTTCTACCTTCTCTGTTTTCCAGTGGAGTAAGAAATCTGTAGTGTTCTGTTAGAAGTATTTGGAAAGAAGGAAAGATTGTCAGAGTAGACAGTCCATTTTGAAATTCCTATTTAAAGTTAACTTACACTTTTTAATAGGTTTAACACCTGAATTTTCTGCTATTTTTCAGAACAAATTTTATGAATTTGACAGGTTCTGTTCGCCATTTCTTTGATGTTTTGAAGCTAAATTTAACTGTTGTCAGTGTTGAAAGCAGAGAGGCATGTGGATAAGGTGTTTCTCTTCTAGTTTCTATTTTCTTTTGCTAACAATTTCCTCTTGTAAGCTTTATGTAGAGTCACAGATAGAGAAAATATTGCCTTAGTTAAAGCTAAGTGAGAAACATCACTTGTGGATTCCTGAAAGAATAACAATTCACACAGGACAAGCTTTCCACAAATAGGTAGTGATTTTTGGCTGGATAAGGGCAGGGTTTAAAAAAGCAAGTGCTGAGTTCTACAGGGGAAATCTCTACCTTATCTTCAGTCTTCAAACTATCACTATTTTCTGAAAACTAACATGCATTTACTAATTTCATGGCTCTTCTTTCTGTGGATTTTCATGTCACCTCACTTCTTCTGCTTCATAAAACAATGAACTAATTTTAAAGGGGGGGGTGGTATTTTTTTATTTTTAGATGGACTTGTTTTAATAAAAACAAAAGCTCATCATGTTTAGAAGGTTACAAAGATTAAGCAAAGCAAAGCAAAGCAACAAACCCTTCTGTCTGACCTCCAACTGTTGAGGTGTTACAATGATGGTCAAGACTATTTAGGACAAAAACTCTTGTTGATTCTTTCACTGCCTTCGCAGAATACTTGGGGCAAATCAGATTATTTATTTGGTTGCACTGACCTCCCACTGATGTGTGTGCTGGGGGTCAAGGGGCTATTCCTCTATCCATTTATATCTTTAGGAATATATGACTGTTCATCAAGATTAGGCTCTAACCGAATTCTAGGCTCCACTGTTCTGTAAGATATGAGCAAACTGTACTTAATAGTAGTATCTCTGTATGCTGCCTTTCATCCAAAAAAAATCAAAGTGTTAAAAAATGAATTATACTTGCTGGCATATCTCCTGCAAGATTTGTCCTATTGTAATTAAGGCAGCTTTTGATAAATTGGGATCCTTCATCACCCCTCCAGCTGGGGAGCCCAGATAGTCCTACTAGGTTTTTTTGTCAAGATCCCTCATTGAAATGATGAAGATTTTTTTCCTTACAACTCTCCCTTTCCTCCTCCACAATGTGCTGTTTTATGCATTATGCTACTCCGTGCCACTTCTACAGCAGACAGTAAATGAAAACTACCACCCCTGTTGTCTTGTCTTTGGATGTGGCAATATATTGCCCTCTGAGCTTACCCAACCACAAAATTATCCCTAAATTAAAAAAGAGAGAGGGAGAGCAAGGAAAAGCAAGAATGCAGAGTGGGTGGGAATTGGCTGATAGGGAAGCAGCTGGCATATTAAACACAGACAACTGAAGATGGAACGACACGCGGGTGCTGCCTTGCCAAAACCCACAGGGGAAAAGCGCCAGCTAGATTTCAATGAGTAAGCAATTAACATTATACTAGATTACTGCAAATAAACACTAATTTGGTAAAAAGCCAGGCAAATCATTAATATGAAGAACAGCAGGACCCAGATGGGGTAATTTGTGAAAGCTGAAACCAAAGCCACTCTGTCTGGACTGCCAGTTTTACACAATCAGTGTCAGGGTCAGTCAGTATCTGAATGTTCTTAGTTTAAATTCATGTGGCCAGATGCTCCACAGAGGTGAACTTGGGACCATTTCAGTTAAATTAGTGTAATTAGGCTGATTACCACCAGCTGATATGTCTCTTGTGTCATCACTGTACCTTTTATGGTCCAATATCACTGCTAGTTAAGAGTCTAATCACTTTCAAAAGTATAACAATAAAGCAGAAAGCAAACACAGATGCAGCAGAAAGGTGTAAATGGGTGGGCAACCTGGAGAGCACGATCATGGGGACAGAGAAAAAGTAAATAGATGCACAGTCAGACACTGTCCAATACTATTTAGCTGCTTCATTTTGGAGCACCAGAGATGAATGGGGAAACAGAAAGCAGTGCCAAAGTTCCTGGTTGAATGCATTCCTTTCTCACTTCATGTCACACTTCAAGCCCTGTTCCTCACCAGTGTGATGCAGGAAATTCTGTTTTCAGTTTTAGTAGAAATATGATGTTGGAAGGTGACCAAATGACTTCAGGAGCTGGTTACTGGGACAACTCTCTGCTTTACTGATGTGCCCATGTTTTTTTGTCCTGGAATTCTATAATATCTTGGGTAATTTAATGTGATCCTTTTTTGCTGCAGTTATTCAATTGAGTCACTGGAATGTCCTCAATTTATTAGATTGTGTGCTTCCTCCTTCTCCCTACCTTTCCTGTATCAGAGTACAAAAACAAATATGTTACTGTGGTACCCATAAGACTGATGTTGGCTTTCAAGGTCACAGCAAAATGTGTAAGAAAAAGATGCTTCACCATTCAAATCTTTTGCTTCTTGATTAGATACTATTACAAAAATGGAATTCCATGATCTGTCAGGAAGAGAGTGTTTGGTTAGAAAAGCAAGAGGTCATGAATTTTTCTGGGAAACACTTGTCTGTAACAAACTGATTCAAATTTATGTTTCACTTAAAAAAAAAAAAAAGAGAACTAAATTTTCTGAAGATACATATGAATTCTCTTTTCTGAGAACTGTACTTATTTTCAGAAATGATTAAAAGAAAATCCTGCTAGTGTAATATTTGTATTGAATTTAGAAGTTTTGAATTATTAAAAAAAAAAAAAAATTAAAACTTCTCCTTCTATCCTGACTCAGGATGGGGAAAATTTCATCTGGGAGTGTTTGGGACACCATAAAAAAATATAAATTTTTGTCCTTTTTAATCCATACTTTAAAATTCAATTATCATAATAGAACAGAAATTACAAAGTTTTTTCCTTGATTATCCATCTATATATGGATATAGATGAGATTCTGGGGCACAAAAAAAAAAAATTTGAAATTTCGGGGCAAACATGAAAAAGAACTTATAATGTTAAAAGCCTTTGATTTTCTGGCAACAATATCCATCAGTTTAGGATATGATACCTCCTTTTAGGCCTTATACTACAATATCATGTTAGAAAGCATTGGTTGTACCAGTCCTACATTTTTCCATCTTTACTAGCCAAGAGTAATGTCCCTGAAATATATTGGAATGCATAGACTATCTTGAATGTTGTAATTTTTCTTACACCCCATTCAGAAGTAACTGCAGTATCAGATGTTAAACCAGAGCTGTGCGTGAATGTGAATTATTAGTTGCTTTTTGCAGATTTTCTAGGTTTGCAACTCTTCAAGATTTATGGCCTAAGTTTGTT
Organism: Lophotriccus pileatus; assembly: GCA_035583135.1. Classification (NCBI taxonomy): domain Eukaryota; kingdom Metazoa; phylum Chordata; class Aves; order Passeriformes; family Tyrannidae; genus Lophotriccus; species Lophotriccus pileatus. Next base: position 6,253,606 of record JAWWES010000094.1, on the reverse strand, counting down.
CCTCTTCAGACATATGATGCTGTTTGTATCAGTGAGTTGAAAGTCCCTAATCAATATATATATAAAGCTTAAGGTTAGATACAGGTAGGAATGGGAAATTTCATCAAACCTGGCTCTCCCCAGGAGGAATAGAGATGGGAGACCCTGATTCTGAGACTTTGACCCATATTTTTGCATAAATATCTTATTCTTGTTGTTTTCACTCTTCCAGATTAGTAATGCCTAAGTCATAAGCATCTATATGCTTTCACGTCTCTGACCATGAACACATTCTAGTGTTCATATTTACCTGAAATGAAGGAGTAGTGGGAGTAGGTCTAGAAACAATGGACTTTTATTAGTCAAGAATGCAAATCTACATGGCCTTGGCTAGAGGTGGAAAATTTGCAAATCTTGTAAATTATCATAATTTGTTAACCAGAGTGCAGCTCTATGAGAAAAAACTACACAAAAACATTAATGTGCTTATAGAGGCTTTAAGGGTTTAGGGGGCTGGTTGTTTTGGTTTGGGGTTTTGGTTGTTTTTTTTTTTTAATTTATCCTGAGATTACAATGAAATGTTTGGAAAAGCTGTGCTGTTACTTCACCCAATATATGGCAATTTAAATCCAACCCCAAGTGTTGCATTGTGTTCTGTACGCATGGAAAATTAAGCACTAGTTGATGCTGAAAATGGTGTTGAAGTTGGATATTTTAGCAAATTAATTAATCTAGAGATAACCTGAATTTGCATTGTGAAATTAAGGCAAACCTTCTAAGTCAGTAATAACCATTAATTATGAAGTGAAATGATTGATTTAGAAAACAGGCAGATTCTGCACTGCAGCAAACACAGTAACATCTCTGAAGCCACTGGAGAACACAAGCAGCATTCTCTCACAGACAAAGGTGATGTGAGATCTGGTGGCAGTGAAGTGTTGGATTATAAATTAGACTCATAAGGCTTGTACTCAATTGCACTTGCTGTTTGTAATGTTAAACAGTAAATTAATCTTTTTTCACAAGATGGGAAAATCCTTATTCAAATGTAAGGCAGCTTGCAAATGTGAACCTAGCAGCTTAAATGGAAAATTCTTTTGATGAGATTTAAGTTTTTATGTCCCTGCTGGACCTTAAATTTAACCTGTGAAAACTGGGTCATCTGATTTTGTCATAGTTCTTTTGGGGTCACTGGTCTTTCTGATCTAATATTGGTTTGGGTTTAGAGTTTTTTGATTTTGTTTTTTTATTGTTGGGTTTTGTTGTGGTGTTTATTTATTTATTTATTTGTTTGCTTGTTTTCTTTAAATACCAGTCCAAAAGATCACTATGTATAGTGCTACAGTCCTTCCAAATTGCCATCTTCATTGTTTTAAATAAATACTTTTCCTCGTGGAAGTCTTACAGTGTTGAAAGAAGATTTGCCTCAGTTTCAATGAAAAAAAAAATGTATTTTTGCAAAGAAAAACAGGATTTGTATGTCTCTCTGAAATAGTTTTTTACTAGTTCTATCTTCTTAGTTTCATTTCCTTCCTAGGACTGATAATGTACTTTAGCTTGTGCCTTAGCCTTAATGGTTACCACTGAGGAGTTACCCACACTCAGCCATGGTTAAGCGTCTACTGCAGTGGGAGAGCCATAATATCTAAGGGCAGTAACTCCAGAACATTAGAGACAGGAAAGACAAAAGTCTTTGATGAACAACAAGAGAAAACTCAAATTCAGTGAGTATCCAAGTGTCTTACTTCTGCTGAAAACAGCTTGGGAAGTTGGTATTCAATTTCCCATGACAAAATTTTTGCTCCAATTAGTGTAGAGGCTCCAAAAGTAATGTCTACCAGACTACTAGAAATGAGAAATTTATTTTGTATTACTATATTAATGGTTTCAAGGAATTCGTTAGCCATAGATACTAATTTCTATGTTTGGTCCATGGAAAGTTATCTCTATTATTTTTCAGTTCTCTCTTGAGAGTGACAGGAAGATTTTTTTCATTTTGTGAGAAATTTCACTACCAGAAATGTAAAAAATGCTAAGTTACATGGTAAGTTCAGACAAGACAAAATTGAGATAAAAAAAATTTTCAGAGTCATAGAAAAAAAATGAGGGAACCACACTAGGGTAGCAGATAAGATGATACTAAGCCAGAACTTTCTTTTGCTTCTCTTTGAATTTTCTTTCCATTTTAAGTGGGAAGTTTTTTGAAGTCAATGGTTCAACTCTCCTGGTTGCACAGTCAGTCTTCCTTTTGGTTCAGTCTTTTATTCAGCTAGAAAGAATTTGCCAAAAATCAAATGTTTCATAGTGACCATGCAGCTTTGGAGTTATTTTTCCCAAGAGGGAATTTTAACTTCAATTAAAATAGTCACTTTGTTTCTGGTTCTGTTGACCAAAATAATAGAAGGAAATTTTGAGTTTATTTGTTTTTCTTGTTTGATCAGCTCTAGTTCTGACCTCTTCAATTCAACAACTGACAGTTGTTGTAAAAGCAATTGTGTACATAGAGAAAGGTTTTGTGATATTCCATTTCTGTGACACTGCCTGGCTGGGGAGATAAAATTATTGATAAAATTATGTGGTATCTTTCAGTCTGTGTGTTTTCACCTGTTGAATGAAGATAAGTTATTTACCTCACATTGTGTTTTGGTAATTCGGACTACAATTTACACATGGAAAATACCACCTCTTCAAACTGGTGTTAAGTCATCATAGCTCCGAAATGTGTTACTAAGCTTGTACTTTCTTTGCTACTACAAGGTGAGATTAAGAGGTAAGTGCTCAGAAATTCCTCAGAATTTCCACTGAAGTTCTGGACCCTAAGTAACCTCCATGACTCTTCCTTGTTCACCGCGTCATCTGACTGTCAATTTTAATTTCTCCACTGATGTTTTCTCGCTTTTGAATACAGGAGCATGATTTAAGCTCCTGTGCTTTTAACTGAAAAAGTAAACATAATGTCCAACATAATTATCTGAGTTAACAACATAACTTCCTGGTCAAAGACTAAATTAGGATGGGAGAAAGTAAGGAAAACAATCAGTGTGGTCTCATCAGATGTATCTAAATAATAGGTTAATGGAAGGACAAACTTATAATTAGATGTATTTTTGTTTCACACACACCTTACTGGTTTCATAATTTACATTTTGCTCTCATTAAAAATAGATGTAGCCATCAGAGCACAAGAACACGCCCTGCACATTCCATACCTGCCCTGAACACTTACACGTGTGGAATTGCAGTTTTCTTATTGTACATATATATTTTCATGCCAAAATGTGTTCTCATATGCCACAGTTACAAAACTAGAAGGGCAAATGGTCTTCATCTTGCCATCTTTCAGGAAACAGGTATGACATCAATTGTCACTGCTGGAAACTGGGCAATTAAAACTCAGACTTACATGGTGAGCAAACCCAAACTTTTTTAATTCACTGCCAAAAGGTAGGATGAACCTCTGGACCAGAAAACTGCATTATAAGTTAATTTTTTTGGCAGAGGTCAAGTCTTACTATTCTGATTGAAAGCCCATTGAAGTTTTTCATTGTCACTTTGCACTCAGTAGTCTCAAGGATGTTGATTCAAGTATAGGAAGAACAACGCTGCCAAAATCTGCTGCTTAGTATTGCTTGACTGCAGATTCAGGTCTTGTTTCTTTGACATTTAATGGAAGATATTTTATTCATCACAAAATTATTAGTGGTTGGGAACTGCATACTCATATGTAACTTGTCCAACAATTAGGAGATCTGTACACTGTCAGACAGGTTAATGCTTCTATATTCTTTTCTGCTTCATAAATCCTTGGTGTGCTTATTTCCCCTTTTTCACCTCATTCCTTCATTGACTGTGCCTTCATTCACCCCCACATTTGCTGTTTGTATCTCATTTTTTCATGGACTGAAATCATAATGTGAAAAATGCATGATGATGGAATCACTTAAGCATGAGCTTTATTTTAGCAAGTACTGGTGCTGCTCTTACTGAGATCTAGACCAGATGTAGAATTGAAAAACATGAATAATTAACATGAACTCCAGAATAAAATGGTGGGGTGGAAAAAGAGCTAAAGATCTTTTTTTTTTTTTTTTTTTTTACTATGTTGCCTTCTGTCAGGCACAGAAAGGAAGAGATGAGAATGTTTGGAGTTTTATGCATTTCAGTAGCAGAACAAGCTACTCAGGTAAACCTGTATAAACTAATTGAACTGGTAGGAACATATATTCTAATGCAGATATTCTCAGTTCAAAAAGTGATGCAGGAGCATAACATAGTACAGAAAAACACTGGGGAAAAAGTCAGCTAATATGAAAGATTTGTGCTGCCTGGATAATTTGTGTCAGAGCTCTCTCTCAATAACTAAACCATGCCAAGAGAACTTCCCTACCTTTGAAGACAGAGACAAAAGACTGGTAGGTTTCCAGATGCTCCATAAGAGATCTAGAATTTGCATCAGCTGTACCAAACTGAGAATGGTTCTCCCCCTCTCTGTCATTACTTTGGCAAACAGAGAGATGAGATTAATTACTGATTTTGACTATGATCACTGCTTTTTATTTCCATCCCTGAAGATCCATCCCACCTATGTGTCCAGTCCTTCCATGTAATCCCTAAAGAATGTTCTGTGGGTCAGGGCATGTTTCTTTCATCCTGTGTCTAAATAGACCTGACACAGTGGGATCTTGAAGCTAGATTAAATTTTTAGGTGGAAATTTAAATTTGTCATAACTTAGGTGTTATTTATTGCAACACTTTTTTGCCCTTCAGGTTTTTTGTTGGTGGGGTGAGTTTTTATTCCTTTATTCACGTGACACATTCCTACTGGATATGAGACCTTAATGTCTCTGACATGGCCAGAATTTAGTCTATAAACCTCAAACCTTTAAATGGCTTCTTTCAGTTCTCCCTTCTGAATATGGAATATGGTAAAGGAGCATCAGTCTATGGTTTGGAAAACAGTAGTTGAAGAAGAAAACAGAAAGAAAGAAGAGGGGGAAAAAAAGCCAAAATCAAACAACAACAGCAACCCACACACACTTTTTGTTTTTTCAACTGCAAATACCCAAGACAAACTCTATGGGATTAAATGGATTTCTGATGCTAAATCAAATTGTACAACAGGATTACCTAAAAATGTATTATAATTTGTAGAGTGCCCTGGACATATTATCTCCTCGAGAGACTGCAAGGAGAAAAGTCATTGGTAGGTTTTTCTGAAATTACAACAATGTCAAATAAAAGAGGTTTTGCATTATCCATGAACATTGAATATGCAAAAGTTTTAACTTTTCTTTTAAATGTGCACAAAGGTAACAAATAGCTTGGAACCAGAGAAAGAGATAGTGAGCCAGAAATTCAGCTGAGGTAAATCAGCACTGCCTTAAATTTCTATGGTCTGTGCCTTAGAGATCTAGTGCCAAAAGGCTAGTTAAACAAGGTACATGGTATATTATTTGGTAGAAATGTCTGTTGTTTCTACTGAAAGTAAATTCTGACAGGCATCTGAAAGCTCTGTTTCTAAATTGAAAATCTAGGGAAGTGTATAGTAGAAAATCACAATGATCTGCAAACAAGAGGGTTTCCTGGTTTTTAAGAAATAGGCAATAATATCATGGTGGCACAGGGAAGGGAAAGCCATTCCAGCCATTTTTGGCTTTTGCAATGCAAAATTCAAAATCCTTTATCAAGACTGATAAGTGCTACAGTATGTAGGCATGTTTCATTACAAAGCTCTACAGACATATCTTGGGAGAATTTCCTTTTTTTATATTTTTTTAATATATTTTTGTGAAATGTTAGTGGGCAGAGAGGAAGGCAGGGAAGTGTTTGGATTACAAAGTTAATACAAACTCTCTTTATTCATTTTATAAATGGCAATTATTTCATTTTATAAGTGGACATACAAAGAAGGTTTGAATTTCCTAACCTTGTAATAGGAGAAACTCTTGCAAGGCTTCCTGTATATCAGTCTTCTCTAAGGAGTTTTAGCTACTGACTTGGTTAAGTTTGAGGAGCAAAAGTATTTGGTGGCCTCCAGAAAGCCTCACAAATGTTTCAGTTTGGTTTGTGATGAAAGAGGGTTTTCCTGCAAAATTTCTAGGTGATAAATGGGTGTGCCAAAATCATAGCTGATGTCAAAGTTGGATGAATTTTGCAGCTGCTGCAAGAGGAAAATAAAAAAAACATTGTAAGACTTTTATCAGTCCATTCAGTTTTCACTAACGTGTGCAACCAGGTTTAAAGAGAGAGAGAATGAATGGTGAGTCAACTCATTGAATCCTATAGCTTATGTATAAACAATAATAGTCTTTGCTTATAAGATTTTGGAGATTCCTACCCTACCTCTCCATTTCATGAAGGGTTCTGAGAAAACTACTGAAGTCCCCTCATCAGCACGTAAAATACTTTTGAACAAAAACTAATGGGCCACGTTGCATATTTGGTATTTAGCTTATTCGTTATCAAGCATGCTCATGACTATGAAATCTCACTGTACAACAGCAAGGGTTTTTACATATTAGTCTTAGAGTTTATTGCCCTGAGAAATTCTTCAGTCATGAGTTTCATGGATGTTTGTGTTTTAGAAATCTTGGTTTAGCAGCAGAAAGTGGAAAACACTAAATTTATTATTTATGCATATTTTTAAAACAACTGTGCATCCAGTTTTGAAAAGAACTATGCATCCCCTCTATGTTAAATGGATTATACTGGAAGGTACATCACCTTCATTAAGTAATAACTTGCAAGAATTTATGTTAAACATTAAGAATTAACACGCATATACACATGGAAATGTTCTGTTTAAAGCCTGAGTGTTTAAGGAAGAAATAAAAAGGAGCCATCAGTGGAATGAAATACAGTAAGAAAAGCTGAAAATTGTAGTCTCTTCTGGAAATAAAAGTTTGGAAACACTCCCTGACCTTTCACAGTTACAAACACTTGACTTTAGTTAAATTATTAAATATTACTATATTTACAAGTACATAAATGCTTGTTTAGCTCCATCACAAACAGACCTGGCCAAGTTCTAAAAGTACCATGGCTGTAATCAGAGTATGTAAAATAGACCCAGATATATGTTGTTGTTTTCTTTTTATTTCAAAGTTTCTGAGATTTGGGGTGCCTTTTTCTTGATTGAATGTCCACAGTGGAATATATTTTGAGGTGGATATATCTGCCACTCAATATATTTGTGGAATTTTAATTCATTTGTTTCTTGCTCCTTCCTCCTTTGAGGACCAGTCTGGATTATGTTTGTGCACCAGAGTCTCATATTCCAAATCTCACATCTGCTGAGGGGGTTATTGGGTTCCTCGCTGTAAATAGAGTGCAACTTTTCCATCCACACTTCCTGTGTAACTTTCACTGTCTTTCCAGTCAGCTGTCTGGTCCCACTAATGTATCTAAGAGTTTTCCTGGGAGAAAAGAGATGGAGCACAATTACTGACATGCTCAGAATGATCTTGAACTTCACTGAAACTTGTGTTTTGACTCTAGCCCCACCAATTCAGTCCGGCAATGTTGGCAGCTTGACAGAAACCTTCAGATGAAAAATACTGATTTAAAAAAACACCTCACAGAGGGAGAGGCAGGAACCTCTTTGACTGAAGAGTTTACTTTGAATCACCTGTGGCTTTTTAGAGCCGTTAATGACTGTTTATACCACTTACAAACACTGAGAACAAATGGATTTGGCATGCTGTGTTCTGTAAATAGCAAGCCTGTTACATGCAAAATAAGGAGGACCCACAAACTCAGAGAGAAGACAGTGGTGACTTTGGGAAGATATCAATAAGATAATGCCTAGAAAGCAGCATGAAATTTCTGCAGTGCATTCCTCCTTTTTTTTCAGTCCTTGAACTCACTATGAGGATGCAATGAATCTTTCCTTAGCACTGGAACTCTAGTCTCCTTGGTAGTCAGCTACAGAGAGCACAATCTCATCTCTTCAGTGTTTATTCATAGCACTGGACGTTTTCTCTTACGGACCTGGAAGAGGGAAAGCCCTCAGATTAGATAGTCCATGAGGCGCTTATTTGAAGTGTGTGAACATACAGAAATATAGGAAGGCTTTGCAGAGAGTACACATTTTTTCTATGCATTTGTTACTCATAAGAATGGGCAATAGTTTAGGGAAGAGTAAAGAAAAGTCCAACAAAAAAGAAACCCAAACAATTTCCCTAGTTGCTCCTAGCTCTTTTTAACTTCTTTCAGCATTCCTGAATTACTCTTTCTGAACTTCTTAAAGGTAAGCTTTCTCCTTCCTTTATCATCTTCACAATGTAGACAGCTGAAGGAAGGAAAAAGAGGTATGTCTCTCTTCATTTATACTGTCTGGTCAGCCACCTTCAGTTTATCAAGAACAGCTATCATAAGTTTTTGACCCAAAATCCTTCTAGTGCACATAAAGCCCAAAATCTTAGAAATTAAAATCAACAATAAATTTCTCCTTTTTTTTTTTGTTTGTTAGTGAATTTATCTAACGCCCAGATACCTCTACAAGATGTATGAAAAAAATACTACCTCTGTATGATGAGATCTTCTTCCATGTCACTCACGATTTTAGACAACTCCGTCACATCCATTGTCTTTGATCATATTTTTCAAAGATTTTTTTCAAGAAGTTCTGTATTGCTGCTTTTATGAAAGCTATTGCACGTTTTTGACAAGCCTCTTCTCTGTTTTTGTTTTCTTTCTAGTTCTTCCATGATGTGGCTCATCTGCCTAGTAAATTGTGGCATTTTAGGGCAGAGGCTGCTTTATATAATTATTTTATATTATGTCTTGAATCTTGTCCTTGGGCTTTTAGGCCATTCATAGCACAGGTGCATGGCAGTGTTGCAGTGATGCCCTGCTGTGATACTAAAAACACTGAGAAATGTGAAGGTGTAGCTGACATCTCAGGTAGTGCTTTGCGGTAGATTTTAATTGCACTCATGCATTAAAAGAAGTTAGATACTTGATCATGAAAGTGACAGTCAAAGGATGAAGCAGTGCTGTGGTATGTAAGGGGAATCTGTTTTGCAAGCATCCATGATATGTAGTAGTACTATATAATTATTAAATAAGTACTTCCCAAATTTTGTTTGTCTTGACTGTCCAACACATTTGCTTTATCTGCTAATGAGTAGACTTTCCCGTTGTTCAAAGATGCACCACAAGTTTCCAGACCATATGTTTTCATACTGCTCAGTTTTTCAGAGGCAGTGTTGCTGTAACAGAATCTAGGCCAGAAGCAAGCCATTACAGTAATGGACTGGCTTCTTGCAGGAGGAAAACCACAGATGTTTCTCCAAGTGGCTCCACCTCATTCTCTGGCCATTGGTGACTGAGCAAGTGCTTTCTTCTAGGGAAGGCTTGCCAGCTCCAGTTGAAAACACCACATGATGGAGTACTTATGTATCCTGCCGTCATCACCTCGTATGATTGGGTTTCCTCATTTGCAAAATTGCATGTCTTGCTTTAGGTTGAATGGTGTCAGCTGTCAGTTCCACCTACTCAGCTGCACTTGGCAAACTTGCTTGGTAGCATTAGGAACTTCTCTCTGTCATGCTGAAACCAAAGTGTTGATCTCTTTAATAAGCAAGCGTATTCACTGTTATTCTGGTTTCCAATGTTAACGTATGTCTGACATTTAGTATCTATTTTTCACAGGCACATGTGCGTATCTTGCATAGCAACCTCAAGAGAAAACTATTAGTCTATTATAAAATGCTGAAATCATAACTTTCTCTTCTTTGTTTCAGATATCACCTAACCCAGCTCGTCCTAAACCCATTTGGAAAACAAACTGTCACAAGAAAACTGATCCTGAACTTTTATGTTAGAAATACCTTCCTATTCCCTCTTTTGGGTCTCCTGGGTCTGCTCTTGGCTTAGGCTTCTTTTTTGCTCTCACTGACTGAGCTGCTGCTGATCTGACTCTGTTCTAGTCTTGCAGGACAACCCAGCATATTCAAGGCCAGAATTTTTGCCTTGGAAGGCATAAAATTGGAGGCTTTGTTGAGGTCAAAGGCAATTGGGCTATAGGTATTCATAAAAACTCAAAATTGAAAAATATGCAACTAAGAGAAGTGGAAGCAGTTTTATTTGATTTTACTATTAGCAATTTTATCCGGACAATTCCAGTTCATGCCTGGTGAGTAGAGAATGTTAAAACTTTGGAGATAATCAGAAATATCTTGTGTTTTGTTTGCATCTATAGGAAACAAAGCAAGTTTCCAATTTCTTGGAATAGCAGTATACTTATTGGCATTTAAAAGGAAAGGGATTTTTTCCTTAAAAAAAATACCAAAGTTGGGAACTTCACTGTCTTCAAGAATGACACTTCAGGAAAGTCAATGTGACATCATGAAACATGCAGTTTTAGCAACTCCAGTATTTCTTTTTATTAGCTGTTTTGCCCAACTCTGAAGTTTATCCATACTGTTCATCCTACAACTGCAGGAGAGTATTTCCCCTGCCTGGTACTTCTCCTTGATTTAAATTAAGATCCCAAAAGCACATACTTTTCAGTGAGTGTATTTTTCCTCTGCTCTCTGTAAACAGTCTGGAAAATCACATTCACACAGCTGGGGTCTTGTCCCAGTTATTAATTGCTGTAATGATTTAGGATCATAAACGCCTTTTACAAGGGTGTAAATATCCCCCACTTTAAGATCTCAGATTACGTAAAACCCCTCTATGCTCACCAATTCAAAGGTTTTAACTAACCAGGAAGAAAATAAAGAGGAATAACTGCACCAGTTCAGACCAGCAAGTAACTGCCTGTAACTTGGGACAAACAAGTCCATTTGTAGGTGGTTCTTTTTCTTGAATGATGGTTGAGTAAAGCTCCTGCTTGTCTTGATGCTAGAAAGTAGGAAGTGGATAATTCAGGGAAGGATGGATAACAATGAAACTCTTTATTTCATTGTCATATTCTCAGCTTCTCTTGACTTCAGGGGGAACTTTGACTGAAGGTTTAAACATCTGTTACTGCACAGAAGTAACCACTAATGATATGAATTTTTAGTAATGTAGAATAGGTTTTGGTGTGGGGTTTTTTTATTTCAAGATGATGAGCCCACAGTCATGAGCCCAAGTCATGAAGTCAAATGCCCTCTTCTGGTCATGAACTGATTTTCTTGCTGTTATAAGCAAGGTATTTAGTATGAGAGTTTGTTCTAAGCAAAACTCATGCTTAACTGCAATTATTTAATTTATTTATCCTGACTTGGAAAGCAGGTCAGATTGTTGAATAAGTTAAGCTATTCCTGCTGTTTGATAGGTGGATGTTTTCTGTCAAATCTTTGTTCTGTATGTCCCGGGGGGAAAAAAAAATAAAAAAAATTAACAGGTCAGGAAAGAAAGCAGAAAATGGTTGTTATTTTTGTGACAGCGTCATTTAATGTACATACTAAAAACAGGATCAAGGTACGAAGTAATGTACACACTAAAGTCAGGGCCAAGGTATGCGAAAACCTTGCACGCATGTGTCCCAAAAAGGTCAGGACCATGATAGAAAAAGTGAAAATACAGGACATACCCAAGGTCATAATGGCAAAAGAGTCTGTGATGAGGTCAGGATTTCAACCCAAATTTAATGAGTTTTCATCACCTGTGACAAATGAGAGAAAATCAGACTTTAAGGCATGGGATTTCAGTTAGAGAGGGAAGGGAGAGGGGAAGCATGCTTGTTCATTTGAGCCACAAATGGATAAGGACATTCCCCTCCTCTGGAGCACGCACTTAGAGCCCATGGTCACAACTTACTACCTCTCTTACGATCACTTTTTCTTGAGACACTCCTGGCACTCAGTTGTCTTAAATGTCCAAAGGGCAAGTTTGTCACTACAGAGCATCTCATCAAATCCAAGCAGAACTCTTTCACTTATTTAGATGAGAGATACTGTGTCTTCTTACAAGCATGCGTATTTTTAACAAACTTAGGAAGATGTGAAACGTAAGGGACTTGAGGATGGGCAATGAACTTGTAGCTAAAAATTATTTTTCATAGCTTCTTATGAAAATGATTAAATGACTTCTACATTTTCTCCTTATACACCAACATGACTGGAAATCATGGGCTGGGAGGAACAGACTTAAATACTCCAGAGTAATGGAGTCACAGCAGCTTCAAAGGCCACAGATCTGAAGCAATGTGGGAGCTCATCAGGTACACCTTTCAGCTTCTACAAACTGATAAGGCCACAGCTCATATTTCCATGAGTACCCTCTGTGAGTGAGCCCAGCCTCTCAGAGCCTTGTCTAACCTGAGAGATGCTTCAGGGGAGAGTCTCTCCCGCATAAAATCTTCCCTGGCAGGGGCTTTAGTGTCCTGCCACATCTGCAGAACTAGCCCTCCCAGGCATCTATACCCTCTTGTTACTCTTCTTTGAGATGTTCTGTTCTGACCTGTTTTGCACTATAGAGCCCTTTGTGTGTGGATTTGCCCTTCTCTGGATGGGAAAGGACATAAATATTGTCCAACAGCCTGTCTCAGACTTCACCAGTGCTCTCAAGAGACAGGCAGTCAAAAGAACCAGTCTGTGCTGACCAAGCAGTCATCAGAGTATGAAAAATTCCTGGAGCAGGAACAGTGGCTACCTGATAATGTCTATATTAAAACGTGTGTCATTTTTCACATGGATTTAATCTGTTCTTTAATTTGAGTCCTAAAAGCAAGAACATGGTAACTTGGGGCTTTTGTCAGGTAGTAAAAGCCAGTCTCCAGAATAACTGGTGAGAGATTGTTTCCATGGAAAGAGCAGGTATATAACAGCAGACTCTATAAGATAGGATGTATAGGACAGTAGAGAAAAGAGGACCTTAAAATAAGTGCTTACAATTTTTCTTTCAGGAGAAGCCCTTTCAGAATGATGCAGAGAAGGTGCAAACTCTTGCAAGGTACTGTGAACAGTTATCATGCATTAGAGCATATTTTCTTCTCAGGGAGGGAAATCCCAGCCCCACATATGCCACAGGACGCTGCAGTCAGGATTTTACACCCTGTGGTTCCTCTGAATGAGCAGTGACCCTGCCAGGTACTCCCAAACGCAGGTCAGCTCTCCAGATCAAATTTGAGGGTGATAGCCTCAGCTTGGGAAAAGAACATATGACTGTCAGATGGCAGTCCAGCTTTGTGGAAGAAACTTCCTCTGGACCAAAAAACTTATTGAATGCACAGATGTGTAATTTAATTATATATATATAAATAATAAGCCACATTGTCTCACCTTCCTGCCACTCCAGCATGCTTTTTCTAGGAAATGCCATCTTCACATCACTTTTTTTTCATGAGATACACAACCTCCATGCTCCAGAGTGGTAGTGGTGCAATAAGCCTCTAGAACTCCTGCTTTGTGAATTTACTCTGTAATACAGAACAAATTTGTCAAGACACCTGGCTTTAAAAGGTTTCCCAATATAACTGCACATTACTTTCACCAACAGAACAAAGATGAGGTTGGGTAAATTGATAGACTTAAATATTTTTGCTGTTGTCGTGGGTTTGCCTAGGGACAATTTTTACCACACCCCCTAACACAATTGCTCTAAGTTGATCTAAGTTGAGAGAAGGTTTATGCAGACAAAAAAGATATGATTGAGGAGAAATAATATTAGGATTTATTACTAGTAAAATAAAAACTAACCAACTATATCTATAACAATTCTAATTAAGTAAAAGCACTATCATTTACAGAAATACCCCTCCCCACTTTGTATCAGTCCAGGAGGAGAACCAGTGTCCTTTTCCACTTTCAAAGCTACAGGTCTTCTAAACAATTTTTCAGTATTTGAAAGTTCCTCTCTGTTATCTCCGGGACGACAACTCTGACTCGTTGCAGCTGGAACAGTTTCTCTCTGTCTCTTTCTCTCCTCTGTGTCGACCTCAAGGCTGGGCCTACCTCCCTCCTGGGCTAAGGCTGAAGGCTGGGGGTCACCCAGATCCTGTAAGGTCTTCCATGGATTACAAGGGGACACGTGTTTTCCATGGTCTTCACCACAGTGTCACAGGGGAAAATGGCTTTTGAGTCCACCCCTGTTTCCTGTGGGGTCCCTTCCCACGGGAATAGTCCATGACAGACCTCTCCTCAGTGGGTCCACCCATAGGGCAACAGTTCTTCCATTCTCTGCTGTCTCTTAGGGTCACAAATGCAGCATCAATCCCTCTGTGGGATCCTAAGATCTTACCTGGGCCATCTTGCTCCAGCATAAGACCTCTCTCCGTGGCCACAACTCACCATCAAAACTCTGTTTCATCTCAGGCCTCCCACGGAGCCACATCTTTTCATGTACTCATCTGCTCCAGCTCTGCTCAGGTGTGGGCTCCTTTAAGTTGCAGACAGGGTTGTCTCTGCTTCCCAACAATCTTCCACAAGTGGCAGAGATGTTTAGATTTCAGTCTTTTCCCTGCTGAAGAGAGAGAGGGAGAGAGGGGAGAAGGAGCCCTCCTTTCGGACTTTCTCTCTCCAGTTGCTGCTGCTGCCAGCGCTGACCTTGGAGGCTGTGGCTATCTCTCTGGCTGGAATCCTTTCTGCAGCAGCCCTGTTCAAGTCTTCCTTTAAAGTTTTTTTTTTCTTCACTCTGTTACATGTCTGGTCAGAGGGGCTTCAGTGTTGCCCCTGCCCCCGGCCCAGGGCCTGGGGAGGAGAGAGGCCTGGCCCCCTTAGAGACCTGCCACCACCTCCTACATGGCTCCTCAATTTCTTCTGTGCAACAACCTTCTCTTCCATTTTCTTACATATGTAATTGGCAAAGGTGTTACCAAAACTTCTGATTGGTTTTGCCCCAGAAATTCACCTGGACAAACTACTTATAACCCCCAAAGAGGGGGGACTTTTGCAAACCCATGACAGCTGTTCCTGTTTCATGTTTAGCTTCTCTTTTTGGGTTCATATACTGACTTTCTGAGAGGAAAGTTCAAGAGGGTTTCTGTGGCAAATTTCTGTTTCATGTGTGTATATACTTTTTTTTATTTTTTTAAACTGGGGTCCTAAGTCATGAAAATTTTTTCTCTGCTGCCTTTTGTGTTTGTGTCAGTGTTTTACATTCCTCTTAAGCCTCCCCACACTCTTCCCCCTGATTGTTTGTAAGCCTTTTTGTGAACACCTGGTTTATCCTTTCTTGGGTTTAAGGATTTTTCCTGTCTACAGACTACCACCTTACAGAAAACTTGGAGGGGCAGTTCTTCCGCAATCTAAATGAAAGCTGCTGCTGCTGCTCTTTAGGTAGACAACTGACCACATGAGCTGGACTTCTTACTTAACAAAGATTTCCCTGATACATCACTGTTTGAGCCTAAATTGAATGCAGTAAACATAACCCTCAATCCAACATGAAAGAAAGAGAGATCATTTTGATGACAGCTCTTGATCACAGTTGAAAAAGAGAATAAACTTTGCATGGAAAGGAACAGAGGCATGCTCCAAGTGCAACAGTTTGTGTGGAGGGGGATATTCAGGGGAGAAGGGAGGAAGAAAGGAAATAGAGGCCATGAATGCTGCTCTGTGGGCTAGAGAGAGCTTAGAGAAAGAGGGTCAGTTACTACTGGGTTTACAAGAAAGGATCCTTAAAGGATCAATGACTTGCATTGAACTCTGCTAATCAATACCTTCTGATGGTCTGGATCCTTATCAGGTGTGTTGTTGCTATTACAGTAAATGCACACATGTGATCCTCTGATCTGGAGACGGTTCAGAGCAAATCAGTGAGGTTAGACATAAAATGCAGTCCAGGCCACTCTGTTCAGGCCCTCAGCCTTGTCTGATGAAGAGTCCAGCCTCTCCACACAGACTAACTGAACTGCTAGAAACACGTCTACCATCCTCGTACCCCTGGTTTGCACGTCTGTGCATGTGTGTTTATTTATTAGTATTACTTGAAAATTACTATTCCTGACATCCTGCAAAATCTCAGTTTAATCCACAATGGGTTAAATGCCCACTGTGTGGCATTTTACGGCACAGAAACAGACAGCTAGACTGCCTATGCTGTAGGCATGTAACAGGTATGAGCCAGTATCTCTGATGCAGTAAGAGAACTTTAAACTTTTGGAGCAAAGCCAGGCTTCACTCATTCTTTCCTAAGGCTAGCACTGTGGAGTGCTAGTCCTCATGCTGGTTTAATTTATTGAGCTGAACATAAGAGTGCAGACTATCTTCTTAAAAGTGGGTAAGAAAAAAAATGAGACAACAGCAAACAAAAGTACAGAATTTAAACAAAAATAACACATTGGTTAAAGGACTTGTCTCCAATCTGAAGATTAACCCTGTTGTTTTCTCTTAAAATGTCAACATGCTGCCTTTCGTTTTGTTTGGATGGATGACTAAGAGCTTCACCCACTGGTGGGAAAGTCAGTTCTCTCTGGCACATTCTTGATCTGAAGAGCAACAACCTGTGCAAACAGGGGCCATGACACCCTGTGTCAGAGCACTCAGACAAGGACTGTTGCATCAGCATGGGACAGGCACCAGCCTGGGAACAAGCATCCCAGACAAATGGTGGCAGGGTGAGGCCTGGAGAAAGCAATTTTTCATAAACCTGTCCCATTACCTCCATGGAGAGCAAGCTTTGCCAGACCCCATGATCTTGTCATGCACTGTATTTTAAAACAGTTAAAAAAAAAAAAATCCTGGTTTACTGTAAAGTGAGGGATATTTAAGATTTTAGGGAAGATTATTTCTCGGGATATCTTTTCAAAGCTCATCCTAAGATACTACATACAATATGCAGTTACTGGTGTAACATGAACTTTTATTAAACACTTTTATTAAAATGAGATACTGAGCTAGGATACCAAAATAGCTGTGAAGAAAGCAGAAATCTGCAGTTATCCTTATATGTTAATCTCTTTTAAAATAATCAACGAGAACAGCAAAAATTTTGCAATAACCAAATCACTAAGTGTGTTAATCAGTGACAGCATGTAATATGGCATGGTTTAATCATGTTTACACAAACTATTTTATTATAATATGAAGTGTTCAGTCATATCATTTTAAATAATTGCTGGGAGTTCAGTTATAATGGGTGTCTGCCTGTTCCTGTGAAAAAGAAAGTCTCTTTAAAATATAGGTGAAAATAGAGGATAAAGTCTCTACTTGATTACATCACTGCACAGTACAGATGTGGTATGGCCTTGCACAGAGCTTTGAAGAAGTTATTCACTGAAAAAAACAGCTCAATGAGTTGCAAGAACTCCAGAAGTAAAAGATATAGCAGAGAAAAGACATTCCTTAAAAAAAAAAAAAAGTTTACACATTAGAGAGCTTACTCTTTATCTTGCAAGTGTCATTTCTGTGACTTATGGTTTTACTTTCATGACACTGCATGGCCACAATAATGTGAGATGAATGTAAGAGCACTGGAAAGGGTCTAGAGCCATCCAAGCATCATTTGTGCCACTGGCATCGTGCCTGGAGATTCATAATCAAAGCATTCAAAACATACAAACTATGGGGCATTATGCAGGCAACATCAAACAGGGTGCCTGGCACCAGGGAACTCTTCCTAAACCCTTTCATGAAAGTAGACAGTTACAATGAAAACAGGATGATGTTCCTGACTGACAGCTTAGAAAACCGGGATGATTTATCCAGTGTCTTCAGCACTAAAAAAAGTAACTACCCTCTGAGATCTCTGACAGTCACATATTTATGTAAAAATTATCTTTAGGTAAGAGTGTTAAAAACGTGGAAGTAATAAATAAGTAGACATTGAAAACAATTTTTAAGAAAACGAACTAATAAAACATTAATACACAAATAAGTAATAAACTAGTTTATATCAAAAAATAAATTATTTACTACTTTAAACATAATTAAACATTATATAAACAAATACTGGAATAGCTTTCCACAGAAGGGAAGCTCATGAACACCTAGAGTTTTTAATGGAAGACTGGAGACAACTTTTACAAGAGAAACTGTCCAGTAGTTCATACTGAACACTTGTGTGCCTTCAAGACTTAAAATTAAGGACTTTGACAATCCTCACTCTTTATTCACTTTCCATGTGGACATAAAAAGAAAATTTTTTTAATTACAGCTGAAGCAGAAATGGCACTTCTAAAAATATTTCATATTTAACTGAATTTTTCTGTTTTGCAGTGTATTCAAGACAAAACTGTCTGTGTTTCATCAAGGGATTTGTATGAAAGTCATTTTCCTAGTCACAGGGACCAAGGCAAAACAAATAACTACTTACTGAGTGTGTATCTGAGAGAATTTCTATCCCAGTATGTTTGAATACATGTTTGAATGTATTAAAGGAGCCAGAGCAAAAAATCATGGTTA
Source organism: Lophotriccus pileatus (assembly GCA_035583135.1). NCBI lineage: Eukaryota > Metazoa > Chordata > Aves > Passeriformes > Tyrannidae > Lophotriccus > Lophotriccus pileatus. Next base: position 6,235,349 of record JAWWES010000094.1, on the reverse strand, counting down.
TTAACATAATGTGATTGCCTGAGGCCTCAGCTTCTGCCACTTCTCCTGCTGAAATTCTTCTGTTTCTTTAAATACATCATGAACAGGCCAGAGAATGAGTAAGAAAGATGGGTTTTTATTTGCAGGGATAGGGAGGACATGTAGTCACTGCTCAGGAGACTTGGGCTCACCTTCTACTATGACCTTGGTCCATATGAGCTATAGACCCTGCCTCCCTCCTTCTTACTTTTGACAAAAGTCCAAAACCAGGGTAAGCCACAGCACTTTTCTGTAAGAGAGCATTATAGAGAAATACCAGGTGCTTAAGATCTCTATTCACTCACTTAAGTTGCTCAAGTGGTGCATTTGTCCTTGATTGGACAGCTGCCTTTTGTATGGATATTCTGTGATTTAATGTCCTTTCCTCTGAAAGCTGTATGTAGAAGGAGAGTGTGCATATTTCAGTCAGTTCTTCACTGTCAGTGACTGCTTGTCAAGCTGTCAGTTAGTGTCAGAGAGACTTAGGAATTCTAAGTCCAGAAGGGACATTACTAAATGCTTAGAACCACACCAGTGCTGCTGCCTTCTCTTCTATGTTATCTACATTTTCAGAAATTGTGTCTGATTTCCTGTGAAGCAGAGCCAGAGGTGATAAAATCTGCCTGAACTGCTTTGTCTTCATATAGAAATAGGAGCCTCCCAAAGCCTTGCAAAATTACCCCAGTGGTTCCATGTGGAAGCAGCTCTGTAGAACACAAATTAGAGTACAGAACACAAGGACAAGGACAGGCAGGGTTAGATCTTGGAGTACCTCAAAACAGGGGTCGATGGAGTGAAAATGGAGCACCACACCCGAGGTCACACATCTCCTCTGGGAAATAAGTATTGCAGAATCATCTCCAGATGAAGTGCTGCTGGACCAAAACAGAGTCAGAGAAGAAAGAAATATTTTATCCTGTAATGTATAGTGAAATGCCTGCCTTATTTTGCATTAAATAAGAAAGCCTAGGGTCTCTAACGCTCCTTCCCTGCCTCATGAAACAAACAGCTGGCAAAAGAGATCTGTGTTTCACCTTTATGTGTATGTGAATTAAGCTATACCACTTTATGTTATGTGCATCTCCCCATACTGCTTGAATTTTACACAAATGCACACGTTTTGGGGTTTTTTTTCCCCCTGTAGCATGAGTAGACATTGTGTGACAGCAGGAGGCCAGTAGATTTAAATACTCTTGGAGGTGTATAATTTTTATCACAAGGAAATGGTCAATGTACCAGCTGGAGGACAGGCATAACCCAATATATCTTGGAGATATTGTGGTACAAATAGATAATATTTTAAGTGTTTTCAAAAAACTGAATTCCTGGAGTCAGGCATAACTGTCACCTTCATCTCAAGCTGTTTAAAAACCACTGGCTTTTCCTTTTGTTTTTGAACACAACAAAAAATACTAATTTAACACAAAATTTAATGTATGTTGAGGTTAATCAAATAAAGGAACATGCTATTTTCCTTCTAGTTTGCATTTTCTACCATTTTCCAGTGGGACAGAGAGAAAACAACTAAATAATTTATGGGAGAAAACAACTAAATAACATAAAAGGCGGGACTATCACTAGGGCTCAGTTTTACTAACTATGCACCCTTGCATGAAGGATTCTCTTATGATCTATTACCACCCCATTTAATGGCTTCTCCTTACACCTACAGACTACAAACATTTGGGTTCTGTAACATCACATTTTGCCATCTGCAAAACAAAATATGCTCCTCACAAGTGTCTCCAGAAGGCAAAGCTACAAAGTGTGACAGGTTATGACAGTGAGAAGTGAGGAGACACTACCTATTGTGAGTTCAAAACCACAAAACCCTACCAGCTTTCAGAGCACTTTTTGATGCCACACAGCTTTGAAGAAAGCTCAGCCTAATGAGATTTTCATTATAGTTTGCATCACACAACCTGAGAGAAACTGCAGGAACTACGAAGCATCAGAGTGGTGGTCAAGAATTCCTGGCATTGAAAGTACCTCTGTCCTGTCTCAGTTCAAGCTCAGAAGACCCACATGTGTGACAAATGGCTTTGTCCACTGTTTGGAGAATGTTTTGACCTTACAATAGCAACTTTCCTGCCAAAACCTGCAGGTAGTGTCTATTATCTATAGGAAAAAAATATGGTGCTATAAAATAGTTTCTAGACTGAACCTGCCTTTCATCAGGCAGTGAGGAAGGCAGGCAGAATAAGTTCAGGTCTGTCAGCACCTGCTTCAGGAGACATGTTCATGCTAATATCAAGCCAAGCAGTGATTCAGCCAATATAATGACTGAGATACCTTTGCTGTGTAAGTGCAACAGTGCAGAACAAAAGCCAGCTCCAGTGGAGCCTTGCTGAGCCTGTGGCAAGAACAGGCAAGGCATAGTCAACGTGTGAAGAAAAGAAAACCAACTTAGTTTTACCACTCAAGTGATAGTGAGCCCTGAGTTAACTGGTTCATAGGGGGATCTGGGCAGTCAGTTTTTCATCAGGACCACAGTTATCTGATCTTGGTTTTTTGAGCTGTAACTAAAATAAAAGTGATGCAGTGTTTTAAGGGAGACTTTTTTTGTGAAATTTCAAATTTGGTTTGGCAAACACAGGAGGTTTTCAACACTAAACTCTGATAAATTATCTTTTCACCAACTAGAACCACAGCATGAAGGTGAAGGCATGTTGAGGTGAATATCTAAATAGTTACAAGAAAAAACTAACTTTCTTGGACTGCATTTTATTCTTTTGGGGTTTTTTAATATGTATGTATATATATATGTATAAAAACAAAAGAAACATTGGAACATACATAATCGAAATTACTGGTACTGGCTTAGCTCAAGTTGGCCCCCTTATTTCTTTTCTCATATAAGTACTGTAATATACAACTTCTGTGATATTGTCAGATCTTGATAAACAAAAAAAACTTTAGTGGGACACTCTGTTATTCTCCCAAAATATATTGTGGTATGACAAGAATATCTTCCGGAACACTTTTAAAACCAAATAATGCATTGAATAAAAAATGTATATGCTTTCTCTGTACACGGTGTGAAAAACTCAGTCAAGGAATCTGCAATCTTGAAGCACAAAATGTAAATTTTCTGTTAGTCTGTGAAACCTTGGAAAGTATGGAATTTTCTGAGGGTACAAATATATTGTTGAAGAGATCTATGATTTTTCATTCTGAAAATAGCTTTTCACCTTACAGAGAATGGTTTCAAGGATGAAGAGCAAACAAGGGGACAAGAACAAGAAGACTTAGGAATTTAAGTATAGACATTTCTACTACTAAATATGCATATATATATATATATATATATAT
>JAWWES010000094.1:6208442-6219729 GCA_035583135.1 Lophotriccus pileatus | reverse complement strand
AGGGAGTCCTTGTATCTCCTCTTTGGGGCTCCTCTCTTGCAGCAGCCAGTGGCGAGTTCACCATAGAGCACAATCTTTGGGAGTCGGTGGTCCTTCATCCTGGAGACGTGTCCTGCCCAGGGCTGTGCTCTCAGCAGCATGGCCTCAATACTCATGACCACTGCCTGTTCAAGGACAGACGTGTTGGTCATATAATCCGTCCAGTGGATGTTTAGGATTGTACGGAGGCAGCGTTGATGGCAGCGTTCTAAGAATCGCAAGTCTACTCTTTTATATTGGTCTGAATCATGGATCATTTACTGCAACCACTTACAACTCTTCTCCAAATACAACAATAGCTAAAGGAGGGGCAAGGAAAACCTCCCTTCTTTGTTGGACATGGGGGAGAACACAGTCAGATGAGGAAAAGGCTGAGGTACTTAACACCTTCTTCGCCTCAGTTTTCAACAGTAAGACAGGTTGTCCTCAGGACAGCTGGCTTCAGGAACTTGTAGACAGAGACAAGAAGCCAAATAGCCCCCTTGTAATCCAGGAGGAAAAAGTTTGTGATCTGCTGAGCCACTTGGATCCTCACAAGTCCATGGAACCAGATGGGATCCACCCAAGGGTGATGAAGGAGCTGGCAGAAGAGCTTGCCAAGCCAGTCTGCATCATTTACCAACAGTCCTGGCTCTTTGGGGAGGTCCCAGATGATTGGAAGATGGCAAATGTCACACCTATCCACAAAAAAGGCTACAAGGAGGACACAGGAAAGTACAGGCTTGTCAGCCCGACCTCGGTCCTTGGTGTGGTTATGGAGGAGTCAGCACTGTTCATGTGTAGCATATAAAGTTGATGATAGACACCTATATCCTAAATGACATTACAATTGTTTATCTTTAAAATTATTAGAAAACCCCACTAGTATACTCATTGTCTTTTGGTAGTGTGCTCAGTGTTTTCAATATGTACTGTTGGTACTAAAATCTACAGATGAAGAAAATATGTGTTTTAGTAAAACGTTTAAAATGGTACAAGTATTTTATTCATATTCTTCTCCTAGACGTGTTGTTATCCAGGTCTTATTTTGTAACTCTTGCACATCAGAAGCTGTTTCCTTTACATTTGGGGCACATTTAAAAGACTACACAATACAGAACTTTTTTTTGACAAATATCTGAGAACGTTTGAAATGGCTATTCTGTCTTTAGACACAAGGAATTTCTGCCCAGCCAAGGCTTTTGAAAGTCCTTTTCTAATTCAACACACACACACACACACACACACACACACACGCACACACACCCCAAAAAAAAAACCAAAAAAAAACCAAAAAAAAAAAAACAGGCAAAGAAATGTAAACTCAATTTAAGACAGTAGAGAAGGTAATGAAGTTACAAGCAGGAGTGCTCAGCTAAGGCAAAGCATTATAGTTCTGATTAGTCCTGAATCCACTGAGCAAAAACAGGTTGTTCATGCTTCTTTTTAATGCTACTTAATTCATTTCTCTAAAGATACAAATGTGAGTTGCATGACATCCCAGTTGAGTTTAGAAATGTCAGCAAAGACAACACACTCACCATGTCACTCACATGCCAGGTGATCTGAGGATAATGCTCTCTAAAGGCCTTGGCATAAGTATTTCTAGAGCTCTTTGATCTCATTACAGAAGGCAAGGTGTGTCTACAGATTCTTCTGCAGGGAAGATTTAGCTAATTGCTCTTGAGCAATTTTCTGGTTTGTCCTCTGCCTGGCAAGTACTAGTTCCACACCTAGTGCAGCAAAGGACATGTGTCACTGTCACCTGCCATGTCCCCAGTTTTTTAAATAGATACTGTGTTCATGGGAATCATTAAACTTGTAGTTCATTATATCATGGAAATAATATCTTTAAACAATTAATCACAATCCTATGTTGATTTAAGATAATGTAATGTGGTATCCTAAAGTCAATATTTTCCTTACGCTTTCTGTACAAACTGACAAAACCTGGCTTACTCTGCTCATTGTGTTACATTCTGTTCTCATTCACTTACAAAAACTTGTGTAGTAACACACATAACTCAAAATAGAATCAATGCCTCTGACTCAGAGAGAAACGTCACTCCCAGTACAAAACTTCAGAAGGAAGAAGCAACCATGTTATGGTGATGGTTTTTCACAGCAATACTGTAATTTTAAATTCTCCAGAACCAAAAGTGCAAATCCAGATCCCAAGGAAAACTGGTTCCAGGAAACTACTTACACAGAGGAACAGTTGAAAGAGGCTAGAAAAAAACTGTCACCAGCAAATGTGTGAACAAAGGATATCAAAGCCAGGAAAAGCACTGCAAAATACTATGGTCACTCTGCTCTTTCTGTTTATTAGGATCAGTGGATTAGAAACTGCACAAACCAAACATCACATCTCAGGGACCATATTTAAAAATGAGCCATGTGCTGTCTTCTGTGAATTGCTCCAGTCCCTTCCTGAAATTTGTCTCACCAGTTGCCAGTGTTTCCCTTTGTGAATGCTGGGAAAAGACATGAAAGCTGTTGTCTTAACAGTGTAAACTCATGTGTTCATTTGTAATCAACTGGAGTGAAGCTCAAATGAAGAGCTATTTTTTTGCAGCAATGAAGAGTATAATAACAAAGATACATTCCAAATGTGAACACCTTTATCACAGAAAAGAATTACAAGAATGAGTTCTTAACCACTTGTCATGAAAAAGGAGAAGCAATTGAGCAGATACTGCCTGTAGCTCTCATTTGGGGTAGCACCAGAGAAATTTTTATATCATCATACCTAACTTTTTCAGCTGATTAGAAATCAAACAAGCTTTCAGGCCTAAAGAGGGTTGAAGGAGAACCAAATCTGTGGTTGTGACCTGACAGAATAAGTAGTACTGGTTGTGTGTTGCAAATACACACAAGAGTGGAGAGGAAAAATGTGCTTTCATATCGTGAGTTCACCCTAATACATCTGGTCCCAAGGCAATTGTTAGAATTAGTGTTAGCAAATAAATTCCTAAATTTGGGGACATTTAATAAATGGAACATTAAAAGGGCACATTGTCTTTCCAGAAGCTGGATAAGAATGTAAATTATTAAAAGAAACCAGACTTTTAGTAGTGAAGGAATTTTCATAGCAATACTAAAATGACAAAAATATCTGATAATATTAGGTGATATCATTTTCACTTATTCTTTACTGGCTCATTAAGAGAGAAAGTAGTTCAAACAGGCTGATATTTAGGGAACAAGACTCATTACCAAATCTGCCCATTAATGTGCTCTGCAACTATAGAAAATTTGTCTGCAAGTTTTAGTATCCCCCCACAAGGATGACCATTTTTTTTTTTTTGCAAATGTTTCTGCAGTTGAGCTCTCATGTGATTTAGTATCTGCAGAGGGACATGGTGTCACCTTTCCAAACCAACCGTCTGTTGCTATGCACAATTTAATTTCCAAAAATCAGCATTTCAAGGAATGGAAAGTGTATTAATTTCATAGATGACTCTTTTGAACTGAGTAACTTAAAAGCTGTTCAGCAACCCAATAACTTTTTTTGCAAATCATTACTACTTTCAACAATAGCAAAGTATTTCACTGACAGTGTTTTGTTAGCACTGGTATTAACTGAAGAAAACCAATGGTCTGCATACTCACATACCTACACCTACAAAAGCATGTCTGGTAGTATGAGTCTGGTAATAATTCTAGAACTATAGTACCTACTTTCTCTGAAGAGACAGCGATATTTTAACTGACTGACTATAAACCCCGTATGGGCAGACTAATCATAAGCTGCCAGTGAGTCTCCCTCTAAACTAGAGCCTTCAGGCAGCACATAGAGAGAGGTTGCCTTAGCAACCCCCTTGTAGAGTCCCTGTTGCAGAAGTGAGGGACCCTTTTAGAGAGGAGACAAATCATGATAGATGAAACTCCTTTGAAAAAAGTCTCCCTCTAAAACTTTGCAATTGGGTGAGGAAGAAGTGGGAAAGCAAAGGAGGTTCCCTATTTCTGCTGCGGGAAAAAAGTTCCCAAAACATTCTCAGTAGCATTATTTATGCACTCAGGTAGAATTATTCTACTCCTAAAGATACACTTCTTTGTGGTGCAGGGGAATGCAAGGAGCTACAAAGAGTTAGAGAAGAGCACTGCCATCTTGTTGTAAATTGAGTGGAGCCCTGCAGGAGCTCCTATGACAAAGCGGACTGGATCTCCTACCACAGACTCCAGCTGACGGGGGAGTCACTCCCAAATCCAGAAGGAGGGAGGGACTTAAATCCCAGACAAACTAAGTACAATGAGTAATTAATTCAGCTCTCATGTTTAGTAATCTTCAGCTGTATACAGCACAAATGTAAATAAGTACACAAAGCTGGTGGTGCCAGAGCTGTTTGTTTGCAAGAGTGGAAACCTAATCAACTTTGCATCCTGTTGAGCTTCAGAGTATGAAGAAGAATCAATAAGATTAGAGTCTCCACTTTTCAGCAAATCAGATATTAAATATAACATGCCTCAAAGTATATCAATGTCTTTCCTTAGCTAAGAGATGAGGGTAATTGGAAAATGGAGATGTCTGATGCCATGTATTTAATTTTTTTCAACAGAAAATTCCCAGTGACATAATACCAAAGTTGTTGAAGAAATCTTAATAAAAACTTGGGAGTTAGGTTTTTTGTTGTTGTCTGTTTGGTTGTTTTCTGTAAAAATCAATAAGTGAAAAATCTTGTTCTGAAACGTGCCTATGGGAACCTTCAAGAGAAGTTGAGTTCTTGGCATTTCCATTTTCCACAGATTCTAGATTCAATTTTAGGACAAAAACCACTGTTTTTTGGTAGAGGCAAAGTAACATAATATGGCTGCTATTCAGATGTAACGGGAATTGTCTTTTGTTCTAAAAGCATTAAATGCTCAGGGAAAAAATACTGCATTTTCTGTGGACAGTAAGCATGATGTCTGAGGACCAGAAAAGAGATTTAGAAGCCAAATTTTTTCTCTCAGACAGTTTCCATCAATATTTTTCTGTCAATCCTCATAAAAGCTGAAGACACCTCATATTGCGCTTTTATCAGATTTCATTGCTTTTACATCCTTAAAATGCATTTCTTTAGGGTGAAAACATATGGAAAGATTGGAGATGTAGAGAATAGGAGTATGTGGCATAGAACTGGTGGTAGAAATAGGAGATTGAGAAAATGACTAGTTGCATTTATAGCTTAGTTTTGTGACGACAAACACTCGGTGTCAATTGGCTCAAGTTATATATATTTTTATATATGTATTCTCAGAGTGTCTGATCCCCCTATTGTAAGGTAGGAGGATAATGTTGAAAATGTCTCTTTACTGCCAGGTAACATTCTTTTCTATATCTTACAGACTCAGTCTTGTGGAAAGCATGTTTGTTTATAAGCTCTCTCCGTCCATTACAGCCATTCACTGTGCATTTCTGCACAGATTATATTTGCCACAGCTCCTCCTCTAAGTCACATAAGATCCTCAGATCAATGTCCAAACCTCAATTCAGTCCTTTGTTCATATTATACTGAGGATCTAGGAAGGAAGGAAGGAAAGAATGAAAAATGAAAGAGAGGAAGAGAGAGAAAGAATGAGCAAAAGAGAGAAAAAAACAAGCAAAAAAAACCAAGAAAGCAAGCAGGAAAGAAAATTAAAGAGAACAAGAAGGAAAGAAATAAAAGGAAAGAAAACTCAACATAGAGGAGCAAAGTAATCCCCTGTGACTTGCTTTAAATGGAATTTCTCTGGAAAGTCATTTAGCCCAAAGGGTAATAACAGCAGATTCCCACAATGTCTTGATGGATTGGTGTGAATGAGTCATATCTTGACTTTTTCCAGTACGTTTCGTAAGCTTTACACTGGGCAACCCCAGAATAAACTTTGAAGTGGACCCTGGTTTTCCTGACCTCTGAATTAGCTTCTGGCCATGACAGGTTTCAGTGGGGCCAAGAGTGACTTTGGGTTTGTTTGGTTGAGTTCTTTTCATTTTCCAGCAATGCAAGACTGGAGCCTTTGTGCTTTACAAGGACAGCTACTTAGGCTTTGTGTGAATTGTTTGTAAACAGCTCCATATGCTAAACATGGCTTTGTCCCTTTGCTGAGAACTTGGGGCACATAAGTGAAATAAAGCTCTCACTGTATAACGTCAGCCCACCAGGGACTGAGTTTGAGGACCTGTCCTCCCAGCTATGAAAGCCTCATTTGATATGTTGAAGTGAGTTCATGAGAGAAGACTTGTGCGTGAGAGCTGCAATGAGCTCCCATGTTGTATGGACTGAGCACAGACAGAAGAACTGTGGCTCATGTTCCACTGCCACTTACATAAGGCTCAGGAAAAAGTGGCTTTAAAATGTAGATTAGGCTCCAAGTCTGCCCTGCTTTCACTGTCTGAAACCATCCTAAAGGCCGATGGCTGTGAAGAGTATGTTGCCAGTGATTTCCATCCAGGATCTGCTCTAGCTGGGAACCAAATTAACGATGTGGTATTTGGCTCTGCTTACCTTGTCACCTTCCACAGCTTTTGCTTTTCTTTGCCTTGTGCACAACTAAATCCAAGCATTTTCTTACAAAAACAAAGCTTCTATTTATCACAGTGCCCCAAGAAGCCTGACCTGATACTTCCATAACATGCAGAATTTGAACACCCATATGCTTTACTAACATGCAACCTGTCATTCCGAGTCAGTTTTGGAACAACTATAAAGCTAAAACAAAAAGGTTGATTCTTGATGACACATCCCTGACTCAGTTGGTCTTAAAAAAGCAGGAGGTTTCTTTGCCTAAACCTGCCAGTGGAAATCTGACACCGTTTGGTGGTTAGCAATGAAACAGAATGGTTTCGATTGCCACATGAAATGAAACTGCAGTCGTTTTTCACTGGTCGGACGTTGGCCAGACAATCCATTGAAAAATGCATTGTAGCTGTAGTGAAGACATAGCATTGTGTTTCTAATTGGAGATATGGTAGGAACCTCATTTTCACCTTAAACAAGTGCTTGCTTGTTCTACTGTTTCTTGCATTCAACCTGAAAACAAAAATTCCAAAAAGTTATAGTGGCTTAAATTTGTTGACTTGCCAAATAGCAAAACAGAAGGAGCCCATATGGCAATGCTCTCCTGCTTATCACTCCCCCTTTTTCCAGTGAAAGTTAGGCAGAATCTCCTTTGTTAATATATAATAGTTTCTATTGGAAAGCCTGTCTGAAAAAGTGCAAAACATCCTCTTCAGGGAATATATTTTATTTGTTGATGTCACAGTGAATTTTCTTATAATTTTTTTTTTTATCTGCAAGAACATTACATTTAACACCTGCCTGTGAATAGGCATATCACAGCAAGAAAAAAATTGATAACCACATACATTGAAAATGTCAATCAGTCTGAAGGTCATCAGACAGAAAGCACATAGAGTGCTAGATGACTAAATTAACCGTGAGCTCAACAGAAGCCAAGACCTTGCCAAGAATTTTGGGCCACGTCTGATCATGTAGTTTTTAACAGTGTCTGTGCAGTAAGTCTGTGTGTCCAGAAGCCTTGGCAAGTGCCTTTCTGAAGTCTTGGTAGCATGGGATGCTGGGCATCTGACAGCAAAAAACAAGGTTCAACTGTTGCTATGTGGTGCCATCAAACCCCTTGACATCTGGAAGCTCTGCTGAGGCTGCTGTGCCTGACAGCAGGCAATATGCTTTGGACAAATTAATACTTTCCATTTTCTATATTGTCTGAAGTTTACTTTGTTGCAAAGTGTGACACTGTCATGAGCTTTATTATAGGTCCATGAAACAAAGAATGCAGTTTTACAGACAGACACTTCTTTTGTCTAGGATTTGACACCAATTACAGCTTCTTGCCCTATTTTCTGCTTCTCAGACAGTTTTTGAGCTATAACATTGTCTTATGTTTCATCTTTCCACTACTCAGTTTCCTCATTAGTCTCTCTTGAACTGTGCAGAGAGCTGGAATAATTAAGATGCTGCTGAGTCCTTCTTTCAGCTGCAGAAGAGCATTAAAGTACTGAAAAGGAATGAAATGCCTCCAAGGGAAATCATGCTGATTTGTCCCTGTCATACTTGTGGTTATATGAATGGGGAAATCCCAAACTGAAAAAAAATTATTTTTGGATACACGTACTAAAGTAAAGGTTTGAAAGGCTTCATCTAGTCAGACAGCAAAACTAGGGAGTGATGATACAAAATAGAGAAATGTCTTTTTATTGTCATTGATAGTGGGTGCATCAAAGTCTGACAAATTTTATTTTGAGATTACCCTTTAAATGTTGTTTCAGATTTTAGTTCAGATGGAGAACAATCAAACCAGTGTCTTCCAGAAGTCTTTGCCAAACTGGGACAACAAGAACATACTCCTGCAACATCTCTCCAAAACTTAACTAGATGTATTGCATTAAGAAAACAAGAGAAGAAAATGAGAGTGTAATCTCAAGACATCCTTCAGAGTCTTTTCTACTCCAGAGGATTCCAGTAGGAAATTTTCCTTACAGTTATTACATTGAACTCAATTGAATAGCTACTGGAACTCATAAAAAAAATAAATTCAACATTTCCAGATGATAAGTTTCCGCATCCTATGATTTTGAAAAAACTTTCATTTAAACACCAATGGGACTGACAATAACTGACTCAGAATTTAAAAAAAAAAAAAAAAAAAAAAAAGGCAGGATCACCTGGATTATGGATGAACCACTCCATTCCCCACATACACAGTTCTGGAATTAGGCTTGTGTGAAATCCCTTCTCACTCACATTGGAGCAATCTCTGGGATTTGGTAGAGGCTACTCAAGACTAAACTTTTCCAGTGAGATCTTTTGTGCTTATCAACCAGCCTTTCACAGATAAATGTTTTTTTCATCAGTTCAATTCCAATCAGCTGTAAAAACCTACAAAGAAAGAGATGGAAGTCCTGAAAGTGAACAAAAGAACCACTTTGTATTTTCAAAATACTTACATTAACTTATGTTTGTGGAATACTTTTAGAAGTAAATATTTCTGTAATGGATACAAAATCATGACTGCACCTAAAGCAGAATGATTGGACTTAACAGAGTTTCATTCTCTGTTCTTGGCAGGATGTGTGTGGATGACTATAATTTAATTTTGAAGCCAAATTAAGGCAACTCATCATGTTACATCTGTTGAGTTTTGAATATGCATGTAGTAAGCATGTGTGCTTTCCTGAAAGCTTTTTCCTAGAAGCAAAATGCATTGCAAAGATTTATACATCTGTTGTGTCATCTTTTGACATGGCTGATGAAAATTAAGGCGTAACCCCATGCAGGAATTTTGGTTGGGGGATATCCCTTGGCAGAAACGAAGATAAAATATTGAAAATTTTCATGGTGAATTATTAAGTAATATTTGGCAGACATGAATTTCCAGTCCCAAATATATTTATTTTAAAAATGGCTTGAAAATTGTTCTTCTTTTTCTCTATTGACTAATTACATTCTTCATATAACAGCAATAATATAAATAGTGGATGACTACATGTAGGAGTTCTTGAATATTCCAATGTGAACCAAAAATGCAAATATACAGCTATATTTCCTTGCATCTGGGGGTTTTGTTATTGTTTCTTTAATCATTCATGGTGGTAGTAGCAGACATGGACAAGAGCAAAAGAAGGACTTTATTATGTTCAATCTATCATTACCCACTGATTGCCTTTTCTCCACAGTGAGAAAGCTCATTTAAAAATCAGCTGCAGGCTATCTTAGTAGGAATTAGGAATAGTAATTGGACTTAGCCATGTGTCTTCAGATTAAAGAATTTAGTATTTGAAAATGCAGAATCAGAAAACAACAATACAAAGGCAACCTATTCCAAAAATCTAACATCCCGCAGAAGAAGGAACTCACAGCTTTTACAGAAGTCTGGTTGTAATGCCCTGAAGAAGTGGCAGCAAAGGAGGGCTTGATGAATACATAATTTCCTCCAAGGTAATGTTGTCCTCTGCAGTTTGCATTGTGACTCTCTGAGCCACAATTTAATTGCACTTGGAAAGGGACCTTTGCTTTGATAGAGGACACGTCTTCTGAGATGTTGGTCCAACACAAGGCCAGGGCAATCAAAGACAGCAAGTATCACTCATCTTTGCCAGACACTGAAAGGGGAAAAGCCATCAGCTAAAGGATTTATCAATCAACAGAAAACAAACATTTTGAGAATGCTCTTGAATCTCCCTCTCCTCCATGTGGTGTGAAGAGGATTACAGGCCTGAATACTTATCAGCCTAACTCACTTCTGTGGCTACTGATTTAAATCAGTTCCTCATTTATATTCCCTCAGATGGAAAATGGTCAGAGCCTTGGTGGCTCTGGGATTATGTTAGGCAGTTATGTTAGGACTTCTTCCTCACTTGTCTGTGTGTACCAACCACCTTGCAGGCAAAATAACTGTTGAATATTTAGCACAAGATGGAAACCCACCATACACATCTTCAGATGTAGATTCCCACTGCAAGTGGAGAGCAACCTGCAAAGGTGAAACTTCTCCTCAGTCTTGCTCAGTTTTCCCCTCATGGTATCTCTTAAAATACAGTAAACAAAGTATTTATGTGTCTGGGTGTAAATTTCTGTGTCCTTCAACAGCTTGAGTTGCTGTTCTCAGCATGAGTTTGGTCACTTCAGCATATTTCTCCAGGCAAAATGAGTGTACCTGTATTTCTGTAAACAAACACACACATGCATAAATCTGTTCATATTAGCCATTGTGTAGGAATGCAATTCTCTCAATTAGCCTTTAACCATGCTGTGGATGAAGTGATAGATCTGACAGGAGTTGTGTTGTGTGTACTTTAGTGCTGACTCTTCCTCTTGTTGTGGAGTATGTCCAGAGCAAACAATGCCAGTGAAATGGTTGCTTGTTAATCCTCCTGAGAAGAAGAGGTGAGGAAAGGTATCTGTTGCTTGTTAAATATCAAGCAGACAGAAACCATTAGGGTTTTTTTCCTTCCTCCTGTCTTTTCTTATTGAGAAAAGGAAACCCACCTTCACTGAGTGCTTCAGTCTTCCGTTTGCTGGTCATATTGCATTGAGTCATACTGCATTAATCTCCCAGATTTAATGGCAGGGTTTCCTTTTAGAATAGGTACTGGCTCCTGTCCATTTGAATAATTCCTCATTTATTTCCTTTTCACATTTTTTCCTGCATTGCACAACACATCTGTTCCTTTGTATCTGAAGGAAACCACTATTTTTCACTCTGCTTTCACAGACAGAAGGCTGTTGAGTACCAGAAATTAGGAAGGCTGGCTGGAGCCATCCTGCTTGCTTGTGGTGCCACCTTT
>JAWWES010000094.1:6188913-6202681 GCA_035583135.1 Lophotriccus pileatus | reverse complement strand
AAACAACCTCAAGCTGTGTCAGGGAAGGTTTAGATTGGATATCAAGAAAAATTTGTTCACTAAAAGAGTGGTAAGGTGGTAAAGGTTGAGTCACTATCCCTGGAGGGACTTGAAAGATGTGTAGATGTGGCACCTGGGCACACAGTTTAGTGGTGGATTTGGTAGTGCTGGATTAACAGTTGGCCTCAATGATCATGTTCAGTGAAACACATAGGGACCTCCCGATTAAAAAAAAAAAAAAAAAAAAGCAGAGTTTCAGAGATTTATAAAAATAATTCCAGGAACCTCCTTAGACCCTCTCTATCACAGAGAGTGTGAGGAAGCCCAGCATCAGAAAATATGATTTCCTTTAAGATGTCAAAAAGGACATGTAAGGAAAATTCAGACCACAGTGGTTTAACTGAGACCATTCTTTTTGAACAGAGTGTCTCATCAAAAAAGAATATCCTAAGAAAATCAGGTTTGAGAATCTGAAAATACGTAAGTCCACAGGACCCTGTAGTTGCCAAGCCACTCTCCATTGTATTTAAAAAGTCATGTCAGTCTGGTAAAGTTCTCAGTGACTGGAGAAAAGGGACTATCACAACCATTTCTCAAAAAAGATTAAAAAAAGGACCCTGGGAACTATCGACCAGGCAGTCTCAAGATCCTCCTGGAAATTATGTTGATACACGGAAGACAGATTAGAGACGTGATTAGAGACACCCAGCATGGCTTCACTAAGGGCAAGTCACACTTGACTGATAATTAAACTTCTACAAAAGCGTGACTGTGACAGTGGACAAGGGAAGAGCAACTGATGTCTTCTATCTGCACTCCTGAAGGACCTTTAGCATGGTCCTTTATGACATTCTTCCTTCTAAATTGAGAGAGATGGATTTGATTGATGGATGGTTAGATGGGTAAGGAAACTGGATGAATAAGTGACAGTTAATGTTTCCATGTCCAAGGGGGAACCAGCAATGGTGGTGTCCCTAAGAATCTATACTGGGACCAATACTGTTTAATACCTTCGTTAATGACATGGGATAGAGTGCAACCTCAGAGAGTTTGCAGATAACATGAAGCTGAGGGGTATCTTTTGTTTTTTCCAGTGAAGTGATGCCAACAAGAGAGATAGTGACAAGCTTGAGGAGTGGGCCCATGTGAGCAACATGAGATCCAATAAGGCCAAGTGCAAGTTGGGGGATGGGAGGGAAGGGGAGGGGAATTTATTGCAGCCTTTCTATACATAACATGAGCTTATAAGAAAGAGAGAGAAAGACCTTTTACCAGGATATGTTGTCACAGGATAGGGTGAACGATTTTAAAATAAAAGAGAGTAGACTTAGGTTAGATGTAAGGAAGAAATTTTTGGAATTAGAGTGGTGAGACACAGTATATGTTGTCCAGAAAAGTTGTGTCTTCCCCATTATTGAAAATATTTAAGGTCCGGTTAGATGGGGTTTTAAGGATAATCTACTGAAAAGACATCACTGACCATGGCAGAGTACTTGGACTAGATGATATTTAAAAATATCTTCTGCCCCCAACAGTGTTATGGTTTTATGAATCCATCTTTTTTTTCAGACAGCATACCTCTTTAATACTATTCAAGCATTGTCTTAATGTTACAAAACTGTGGCAGTGTTCTGTGGCCAACCAGTCAACTGCATTAGAAATATTTTCTGTCTGTTTCTTAACAATGTAAGCTTAACATTTAATAGATATTATTTCAAGCAGATACATGAATATAAATAATGAAGTTAGCAACATTAATGCTGGTAAATTACCTTTTTTTCAGTGTTTCTGAATTTACTACAGTGCTAAGTGGACAGATTTTAAAAGCTTCATTTGTTATTTTCTATGCAACCTAATGGCACTTCAACAGAGGTGAGTTAGAAAGGACAAATGAATGAAAGATAATAATTAAACCCTATTATGTATTGCAGATACACACACACACGTGCATACCCACAGAGTATCCATATATCCATATCCATATCCATGTTATGTGGATATTTACACAGGTGTGCATATCTTTGAACTGTAACACGTTCTAAGAAAAATAGATTATGATGTGCCTCAACTTTTCAGAGAAATTTGGTGCTTTGTGCCTTTGAAAATTCCAATCATATATCTGCCACTAAGATGTTCGCTTTTTCTTGGTTACGAGAAGTACACACCTTTTCAGCAAGATTGAATATGTCTCCTGAAACTGCAGGAGTGTATAAGAAACACTTAAAGCTGAATAGTTGTTACTGCTTTTGCTACCTCCACAAAATTCTGCATATTTTTCAAGAGAGGCCTCACATAGTGTGGTTTGTTTACTTAGACTGGAATTATAGTTTACAGTCAGGTTTGTGTGAGGAAGGAGTGAAACACTAGACTAATTATGTTAGTCATATATTGAAATAATATTGGAACACATTGCTAAGTAGTGCTGGAGGGATGAGGAAGCAGGGAGGAAAAATTTTGCAGAGCCAATAAAGCCAGAAACTTGCTTCCAGTAAGAAGTTCTTACAATCTCCATTCCTCTACCTTCTCCCTGATCACACAAGGAGCCTGCTTCCCAAACTTCTGTTCTTCCATGGACACTTGTGTTTTAACAACTCCAGGTCAACACCTATTCCAAATTATTCTGGGTTTTGTGCTACAAGACTCCAGGGTAGAGGACACTTTTCCTATCACAGAAGAAAGTGTTGGCATAACATTATGAATGTTTGGGAAGCTCTAACTCACTCTTCAGAGCATAATCAGTGGGACTTGGATTGAGACCAGATCCCTTTCATTGGAGAGGGTTTTCACTTAGTCTGTAGCATGAGCTTTGACACCAGCCACAGTTGTCAAAAGTGGCCTGTGTCTCTCTGGCTTCTAAAAGCCACTATGCCCCTGCCTGAATTTTCTAGCAGTTTTTCTCCATGTTCTCAGATAAGACCAAATCCAGCTTGATCATAGACATTTACTCCAAAATAAATTTTTATATTTTGACTGTTTAGACCAACAGTGTTCCTAAGCTGTTTTCAGCTGGATTTTCCAGTCTTTGTATGCTGCTTTCTTCCTCTTCCCCTACAGAAAGAGCTTCCTAATCTAACTTCTCTTGTTGGTAGTGTCCCTTCTTCACTTGCATTGACCTGGGGCAAGGCACACAATTCCAGTGGTTTCATTCAGTGTGCGTAAATGCACCTGCACAGCAAACAGCCAGGGATGCCCAGAGCTTAGCTAAAGTTTTATTAATTAAAACACTGGGCCTAAACAGCTCCAAGCAGAATAATGGAGCAGATCCTATCTCTCTCTCTCTCTCCTAGGTCCATCACCACAGTATCTGTGTTGTTTGGAACCACTCAGAGTCAATAAGTCTGACAGAAATTAACTTCACCTGCTGTCAGTGCAGCCGCCAATTGGCGCAGTTTAATCAGCTGTTGTTGGGTGCAAAACAGCAACCAGCTCCAACCTGTCCTAGAAATTTTCTCCCCCACTTTTCTGCTGTCAAGTTGTTCTCCCTCCTTCCCCTCACTCAAAAATGGCTCTTTTTTCCCCTTCAGTTACCTCTAGGACTTCCAGAAGATCCCAGGTTTTTCATGGTTTTCAGACCACAAGTATTCTACAAAATAAATAGCCTACCATCTGCCTTCTCCATACTGATGTTGCAAGCTGCAGGTAAATTCACACTGACAAGTAACTGTGATGGTGTTACAGTGATGAATGTTTATAAAAGAAGAAACAAACTCCCACCATGGGAGTGGTATACCTTACAGAAATTATTTTTAAAAAGATGAGTAGACCCACCTAACCAAAAAAGAGTTAAACATAACTGTTAGGAAATAGTCTGTCTGCTAACCTGACTCAGAGAGTACCATAAGCAATATATTCTAGGAAAGAGAAACTTGATTTGATAATATATGAAGGAAGGGCTGGAGACTCTTTCAGGTGGAAAAATAAATCTTGTGTGAACAAGGACTGAAAACTGAAACTGGCAGAATGTGATCGGGAAGGGAAAATGTGTTTGGACAATGGAGGAATGAAGAAGAATCCAGAACAGATGGAAGGGACATACTACAAAACCATCCTTATTTAATTAACACTCTTATTTATTCATGGCTTTCTCACCTGACAAGTCATAACAACTATGCAGGCTGTTGTTTCACATACAAGAACTCCAAACAGGTGTGAGTATATGGGTCTCTGGTTTCCTTTGCTTTGTTTGATACCATTACCTTCATGTAGCCATGAACTAGTGTAAGCTCAAAATAGTATACTGCATTAAAATCAAGAGGATCACTAAAACCAGACCTACGTTCCTACAGCCACTTTGGCTGGCAAATAGCATGACTATTTAAATAGAAAAACAGTGATATTTATTTCTATTTAAAAAATATTTAGAAGTCTGCTTGGACAATCACAGCCTGTTGAGCTGTCATGTTTAAGGAAATTACCATCCTCAATCTGTGTTACCTTTAAGCTGTGTCACCTCTAAGCTGAAACAAAGTAAATTGAGTATTTATCTCTTGTGGTGATGTTGCCATATGAAATAAATTTCCTCATTATGTGAAACCAGTAATGTTTCAAACATAAGCTTTTGTCATTTGTATCTGAAAAGGATGAATTTTGGAGACTATTTCCCTAGAAAAACAGAGACAATTGGGAAGGAAAAACAAACAAATCAAGTCTGACATGTTATGCAATGCAGATTCCCTTGGGTGTCAATAAACATGGCAAAGCCAGGGATCAGAAGTCAGAAGAACAAAGCACAACATTGCACCTTTATAAAAAGTGTCTCATAATGAAGAAACTAAATTAAATGTTTCCTCCAAAGAGCCCCAGTAACCAAAGCAAACAAGAGAATAATAATGAGCCTTGGAAATATTACCCATGAAAAAGGATCATGTAGTTTCTTTGATGAAAGTGAAAATCACCCCAAATCAAACAAGCCCCTGCACATCGTCACGCTGAGTTCTCACATTTTTGGCTGCAGGCGCATTTCATATGTAACCTGGTTTGACAAGTTGCACTGGAAGAGTGCCAGGACTACAAAATCTACCTCTTTCAAACTAGACAACTACAATAAATATTAACTTTTTGCATTGACTTATTAATATTTCTTCTTTTGATATACTGAATGATGAGGTCCTTTCAACACTCTCCTCCAAAACTCTTTTTTCCAGAAGAGAGAAGAGAATGTTGAGTGCTAAAATGTAAGAAAAAACTTGACCTGGGCATCAAACTCCAAAACTTTGAAGGGTAAACATGAGTTGAGGGCTGTCAGAATAAAATCTGCCTCTACCATGCTTTGAGCAGTCAGGTGAATTCAACAGAATTGCACAGGATGTATACAGTGCAGTTTGGTCCATTAACTTCTACTGTTATCTAACCACTTTTAGTTCCGGGTGTAATCATTTCAGTGTGGATTAAATCCTATGCCAGCAGATTCACAGAATCACTGAATTCCTCAGGACAGCTTTTGTATTCTATGTTACAGACATACCGTGTGCAGGCAGGAATAACCTTATAATTGCCTAGCAGAGATTTTCCAAGAAGTTCTTCCTCATGGAACATGCTGATTATTTGAATAATGATAATTATACAAAAAAAAAAAAAAAAAAAAAAAGGAGGGGGTGACTGTGAAATACTCATGACTAATGAACAGAGCAACATAGAGTTTTAAAATATACTTAGTTTATTTCAACTGCCACTTCTGTTTAAGTGGCATTTTTTTAAAGGCTGGTATATGGTGAGTGTTTTCCCCTTATATTACTCTCAATATTTTAATATTGGGCTTCTTCTGATTTCTGAAATTTCTGGAAAACTTCCTTGCAAGAACATCATGAGGTGCATCATGTCAGTAACTCCTCACCTGTGTGATATTTTTCTGAACAGATATAAAAGCAAAGCATATTAGACCGTGCGTTCATGTTTAGAAATTTGTTTTTAGCGTATTCAAGTGGTCTGGTGGAGTCCATTATCTTAGGATGGATCTGATACAGACATGTTATTGAAGTCTGAAACTACAGTGTTAAGAAGCTTCAAACTCTGGGAATCTAAACTCTGGAAAAACTCCTGCTTGATGCTGCACTTTCAAAATGTACCTTCTGTTTCAACCTGGAGCTGGTTTTCCAAAGGCTGAGAAAGTATGTCATTAAACTCTTGAAAATCAATCACAGGAGTACTTGAGTCACCATTCTAAGGCAATATCTATTGAAATAATTATTGGGAAAAGGAGATCACTTCTGTGAGGAGGCCCAAAACACTCCTCTCTGCCTCTCCCTGTTGCTGAAGATTGTTCTGACCACTAGTGTATGAAATTCTTACCACTCTTATGTATTCTTGCACTTTATCACTCTCTCTCCCTTTCCTGCCTTCACATCTCTCCAGCTCTGGAATACCTTCCTTGGTGAACAGAGGTGGAGAAGCAGTGTGGAACATTAGGTTAAGGGCACATCCTGCCCTTGGGTCACAGCAACCCCCTGCAACAGTTAAAAACATGCGGCATTCAGGGACATGGCTTAGGAGTAGACCTGACAGAATTTATGATTGCACTTACTGATCTTAGGGGTCTTTTCCAACCTAAATAATTTTATGATTATGTTATTAGATAGTTGCTACAGTTTTGAGGTAGCAAAGAGACATTTGCTACACGAGGCTATACTGAACTTGATTTCTCTGTGTTGTGGGTGAGTTATAAGAGTGCATCCAAATCCCATATTATTGAAAGGTGACATTAAAAAAAGTGATACTAAAAAAAAAGATAAAATAAAGTCAGTAAAACTGAGGCAGCTGTTGGTAAAATGTTGATGATGAGAATAGTGAGATTTTAGATAGAGACCTAGGTATCATGATTCATCTCATCTTTGCTCATTGCCCATGAACACAGCTCCCTCTTTTGTGTACCTGCACGTCTTGGACTCCCTGTGAAGTCATTAACTCTTCACAAACAGTTTGCAGGAAGATTGGATACCTCACATCGTCTTCTGTATTCCTGTCATGAAGGTAAAACACTGAAGATTAGGTACTTTAGCACCAATGATTTGAATCATTAAACCTTTCAGCAGAAAATTTTTTAACCTTGTTTTGCTGTTGTGAAACTGGAAAGCACAGTTGCGTATCAAGTCACTGTGTCTACTAGATATAACCATATGAAAAATGGTGTTGTACTGCATACTGCACTTGAGGAAATGAGTGAGAAAATCATATTTGGCTTATATATGCAGAGGAAGAGCATCAGAAACCCATGACTCAAGTCAGCTAATTTCACCACAACACTTCAGATTTCTTCAATTCCTGCAGAACTTCTTTTCAGTTAATCTGAAATATTTAAGTAGCTTCTGCTTCCATGTTCTAGCACCACAAATCTTGAAAAAAATAAGTTTTATCTTGTGAGGCAGACTAAGCAAGCAAAATAGCCCAGAAACATTTGGGAAAACACAGTACTTGGAAATAAATATTTTTAAAGGGAGCACACAGGAAACAAGACTGAAAATCATTCTGCAATGTCAGTCTAGGAATTTTTTATGCCTCCCGCTGTAACAATGTTCACTTTGTAAAATAGTACAGTGTAGGACATAAAAAATGGGTTTCTTTGGAGAAATAGACAATGGTATCTGAATTGCTACCAAAAATGAAAGGGAAAAAATGGAAAGGAAAGAAAACAGATACCTTCAGGCCTGAGAATATTTTTGAAACATACATTTTTGTAAAGTTGGCAAGACTTTTGGGTGCCTGATGATAATTGCAAGGGGCCCAACAGGCACAGGCTCGAGCCAGGACTTACTCCAGTTAATCACAGAAGATGTAAGAGTCCAAATGTACAATTAAGACAGACTATTCCAGAAGACTAAACTGGTCACACAATAGGAATATGTTCCTTTCCCCTCCCTACCTCTTGGAAAGACATGACACCACAGCAAGCAACAGGGAATGATGCTCTAGAAATGTTGCATCAAGAAAGCTAATCACACACATACAGCTGGGTTAAAAAAAAGAGGCAAAAAGATTATGTCACAATGAGTATTAATCACAAGACTGATAGTATTCAAACAATTTTGGGAGCTTCAAACTAGAGATTTGTCTTGTAGGAATGGAGCTGACAGATTTCTCTGAAGGTCAGAATATTCATAGAACTTTATCAATCATAGGGGAAAATGTAGGAAATCTGTCAGAACAAAACCCATTAAGTAAGTGGCTAAAAACAATATCTCCTGGAATTTCATGACTAGATTTTCATAATTAGCTTTTCAGCACATTAACTTATTTTCTGTGAAAGCCTGAATTTAGAGTACCATGAGTTGTAAATCCAACAAAAACATCATCCTTAAATATTGTGATTGCTCTGAGAGTTTTCCTCAGAAAGAAGAAATGGGTAAAGTATCTACCCTTAAAGCTGTAATGATCCCACCTTTGAGTCAGCTAGCTAGAATCTACTTCCAGCAAACTCAGAAATGGAAGCCCAAATATCTAAAGGAAAAGGAAATCAACTACAATGAAAAACAACTGCATTCTTAAAGGTAATATGGGATGAAAGATTTTTACCTTTCTGGTCAAAAGACTTCTATTGAGACTCAGAAGCAAGAACCACTTAGCTTAAATCACATTATCTGCCTCTTTGTGAATCTCAACCAGGAAGTTCTCAGAGCTGCCCAGAAGTTATTTGAACCCAGAGTACCACTCTTCTGGCTTAGATGGCACTAGGAGTTGGATGAGACCTTACAAAGGTGTCCAGACTTGTGAAGACTAAAACTCAGGCTGTAAGAGCTCAAGAGCTTGTAATACTGTGAGACTACACTGTCAAATGTGTATTGCACCCAAACCTTCACTTTAATTCTTCTATGAAGGCTAGATTGGTCTACAGTTAAACTTATCAGCCCAAGCCTCAGGAAAGGTTTTGTATACAAAAAATATATATAAATACACTGTTAAAACACATCTCAAGGAGAGGAAGACCTTGAAAGGTTGCATTCAGGCATCCAAAATCCAAGCCACTGCACTTATTCCATCAAGTCACCTCTGAAGAAAAGCCCAAAGGACTAAGAAGGATGAAACACTGGAAAATGCCTAGAACCAGATTCTACATACAAGTTTGCATATACACAAGTAATTTAACTGGAATTTAAAATTTAGTCTAAAACTTTAGCCTTAAACTGCACTTTGGGATTGTGTAATAAAACAGTTGTATTCACAGAAGACATCTGGTGTAATTTCATATTTGGCATCCTCAAATTGTCTTTACATATACTACTTTAATGCATATCATAATTCACTCCACAACTTTTTTCTTTGTCTGGTAAAAGAAAGAGAAATCTTCTCAATTCACTGGTGAGAAATAAAGAATTGGAGCTTTAGGTGTGATAATGTAATCAGTATGTAAGATTGGGAGAAAACCCAGGGCTTTTTAACATTCGCATGTTCTTATTTTGCAGTTCTGAAGCACCATGATCAAAACTTTTAAGACCTCAGTTTGAATGTTTTTTCTGGAAAAACAAAAAAATCAGCAATCAGTTCAAGAATTAATGACATGTCTGTTGAGGAAACATGTAAGTTTTGTAGGGTAGGTTTAACAATACATGGATAACCTGTGAAGGAAATGTTTACACAGAGTTATAGGAGAAAAGTAAAAGTGTACTGAAGGAAGGTGATTCATGGGTGAGGAAGTGTCAAGCCTTCTTTCAGAAGGCAAAGCTGGAATAAACTCACAGCAGAGAAAATTTGGCAGTGGGGAAGGTACGAAAACAAGGCAGCTGCAAAGAAGAGCTTTAATCTCTACAGGCTCTGGATCAAAATTAGATGTCTCAATATATTTAGGGATGGAAAGCATCATGGTAAGTTAATTCCAAGGGGTAGAAAGTTTCTATAAGATATGACATATTGCTAAAAGGATGAAAATATGAAGTAAAGAGAAGGTGACTCAGAAAGGGCAGGTCCCAATACTAAATAAATCATGCAAAGGTACAGGCAAAGCTCAAATTAGCAGCAAGACAGCTGGAATTTTCTCCTTTTGAGAGGAGGATGAGCTATTTTGTTAGCATTATCCTCAAAGAGGTGTCAAGCTTTAAAAAAATCTATCTGCAGAGTCAGAACATCATAAATGGAATTTATTCAGATGTCTTGGAGTAGGATGCGCTTCCCTATGCCTGTTAGCACAACACAGAAGATTAACCCAATTACAGCTTTTCTCACATTTTTGCCCATAGGCAAGGGCAATGAGAGAACATATGAAAGATTACTTAATATGTAAAAACTCCAAGTGTCTGGGACCATAATACCTTTGGTGCCTCACATTTTTATCTGGAAGGGGACAACTTAAGCTTTATCTTTGCAAATTATGATAAAAATCACATATAAACCTACAATATTCTGATCTTGTTTTTGCTCCATGATAAGCCCAGCTGAGTCAACTACAGGACTAATGCAAGAAAGAAGCAAATATGAGCTTCTCATCAAATTTATAATGTGAGAAAAACTGTCATAACTAGATAAAGAGATACAGTTCAAAATAATAGTTGGAATTATGATGCCAGTAAAGTCAAAAATACAGAGAAAAAAATATGTGTCAAACAGAAAAAACAGGAAATACATATAAACAAAAAGTACAGACGATTCTGTGTCTTGCACAGAGGCAGGAAAGAGTTCACGAAATTAAATGAAATTAGTCATCTACCCCTCTGTGTCTGGATTAAACTGACCAAAAAGGGAGAATCAGATTAGCTGTTCAATTTCTGAGAGAAATTGTTGATCATTACTGCCTTTAATAAAATATTTGTCAGAAATAGGAATGCTGAAGTGCTGTGGAGATATGCATATGTAGCAAAAATGTGTGTCTACCACTGTGCTGTACTCCTCCTGGGCAAGGCTATGTCTCTCTCTGTCTTGATGTGGCCCTTCTCTTAAAAGCAAGATCTTGGTGCATTTATTGGTGGTAATTTAGTTTTCCTACAAACACATCTGTTTCTTCAAACTATGTCATAGTCTCTATTGGTTCCTCAAGGTAAGTTCCATTAATGCCACAAGAGTGCTGATTTTTTTCCTTGTGTCCATTGGGCTTTGAGAGAAGAGAAGGCAAGGACGAACACAATAAAAACAAACACAATTTGAACCCTTCCTATAAATACAAGATTACAAGTCAATGTTGACAAATTCGTCCCTTGAATAATATCAGAAGAGTTACCACAGGTCAAACCAGTAACATGCTCTTTATCATATCTTATCTTATTAGGAATTAATACGCTTTCAGGGAAAGGCTCACAAAATCCTCCCTTTATCCTGAGATTTGCTTCCTGACCAGCTTTCATCAGATAAATTTCCATAATAAGTGCCCTTAGTACTGATATCTTTTCCCAAACAATGTTGAGTCATTTGGCCTAATGCAGTCTCCCTTGTCACATGTAAAAAAGGATGCTTGCCACAGAAAAAATCCAGAATTTTCCTTATGAATTCATAGAATAATTTTGTTCTGTGAAAGTATGGGGGTCTAGGTAGCATCAGAAAAAAATGTTCTATGCTTAAGATAAAAATCATCTACCTGATGCTTTCAGCATAGAGTAGATTTTGAAAATCATTTGTGGCCTAGCTAGGATGGTTAGTGCTAGACCTTAAGACATGAGCTGTAAATGTAGATGTGACCCCACTGGATAACTGGGAAACACCAACAGGAATTTTTACTTCAGCATTCAGCCCAGAACACTGGTGAGCCACAAATGGAGGTGATTAAGAGACAAATAAATACATGGGTTCAGTGTGACTCATTAATAATTTCTTTGAGCAGACTTGTGTCTGAGCACAGACCTGAGCAGAGGACAGAGACACTTCAAACCAGCAGAGTTTCTGTGTGCTCTCTGCGTGCCGCAAGATAGGAGAGTATTGTTCTGGAAATGCTGGTTGTCATTGGGAACAGGCCTGGAAGGAGAGACAACAGCATCTTTATGTGACTCCAGTGAAGGTAATATTTTATAAATGCAATTTAAAGAATGAAGATGGCTATTCCAGGTGATGGAAGAACTGTGTAGTACCCAGACAAATGCCTTTGTATCAAGAGATGCATTAACAACAATGTTGGGTTAAACTCCTTTTATCTGCTAAGTAACAGACATGGTGTGAGCGAGAGTGACAGGAAACTTCATACCTCGGGGTCAGTCACTTCATTTCTTTCCATCTCTGACACTCTCCTTAGTGTTGCTCACATCTAATTTCACAGGAAGTGGTTCAAGAGAAGATATATTATTCCAGATATATTTGCACATGAATAACTGAATCGTGTGACCCTGATTGACATCTTTAGAAATACTACTAATAAATAAGGCCCCTATGTTTTACAAGAATGCAGTTTTTTACCTTAGCAAATATAATTTTGTCGAAGCATGGGCTTTTCGATATCAAGTCATTTTATTATCAGCTCTCTAGACTGTTGCATGGACAGCAGCCAGAGAGTGGAAAAGATGAACTACATTCTCACCAAATAACAAAAAAAACCTCCCCATGTTTTAAACTCTTTTGTAAACTGTTATCAGATCAAGGTAAGCCACAGCAATCCTAGCATCTGACTGACTCAAGCCTTTCCAGCATGTCCCTGATTTCATTCCAATTAACTCCTCTGATTCATTGCAATTTAGATTCTATTAGCACAAAATAAAGTGCAGACTGTGAGTCAGTCTGTCCAAACACAACCTTTTTCTCACTGCTGTTGCTTCCAAAGAAACAAGAGGTTTTTTTCTGGAACAGTCTGACCCCAATAGTCAGGAACAGACTGATCTTCACACTCGTCTTCCCAGTGTGGTTCAAAACCCAGGTTTTTAAACATGTGTGTGTGCACACCACGTATCTACATCCCCAAATGTTTTTTACAGATCAGAAACTAATCAGACATTAAAGCCAAAAGCAGTAGTTACAATGAAAGAGTGAGACAGTGTATGTCGCAAAGGTGGGTTCTAACCCATTTTAAACACTATAATAATCAGGTCACTGAAGTTAAGCTGGTAGACCTTGACTTGAATGGCAGGATCCATCACCTTGAATTCACAAAATTCAATTGAAAAGCTAATTAGACTATTGTGGGAATGAGTAAAAATTTATCACAATCTGAATCAAATTGAGTCCAAAGTACATAAATGGAGCTATATCTTTTTTGGGGAGAATAGATTCAGCTCTGAGTTGATTCGCAGCTTCTTTTGGAAACTCATCCCAGTTCACATACAAGTTTATACAAGAATATACCTGTACCTCTATTTCAGACAGTTGCATTTGTCACCCTTTGTTCACAGTGGATAGCACCACAAACCTCCTTGATGCTGCAAGTAACTGTGATCTTGATGAGGTCTTTTCCAACCTTAACGATTCTATTCCTTCCTCCCTCCCCTCCCCCTTTCCTTCCTCACCTTCTTTCTCTTCTCCTTCCCTCCTTTCTTCCCAAGAACACTTAAGCCTAAACAGAAATAGATCTAATGCTGAGAAAGGCCAATAGTCTGGGAAGTCTGCCCTTAAATCTGTTTTTGTTATGCTGTCCACAGTATGCAAATTTGTGTGATGAAAAGTGCTTTTTTTTTTGTATTATGCTGTGCTGCTTTGGGTCAGTAATAAACATTTAAAAGTTTTCATACATGTATTTTAGATATTGCTGAAATGATCCATACCTTTCAATAGCCCCAAAATGCTAACTGAAATGTAATTTCCTTACACCCCTTTCCAAAACTGTATAATGAGTGTATTTCATAGACTAATCCCCTTTTTAAGTATTTAAACAGAAAAAAAACAAAAAACAAAAAACAAAAAACAAACAAACAAAAAAAACAAAACCTCTTCTTAT
>JAWWES010000094.1:6168254-6179220 GCA_035583135.1 Lophotriccus pileatus | reverse complement strand
CACCGTAATAAATACCTTGCTGTTTAAGGACTCAAATCGTCTCTAAGCAGTTCTTACAGGCCTTTTGGGGCAACAAGGTGCATCCCCCTGAAGCACCTGCTGGTTGTAAGGATTTCTGAAGGAAACTGTAGGAACGAAACTGTAAGAAAGCATCATATAAAACTTGCAGAAATCTTCGTATTAAGTCATAGCTATTACAGGCTACCAGCTGTAGTTTTTCACCTCATTCCTAAAACTATTAATAAATAATTCAAAGTGTATATACTCATCAGCATTCAGAAATATTGTAAGAAAGGACTTCTAATGCCTCTACTGGCATTAAAACTACAAACAGATATCCTTTAAAACAGTTCTTTGATGGAAAACAGGGGGCCCTACACATACGAAACAATATAATTAGATCTTTTTTATTAGACTGTGCTTGCGTAATTCCTCTCTGAGATTAAGGTTTTGAACAGGAAGAAAGATGGCCTTTCTCTGCAGGAGTGCAGGTAATAGTATTTTACGTTTGCTCCCAAACAGGGCAGTAATGACTGAGCTGCAATAAATGAGAACAGCTGGACAAGACCCAAGGTATTGCCCTCTCCATTTGTGAAAACTACTGGAATCAGTAACTCCTGAATTTTTACAAAACTTGAAACTAAGTCCTGTCTTCAGTATAATCTTCTGAGAGAATTTATCTTCCAAAGATTATGTTTTCTGAACACCCCATTTTTTATTTTTTTTTTTAAATAAGGCAAAGTAGCATATTAACCCTCACTTGATTGAGGGGAATTCCTGCCTTACCTCAGAAACAGGCAAACTTATGTCAGCGTGTTTTCCAGGTGGTGCAACTGCAAATTCTCAAAAGCTGTCTCTATGCAAAATAGAAGAATAATTACATAGGCTGTCTATTTCCTTGACTAGTATGAATTAGTGTTGTTGGGTTGGGATTTTAAACCAAACCTTTCCATGTTCAACAAGCGAGCTTTGTCTGCTGAAGTCTGTGAATGATACTGTGTCTGTTATTTTTCAGAAATGCTTCTAGACCTCCTGTGTCTGAAGAAAGAATTTGAAAACAAAAAAGTGCAATATCAAGGTATTCTCCCTCTTAAAAGTATTCTTCAGCCACTTTGGGGCATGTCTCTGGGCTTTTGGTCAGCTAAGGTGGTAATGCTAAACTAAAAAGCTTTTCCCTGGAAATATTCTATAAAATTGCAAGTGGATGAGACTAGTTACCCTGTATTGGAGTGCATATGAACTCTTTTTAGGACCAGCTTTATAGCAGGGGATGGCTTAGTGGGCCTGATCTAAAATCTTTTTTTCTTTAGTGCTTGCGGCAGTAGTAATTTATGCCAGATGTTTGTCCAGGTGAATGCAGTTATCAAATCCCAACAGGCACAAAATTAGCCATCTGTCTCTAATCCTTGATTTTTCCTCTATTTTCATTGTGTGTAACAATTTCCATGTTCTTATAGAAACAAAGATTTTCATGTACATTTCCATTATTCTCTCCTGCTATAAGGAGATAAACAATATATAAAAAAGGTCAAAGAAATATAATGATTCAGTGCTTTTTCATACAGTAATTTTAATCCTAGAATAATTAATTGTTCCTTAAAGTTGGAAGCTTCATAAAAACGTTGCTATGAACCAGGTTAATTTCATTTACTGCTTTGTCTTCCTAGTCTCCTTAGTATGTCTTCTAGGCTGTAATTTATTATGGTGTCTGGTTGTTTATTGTTTGGGATGATGCTGAATCAGTCATACCTTCAAATATTTAGCCAACACATGTCTGTCTAGGGCTATGAAATGCAAGTCCAAGGTTAAGTGTGTGACAGAAAAGGGCCATAATAGTATGACCATTCACATAACAAAACATCAATGATAGAAACACCAAAGGAAGATATGAAGGATCCTATGAATTAAATACCCCAATTGAAAATAAACAAAGCACAGATAATCAGAAAATTCGTGCCTTGAGCACAACCCCTGAAGATTCTCTTCTCGTGAAATCAGAATTGGAAACTATGAAGTTCTTTGGTATCTGCATGTAGAGAAGTGACTTCCCAATACTTTCTTTCTTGATGTGCTGATAGTTAGATTGGGATGTTTCTGATTTGCTTGTTTTCACTTTTACTTCCAAAAAAATATATTTTAGAATTACATGAATAATCTGGCGAGTGTTGAAGACAATCATCACCAGTTCTTTGTTTGTTTGTTTGTTTGTTTGTTTTAGAATTAACTTCACATTTTAAAGCAATAGATTAGACTGAATGTTCAACATGGACTTTTTTTCAAAAGCCAGTATAAAAGCCAGTGGGAACTGCTCAATATTTATCATATCACCTAAAAGACTAAGTTGTCTGTCTTTGACCTCAAAGAAAATGGAATATATTGTGTCTCTGCTTTTAAAACTTAAGAGTTAACATTGCCTAAGCTTAGACCTCCAGCTTAAAATAACAAAGTAATGGAAACAATATGAGTTTCAAAATGGGAATAAACATTGTCAAAGCAACTTTGGAGGAAAAGTGGGTTCACTGGCAAGTGGGAATGATTCTCATGTTGCGAAGTACAGACCATTTCTCAGAAAATACATTATCCTAATCTGCTTTTGCCCCAAAACAGAAAATTTCAGCAGCTTTGGAGCTTGTTTGCCATTCTCAAAATCTAGGCTGGCCATTTACTCCATGGAAGACTGGGGAAAAGGATTTGCTTTGCCCTTTTGGAAATTACCTCTTGAATGCAATGCTAGGAGGCCTTGTGGCTCTTGAGTAACACCACTGAGCTTGCTGATCTTGGGGATTGTTTCACTTCAGTTTCTGAAAAACTCATCCTGCTGTTTGTCTCCAGTAACAGCTGTGAGCACAGATTCTTCTGGGCCATACTCTCAGCTACACTGAGGAGCCAAATATGCTTATTTCTCCATGCTGTGTGTGCAGGGTTCCCGTGATGAGTCACAGAACCAAAACTTGACAAACCGAAGTCCCAACCCCTATGTTTTCCAGGCCTGAAAGAAAAGCATTTAAATTCTGACACATTCACTCTAGAAGACCAAAAGGAAAGGCAGGGAAGTGAAGACCGCCTTAAGCTCAGCTCAAAAAGGATTTACTGCTTGGTCCCCATATATACTGAAATAATGATGTCCGGGTCTGAGCCATCTGTTTTAGGACATGGAGTACCTTTTGCCTGGGAATAACTGTAACTGCCATATGAGAAGTGTTCAGGATCCATCCTACTCTATGTAGAAAACATAGCTACATATCCTCTAAGCAGTGTTTTTGGGAATCCATGAGTGGCTGCATCCCTTTGGTGTTCAGAAGGCCCCTTAAGGTCAGCATTTAATTTATTTTAGAAGATTAAATGACAGCAAGGCAAAGAAGTTTTACACTTCTATGCAAAATGTGGGTTTTTTTCCTTAAAACAGGACAGCCACCACTTTATTTTACAGATGCATGCACTGCAATAAAGGCTCTTTCAGACACATTGGAACCTGGCTTGCTGATAATCTTCATATAGGCTGTTTGGCCATATCAATAACTGCTATGAATGATAACTTTCCCCATTTTTTCCATGTGTGAAGGCCGTTTTCTGCCAATATCATTAAAAGTCTACTATTTCACGCAAGAAAGGAAAAGATCAGCATAATGCCACAAGCTGATTGCCTCTCATTGTTCTGAGATCTAAGCCAACAACCTCCTTCTTTTACAGAATATTTTAAAGGACAGATATTGGGCGCCTGGTGGTTGTTTTTTTTTTTTTTTTAAATACTGGACCACCAGATCTTCACAGGTAGTGAGAGTTCCAAGTACAGGTGTAAAAAAGTACATTGTTACACAGCAAAACTGACAACTGCTTTTGTTGGCTTAAAAAAAAAGAGGGGTTTGAAATCCCAGTTAAAAAAAAAATCAAACAAACAAACAAACAAAACAAAAACAAAACAAACAAACAAACAAACGAAACCCAACAAAAACTAACAACAACAACAGAATCAAAGCTGAACATTGTATGTGTCAGTGAATTATGGGGGAAGTGTGTGCAAATGTGCTATATAGGTATGAGATGTGTAGACACCTTACGGCTAAATCTTCACCCCACAGGCATCAAAAACAGCAACACCATAAACTTTTCCCTTCACTTGAGTTGCTTTTGGATAGCGTGTTGTATGATGTGGCCTTGGTTCAAAATAGTAGCAGAAATGTCCTTAATTATTACTTAGCCCTGGAGGAGAAATAAAAAACCTGTCCCCCATTACCAAAATCAAAGGAATCACAGTCACAATTGTGACTATATTAATGTATTTGTGGCAGGAAATCTACATTTTAATGAGTTTTTTTAGAGCAAAAGATGAGTTAATGGGGTAGAATTTCAAATTATACATTAAAAATAAACACCTGGCAAATGGCTGCTACATCTGGAACACACCACAGTATTTAAATTACGTTTGGCTTATCACTCTCTGTTGCACAGCAGTTACAGCACAGAAAAGGATAATTAAAAACAGCAGGTTACCATGGTATTTAATGGACTGCTGCTGAACTATTTGTGTGTTTGTGATCCAAGTGAAAACCATTGGGCAAGTTATGGCTTTGGAGGAGGAAGGTGACGTTTATGAGTGACAATGAGTTTATTGAGGCCATTTATTTACCTTATGGTCTGGGGCAAGAAGCAAAGACTTCAGAACATTGAAAGCTATAGGAACCATAATGTAGTTATGTTAAGAATGTGCTTAAAGCAGAAGAAATTTTGTCTTGGCTAAAGAGAAATCCAAAATACATACATTAACATGCCACGATATCGGTTACATCAGCAAAGGCTCTGAGTCACCAAATAAAGAAGGGATTGCACCTAAAAGAAAGTTGGCTACTGCCAAAAAAAAAAAAAAAAAAAACCAAACAAAAACGAAGAAACAAAACAGTGAAAGAAATGGGTTGTGGTAATGTGACTTCTTTTCTGGTGCCCTGAGCTCAGGCCTCAGCTCAGGTACAAACGGGTTAATCTCCCGATCACAGACAACAGAGCAGAAATTCCCTTTCATTTCCCAGCTTAGGGAGAGCCCAGCAGCCTTCTGTGACGTGCTTGTAACTTTGATTGTGATCACACAAAATGTGATTTTTTGTTTGTTTGTTTGTTTGGATATTTTTGTTAGTTTTTTATTTGGGATTTTTTTGGTTGGTTGGTTGGTTTGGTTTGTTTTTTGTTTGGCTGGTTTTGGTTTTGGTTTTCATAATTCTTGACAACTGAAATCTCTCCTCCTGCCTGGCAACTGTTTATGACCATGTTCCTGGAGAGTAAAGTAACCTTTTCAACTTTGATAAAGTCATATTTGTTGTGAGCCTGTGGCAGTCTTCACGTGAATGCTAGGTGCCACAGGGAAATTCAAAGACTTTCACCACTGCCTAGTATGTCCCAAATAGTAGTGGTAGGTAATGTTTGTTCAATGCCTATAAATGACAAATGAGTGCTCTTCTTTTATTCAACATTTCCTTATTTTGCATTTCATCTAAAAAACAACATTTTGTCTCAAGCTGGTAAACACCTCACTTTCTTTTTGTCCCGAATACTTTCTGGTACAATTAGCCTGGGGTAATCAGAGATAATAGTATTCTAGCTCCATTGCAACCCACCAAGTGTTTAGATATTGTGTAGTAGGTTGGCTGTTTCCTGAGATACCTTGAGACAAGTGTGATTTTGAAGCTTGGCTTGAATTCTCAGCTTTTGCCTTAATTTCTGAAGCCATAGGATGAAGTTCTGTTATGTGTTCTTGTTGGGTTTTTTGTATAATCTGGCAAGTAAGAAACTGTTCTGTTACTTAAGATAACTTAACGTCTCCAGAAGCTGAAGTTTAAAGGACAAAAATCAATGGGTAAGAAGGGACCTAGAGGGGTTTTTTTTACCTTAATATGACCCTTAGACATATGTTTACCTATGAATTTTCTACTAAAGAAGCGTTTTGGATTATTTGGCATAAGGATTCACTCAGCAACAGTATCTGCCTCCCTACACACAGCAATATCAAAAATCTATATCACATGAAATATCAGCTACTTTCACTTACAGTGTGTGTGCCAACTGAATTCACTCAAAGTGTGAGAAAACGTGGGCCAAATTCCAAGATTCCGTATTTAAAACCTTGGTGCTGCAAACCACTGCTCTTATGAAAAATTCTCTAACTATATGAATATATTTCTTCATCAGCAGATTTATTTTCACACACCTCTATTAGATGTTACTCCAGGGAACGCTTAATGTCAGGAATAAATACTGAGCAAAAAAAAGTACATTTAGCTCTGTAGTAAGTAACAGAACAACCTAGAAAAATTGAGCTTCAATTTATCACCTCTAAATTTCACATTTTTATGCTTATTTAGGGTAGTTTTTTAATACTAAATAAGCTATAACATAAAGAACTCTAAAACTCAAATCATATCAAATAGATCAAACAGAGCAATAACCTAGGAAAACAATTTTCTGTTCTGTAAGGGTCCACACTTGAATAAAGAGAAGTATGCAAAACAACCAATTCACAGATGTAGGAACAAAGGCAAAAGCAGAGCTTATGGATAGCAGATAACTATTTAAATGGAAACCCATTTCTCTTTTCTATAAAAGAAGCAATCTAACATTTCTTTTTCATACTGGCAGATCTTTTGCAATTAAAGGTATCTTTAAGTTTACATGGGGGAAAATCCCCAATTATATCACAATAAGGCATCACAATGCATTATTTGCTGTGATTTATTTGATGGTGTTCATTGACTGAACATTATGCCTCAAGGTTGTGTGTTTATTTCTTCAGTCAGTCCCTGGGAGAGCAACAGTTTCTGACTTCAGATTATAACCAAATGCTCAAAAGCTTCGATCCTTCATGTTTTCATCTTGAGACCAGATCCCTGAAGTCAAGAGGAACATTAATAACCAAGGTAGCATGTAGGACTCGTGATCACTAATCTGAACACAGGTGCTTTGGCTTCTAATTTTATTCCTGTCATAGACATACCTTATGACCATAGACCTACCACATTCCTTCTGTATTTCTACTCAATTGTTTCTTTGGTCATCTCCGCTCAGTTTTCATCTTTGGAGTGAAACAGTGAATTGTATGTGTAAGTATTGATTGCCAGAACAGGCCAAAGGACTTGGTGATGTACAGAGTTTAAATTCAAAGATTTGTGCTTCTAAAATCCATGTATGCAGTTAATTAACATTCACATAATATATTTAGTCTGCAAATGGGAGGTTGTTTCCAGGAATTGGGGCAGGGATACTAAGAAAAGGGAGATTCAAGTAGAGTGGTGGGGTTATCTTAGGGGCTTTTTGTTTCAGTTTTCTGGGTATATTTGTTTGTTTTAATAGATGTCTTTCTCTGGATCTCTCTACTGCGGAAGGGGGCTCATTGTGGGGAGCAGTGTGAGTATCTGTTATACAGCTGATATTGAAAAAAATGTAAGTTGCATATCAACTCTTTCTGTATTTTCTACAGAGCCAAAACAGAACAAAAAAATGCCATGCTACAGTGATCTGGCAAATGACAACCTGATTGAAACATCTCTGTAGTTAGTGCCTAGAAAGTCCTTAGTATACAGCAAATAAAGCTAGCCAAGTGCCTTGGTTTAAGAAAGTCTAAACTATTCTCTGACTGTGATTAACAAAAATTCAAGAAGTTTCTTGACAAAAAGTCCTCAATACTAATATTTCCAAAACAAATCATGTTTCCCCTGCTTAGACCATTTCCCTTTCGCACAGATTCCTGTTATCAAATACATACATTCTGCTGGAGAAAGAGCAGAAATGTAAAACTGTTTAGTACTTTATGCCTGCTGGGAATAAACCATAATCTGATTTAGATGAAAGTTCTGGAAGAAGCTAAAATCTTACGTTTATTTGCCAATTTGCAAAGGATGATATTTGAGATACCCAGAAGTAGTCCTGCATGAGAATGCTGAACACTACTCTGCTGCTTGACATCGTGAATGAAAAAAAAAATTGTATGAAAACAAGTTTAATTTGTTTTACACTGATGAACCTTTATTTGCACACATGCCAGTGCTGGTAAGGGATTTGATAACATTATTATCCCATTATTGATCAGGGAAACTAAGACACAGATGACTTCTCAGAGTTCACCCAGCAGGAGCATTTCTTCTTAGTTCTTTGCACTGCCTTTCTTTAAGAAGCAGTGATATTTACACTTGTATTTTTCAAATTTCAATTCAATCTATAAATTCTCTTTGAGTTACTAATTAAAATTAATTGCTCTACCTTGACATGCATTATTTTATGGGGATTATGGCAAAGCAGGCCATTGAAATGCTTTGAAAGTAGAAGCCAAATCAAGGGAGACCCCACTGCTCACACATGAGAGCCCAGGGTGCTCTGCTGAGGAAAGTATTCCCACGGCCCATGTGGTTTTGGAGGCAGCAGAGCAGCAAGGAAGAGGTGAACAGAAGTTGTACAGAAAAGGAAAGAAAGTAGGGCACGGGGAGAGAAAACAAAAGGAATATTGCAAAAAAAAGGAAAAAAAAGGAGTAGAAGAAAATTAAGAGAAGCAGCAGAAAAATTGAATATGCAACTGCAGAACATTTTTGTATTTGTGACATGGCTATATGTTAACTGAGAAAAGCTCCTTTGATATTCCAAACAAAATCCCCCACCTCCCCAAAGGGTCAGAAATTGTTTGTTTTGCATTTATATCACTCGAAGAGTACTCCTGGGCACTGGTTTAAAAGCAGCCACCACCTTCAGTTTGCAATGAGGCAAAGGAGCAAGTCCTTACAGCAGTTTCGTGAGAAAAGACACCCATTTTTGGCAAGGGTCAAAAATAACACTGAGGTCATGAGTTCGATCCCCTTTCGATCCCTATATAGGCCATTCATTTAAGAGCTGGACTCGATGGTCCTTCTGAGTCCCTTCCAACTCAGAATATTCCGTGAATCTGTGAAACTGCAGGCACCTTCCCCTCCACAGATGGGTGGAGTTAATGGCTCTGAGGAGCAAACTGGGCTGTGACAGGCAGGGACAGAATCTTGGGCTCCTCTGGGAAGCACAGACAGCACCTGTGAGATCACTGAAAACCAGACTGAGCCCTGCATGCCACCAGCACAAAACAGCAGCTCAGTTAAATCTCTCCCAGCTCTTTAGTTGACTCAGTTCTACTGGGTTTTGCCAGCTTTTGTTCCACTGCTTTTGTTTGGCTCTACCTTCAGAGATTGGTATTTTGATCAAATATCTTTTCTTTCTGTCAACTGTGCTCTAAAATCTATGCCTGCAGCTCCTGACTTTTTTTTTTTTTTTAATTTTCCTTATGCATTGTGAAGCAGTACATACAGTCATGAGGGAAAAATGTTAAGCTTATACATTTTATCTCCATTGCCTATTTGTAGAAAAGGTATTTTTACCTTTTTTTTTTCAGTAATGCAAACTAGTATTCACAATTAATAGTTTACAATATCCATATTGAGCAAAAAAATGAGTGATTTATTATTTGCATTTTGAATACAGTGGAATTACACAGAAGATTTTAAATTCTTTGGATCTGACTGTTCATAAAATCAGAGTTCCAAAAGTCAACTCTATAAAAGTAATTACTATTAATATAAGGACTTGTAAATCATGTCAGGATTTCAAGGAATATGCAAAGAGATCAAAAGCTGTATCTGAGCTTTTTGCTGGACAGTAAATTTGTGATGATCAGTGTAAGGAAATTAACACTTACCAGAGCTGCCTTGTTCTGAAATGGAGAAAATCAGTTACATTTGAACAAGATTTCTGTGATTCATATTAAGAAAAAGGAAAAAAAAAAGATAAAAAAACAAACCCACAGGCATAGTAAAGGTTATCAGTCAGAAAACCTGTTCTTATTCTTCTCAAAACCTGCAGCATATATCACCATCATAAAGTGAGAGACTCAAGCAATTCATTTTTATTCCTGTGAGTAGAGACAGCATCTGTAAGCTCTCCCCACCATATGGCTGACCTACTTCAGAATACATGCTGGGAGAAGAGTTTCCCAAGCACTTAAGTCATGGGAGTTTTGAGATACAAGGGTTTCTTAAGACATTGGGACCTTAAGTCTGTTGATCAATAGAGTGCACCTGAAAACTTCCTCCTGAGCTACTGCGTATGACGTCTGCTCTGATCCTGCACCAGTGTAGCTGGAAAGCTCTGCAATTCAACTGCAATCCATGTCCAGAACATTAAAGCAGACACTGTTTTGCATGTCAGGGCAGATAGTCTTATCTCTGCACAAGACTGACTAAGACAAAATGAGGTGGGTGATGGATACAGACATCTTCGCTTCTAAAGGATTAAAAAGACTTTTTTACAGAGGCAAATCTCAGTAATCTACTTTTCTTACTGAGGATGTGCGCTCTCCCTCCCTCTGTATGCAACCCTTTTTCAGGGCTTAATCAGGAATCATAAGGTTACAGCTTGAATTATAAATGGGTCATTCCCAAAGTGAGGGCCTTGAGCATGCACTTTCCCTTTATTTGGAAAGCTTGACCTATTCAGATGTTCAAGAAGTTAATTTTCTCCACTTGAGGAAAGAAAAAGAGACAAAAGAAAGAGAAAGAGAAAGAGAAAGAGAAAGAGAAAGAGAAAGAGAAAGAGAAAGAGAAAGAGGAAGAGGAAGAGGAAGAGGAAGAGGAAGAGGAAGAGAAAGAGAGAGAAAGAGAAAGAGGAAGAGGAAGAGGAAGAGGAAGAGAAAGAGAGAGAAAGAGAGAGAGAAAGAGAGAGAGAAAGAGAAAGAGAAAGAGAAAGAGAAAGAGAAAGAGAAAGAGAGAGAGAGAGAGAAAGAGAGAGAGAAAGAGAGAGAGAAAGAGAAAGAGAAAGAGAGAGAAAGAGAAAGAGAAAGAGAAAGAGAAAGAGAAAGAGAAGAGAAAGAGAAAAAAGAGAAAGAGAAAGAGAGAAAAGAGAAAAGAGAAAGAGAAAGAGAAAGAGAAAGAGAAAGAGAAAGAGAAAGAGAAAGAGAAAGAGAAAGAGAAAG
>JAWWES010000094.1:6152634-6168154 GCA_035583135.1 Lophotriccus pileatus | reverse complement strand
AGAGAAAGAGAAAGATAAAGAGAAAGAGAAAGAGAAAGAGAAAGAGAAAGAGAAAGAGAAAGAGAAAGAGAAAGAGAGAGAAAGAAGGGAGGGAAGGGGAATTGAAAAAATACAATTAGGACATTTTGTTAAAGACAAAACAAGCCCAACAACAAGCTGTTTTACAGCCCTCTTTTTCCTTACAGATTATCTGCATGGCCAGGCAGAATTAGATTAAATATGAATTTTAAAACAGTCTTTTCTTGCTCTAATATGAGACCTTCAAACAAGGACTTCCTCCCTTTTGGCTGTACCTTTTTCAAAACAAGGTGGAAGCTGTTCCCTGGTATATGATGGGAATAGGTTTACTTAAGCTTGGATGTATGGACCAGACTTTTGTGTTCCACTACTGCTGCAAACCATTATGTTTTTTCCACTCTGAGGAATGTTTTTTTCCTTTTGTTTTTAACAGCAGTACCTCTCAACACAATAAAACAACATATGAAAAGTCTTTAGTCCCATCTGTTGGCCTTTTCTACTTATTTCCTCTTCTTTCCACTGGATACCTACACGGTGCTTGGCTTCTGTCTGTAAACTTTTGGGTATTTGTTTTCCTGGTTTGCTTCTCTTTTTGAGGAGGTGCTTTCCCTTTTAGATGCCTGGCACCATATTTTTTTGTGAAAAGAAACTATTTCTTAAGCAGCATATAAAACTGATGATGTCTTAAAGAAGCCTCTTCCCATCCTACTTCCTCCCCTTCTGCATTTGAAACTGAGATCTCAAGACCAGAAAAACAGTGTGAAATAAAGAAAGGGTGCACATGAAGCACAAGTGGGCATGTCTGAATGTAATCTGATTGTATACCCACTTTAAAGAATGGTCAAGTTTTTAAAAATCAAAATCAATGCAGAGTAACACCTGTAAGTCTGAGCAAGCATACTTCTGATTAATTGTGCTAAGCTGGGCTGTTACTCTTATCTAATGCAGAAACATGTCTTTGGAAGGAAAAATATATTGAAGAAGACATTTGGTAAAAAAGCTGGAGTAGCTACAGCAATTTATTAGGATCTGGCAATAATTAATGACACATAGTTTAAGTGAGGCTTAACTATACAGTAGAGTTATGATAGTGCCTCCAGATTTCATGCTAAGAAGGCATGAGGAAGTGTTAAAAGAGGCACTGAGGCTCCAGATTTTCCACAGAGAGAAATCAGGAGGACTTGAAATACTTTATATTCCATTTTGACAAAGGAATAAGTTCTCTAGATGCATTAAACTGGCTCTTTTCCCTTTCTCCTCACTGAAAAACACCATTATCTTTGTTATTTGATTCACAATTGCAAGGATTTCTTGGTTTTTTTCTGTTGGTGGCCTGACTTACCTTCTGTTAGTGAGGAGGTTGCTGAATCTGGACCTCACTACTAGGAACTGAGTATGGGAAGGAAGCAGAAATATGAACATATGTGGAAGGGAGGAAGACCTACTTGTCCTATAAGGGATTTTTCTGGTGGAGGAGTTTTTAATTTGGTCACAGCAACATCTGGTGCTTTGTATAACCCTTGCAGCCACTTAGTGAACAGCACTTTGCTGCAGAAGTACTTGTATTAGAACTATCAGCATCAACTCCCAGATGGAAATTGTACTTCAAGGCAAGCCAACTTTCTAAGCTTAGAAAATGATCCTGCTCTCTCTCCTTATGCCCAGCTTTACTATAAAGAACAAACATCTTCCCAAATTATCATTATTATTTCCTTTTTTGTGCTGAGGATATGCTTCAGACAATGTCTTATTCAGGATATAATAAAAACAGGGGCCTGCAATTGAAAGTGAGGGCACATCTGGCCCCTGTTTTGAAGGCTGTGCCAACCAAGTGTCATTATCCCAATTTTATAGATAAGAAACCAAGATGCAGAAAGATTGGTTCCCAATATGAGCTGTGCATGAAAGGAACAGAGATGAGTGGGGGTGTATTTTTCATGACTTTTGGAAAAAACAAAATATACACAACAGATGCAGTCTCTGTTTTGCTTTTGTTATCAAATTTTACACTTCAGAAAGTATGTGGAAAATCTGATTATGAGGAGAAGGGTGTAGGCAAAAGCATACCAACTATTTCCTGCTGTATTCTGACTTTATATACTGAATGTGCATGTTTCAGGCCTTGTAATCATGAGGGCTGGTGTAAGAAAGGAAAAAGACAATACCATATTGCAATGGTTTGCTGTGAGAAAAACATGGTGCATGAGCTCTCCCTGGTGGGATCACAAATCCCTGCATCAAAACAAATGTGGCTGGTTGTGCTACAGGTACTCCATAACTTTCCTCCAGTATGCCTGTGGACCATCAACTGACAGGGATCCTTTTCTGGCAAGTAATTAGATGCAAGGAGGACTGGTGATTCAGTGAAGGAACTTAATTTTGAGAAAAGTGCAACTCAGCTTCCCTGTGACCCTCCTGGACTCTTAGGATTTCTGAGATGTTTCCTTTCCCCTGCCTGCAGGAATTATGAAATTATTTTTTTTTCCCTTCTGTTTAGAAACTACTTCCAATTAGTTTATTATTGCAGTTTCTCAGTGTTATTCATTTTTAATCATGTTTTTTTGTTCATATGAATGCCTCATGAAGCAGAGATCTTCTCTTTGTTCCAGTACACAAACAGATAGTAAATAGTAATAATAAGTGAACCAAAGCTCTTTTCCAGCACTCTGAATCCTAGATTTGAAAAAGGCAGTGTTTGGAACTGACTATGATTTTAGATGAAGGATCAGTCACATAAAGTAATGTACAGATAAATCAACAGATCCCTTGTCTCTCATTAAAACCCTTGCTAGTTTTTTTGGAACTGTGATTTATTGATGGTTCTGCAGACATCATGGCCATCTCTTCCTAAAACCCTATGCAATTTGTGCGTGTACTGCCCTCCAGAGAATGAAAACTGAGAGCTGCCAATTTAAGGCACAACACATTAAAATTACAGATATGTATGTATTAAAAACAGCAAAAGATTAATCACTGCTTGAACTGATCATGAAAGGGGCACGTTCTCCATCTCCTGGAGTTGTCCAGCCAAGCCAGGATACTGTCCCAGAGGAAGACTTAAGCCCACAGCTTGTGCTGTTGTACCTATGTAATAAGAACTGCATGGAATTCCCTGGACTGGCTGAATGAGTTAATGGTCTCTATGGGTTTAAATCTATGAATATATGAATTACAAAACCTTAAAAAATTGGGCAAGATTTCTTAGGAGTTATTTATGGCACATGTGTGCTGAAACTGCACAACAGTTGCTTTCCCAAAATCTAAAATAAATTAGTTTTAGCAACTGTTTCCAAACACAGCTTGTTGTTGATTTTCTTTGCAGTTGGATTAAATTGCATTTGGATTAAATTTTTTCAGCTCAAGACTGAACTCTTTGAGGTCATATTTTCAAAACTGTGAAGACACTTGATTACTACAAATCAGTGCAATCAGATGTTTAAGGTAACGAATAAGACCTATCAGCATCTGTTCCTTAAATAACCATCTTTCTATTTAGTTGAATTGCATTTATCATAAATCTTCAATTAAAATAATTACTCTGTTATAGCATTAAGTTCGAAAAGTTTGAATTACACTGTCTAAATTTTTCTCTTTCTTTTCATCCTCACTGATGTTTAATTATTTAAAAGCAGCATGCACAGACACAAAAATATCTTTTTTAAAAAAATTAAAGCTTATCTGTTTTCAAATATATCTTTTTATAAAGTTAGAGTCTAAAACAACTTAGTGAAAATAAAGATCTAGACAAGCTCTTTATCCATGATCAGTGAAAATTTTCCCATTGACTTGAAAGCATTTTGGAGGAAAGGCTTTCAGAGTGCTGGTTTTAAATTAAATTATTGTCTTCTGTAAAATCTCTGTGACCTAGAGAAGAATCCCTAGGAGTTTTCTTTGAAAGTGAACCAACATTTCCCACACATATCCAATTCCTGAAAAACTACATGTTACATGATGTTCAGCTCAGTACCTTACCAGATATTAAACTGTCCTCCTAGGTGGGGTGCTGCATGTAGATGACTTATCCAATGGAAACAGTCACTTCCTGGTTTATATAGATATTCAAAAAAAAATAATTTTTCAAGCTCTTTTTTTTTCTTTTGTAAGTTCTCTTATTTAAATATTCAACTTGAATGATTTCAGCATTTACTGTTAATACACCAAAATCTTCCAGGGACCGTGTGAGGTGCAGTGGAGGCACTCTTGGACCAGGACTGAAACTTATCAAAATACCAACCCCAAGCCAAAATTCCAAAGCTATAGCATTTCTAGGACATCATGCCATGCATGGTAACATGCCTGTTCTCAGATACTCCTCTTACACCACCTGGAGCCTCTGAAACAGACCAGCCAGTTAGTACAGCATAACAAGGCACAGAGAAGGCAGAAGAATTTGAACAAGGATCTGTGTAAGCCTGATTTGCTGTTAGCTAAAATCCTCACTTAATTCTCAGCTGCTTCTCTAACCTAAAGTGTTTTCTTTCTTTTACTTCTTCAAATGCCTAAAAGAGGGGAGCACTCCTTTCCAGACCACGCCAGGGGTCTGAAAGCTGTCAGGAGGAAAAAAACAAGAAAACATGTTTAACTGTCATATGGGTTTGCTATACCTGCTGTATATGACAACTCAGACTGTGAATAGGAGTATGTGTGAATAGTATGTGATAGGGCTTAAGAAGTACCAACACCAAAAATTCAAGAGGACATCTGTACATAGTTACAGAGACAGGAGAATCTCCTTTGGGGAAGAAGCAACTCATTTTTATATTTTAAAGGGAGTAATTATTTTCCTTCTTTAGTTTGT
Organism: Lophotriccus pileatus; assembly: GCA_035583135.1. NCBI lineage: Eukaryota > Metazoa > Chordata > Aves > Passeriformes > Tyrannidae > Lophotriccus > Lophotriccus pileatus. The sequence goes on along the minus strand of JAWWES010000094.1, from coordinate 6,163,338 downwards.
ATGCATATGACTGCTGTCACAGTACATTCTTTCTGCAGAACACGTATGACTCATTGCATTCCCTGCTGAAGACATGGGCCTCCATAGGATTAGGGGCCTTTCTCTGCCAGCCCAGCACTCACTGAACACCAGACACAACATGCACCAACCTCTGTGGGCAAAGAACGGGTACACAAAGATGGAGGAAACCTCTAAACACTCACACAGGACACATAAAATGTTCTGTCTTTGCCCTGTATTCCTTTTTAGTGCCTTCCTATCAAGTAAGAATCACAACTGATAAAAATACCTTACACATTCAAGTATTCTAGCCAGCTATTTTGTTAAGGGTATGCAAATTTGGCAGAAAATAAATCTCCTTGCTTTCCAGGTGGTCTTCAGAGATCAGAGGGGTTGGATATAGCAGGGCTTGGTTTCTGATTGTAAGCAATTTGACACTGATAATATTCAATAAGAATTTTCAGGAGCACCAACTCACAAACAGTGTGATTTAGCAATTAGACCCTGTAGGTCTGGCCAAGTTCAATAACTACTTGGACAGTCCAGATTCGGGAATTGTGAAGTTTAATGAGGTGACAGGAAAGCAATTTCAGGATAAATGCACTAACTATAGAATATGCATCATGACAGAAAATACAGTAACAGAGATCTCTTAGTGAGACATATATAATAGACAGATAGATATAGATACATATGAATAGATATATATGAATATTCCTAGGTCTATTCTAATGCAGTTGGAGGTGCAAACCTCATCTAAAGTTGTCCCTACAGGAAAGCAGGGTGACACAGTCCATTGACCCATCCCAAGCAGGCAGAGCTTTTTCCCCCCTCTGACTTTTCCTGCCCTGAAGTCCCCCTTTTATACTATACATTTTTCCTTTCCAATGGGTTGGAACAATCACATCTTACAGGTGGGGTTTGGTGATTTGGTCATACATGTATTACATATCTTATGTTCTTCCTCATTTGCACTCCAAGGGGTGTGAAAGTTGATATGTAAATGGGGCTTAATGAGGGTCTTTGTTACCCTATAGTTGACACAAGAGATAGAATAAATACTTTGATCCTCCATCTTTGTACCTCTGCTTCCAGTGCCATCTTGTTGACTTAAAAATCCATATTTCAAATAAAACATAGTCACTTTTATGCTCTTATTGACATAACTGAAGCACAACCACACATGGGAATTGAATGTGTGTTGCAGTCTCAGAAAACTTACACTAAAAAAAAAACAACAAACACCACAGGGTAATCCAGAATCTGGATTTATGGGGCCACAGAAGAAGGAATTGCTTGCGCATTTGAAGCAATAGTAGCACATGTAAAAGTAATTCTTCAGTTGGAGGAGTCTGGTAGGAGGCAGGAACAACATTTCTGATGCACCACATAATGGAAAAGAATGGCTCAGATGCTGGACCAGGACCATCCAGCTCTGTGGAAGCTGGTGAGGCAGCCATTCCTGCCTATGTGTGTATGTATACATCCATATGTACACACCCACAAAGAAATATGCAGAGTTTTATTATGTAAGACAGAAAAGATGCATGGCTTTTTTATTCTTTTTAACCATGTGCTGTCTTTCATAGGATGTATGACTGCCAGGATAAGAGATGCCTGTGTTGAAGTGTAATCATAAATAAGAAAAATGTCTGAAAAAGGCAAAACCAGCTATCATGATACTTGGGGAAAAGTGTCACTAAAGAATTCTATACTAAGAAAAAGCAAAAGGAAATATTAAAAATAGAGGGTAAACACATTTTTTGTATGAGTCTGCTTTCCTTCCCTTCACCTCTCCCTTTCCTTTCTTCAACACCTTCCTTTTAATTTTCACCCTGTGTGTAGTCCATGAATCAACTAAAATGGAATGATACATTTTGTTTTCCGCTCTCTTCCTTCCATTTAGAAATGCTAGCCTTCATTTTTAATGATATTTTGCTTTGATATCTTTCAATTAATTACACAGAAGATTCTGGAAAATGCCAACATTTGATTCAGAGCTAAAAATGTATAATTAGCAATTATACTGGAGTGTCCTTCTAGTATTTGGTTCCTTTTCCCCAGCAGAAAGAGGAAATACCATACAGGCACCCTTAGGAAACAGGGGATAGCCATACTGGGAAGTCCCAAACCTCATGAAATAAGTGGGATCCGAATGTCCTTCTCCCTGTTTCTTTTGCACAAATCAGTTCTATCCCCCTCTTCACTATATTTTTTAAAAAATTATAATATTTTTTGTGTGTCTTTCAGCAAACTATTGCAAAGTGTTCTGGAATACTGTTTTGGGGGAATTGCTTCCTGGATTTCTAAATGGTTATGGTTGACTCTTCTTCTGTTATTTGCATTCATTAACTTAAGAGAAAAGATGACACAGAGCACTTGGCGCTTTTGCAAATGTCTTCTTCTTCACATATCCTCTTGTGCATGATACGGAAGGAAGAAGTGAAGGCTTGACTTCCCACAACATTCATTTCTCTTTATATCAGCTGACTGTAAGAAGGGGTATTCCCTTCCCTCCTAGCCAATCTTGGCATTCTCTAGATATAGGTGTCCATTTTCACCCACCATGCTGACAAAGCACTTCTGCTAATCCCTCTTGAACACTTTGCTCTGACTACACAACCTGTATCACAGCAAAGGAGATGTTTTTATGTTGTTGGAGTTACAATGTCATGACCTTCTGTGCCCACCCACCCCAATCCCAAGGTCTACTTTGGTTTTGGTGTGGCTGTGCCACCTTGAAAAGAGCTGTTTGAGGAAGAAACACGAGAAGGCTCCACCAGGCACATCTTCTCTCTCTCTGGAGCTCTTTGCCTGATCTATGCTGCAGTCCTCACCATGCCTGCTGATGTATTACTCACTAACTTGAGTTCCTGTCTTGACTTTGGACCTACCTTAGCGGCTTCCAGACCTTGGCTGATTCAGGCTGCTGCCACCACATCTGCCCTGCTCTCCTGGCTTGGCCACCACAATAGGTCCATGCTGGGAACGGAATGGTGCCATCCTCAGGTCCAGCTTTCCTCGCCTTTCAGAGCAGCTGATTCCTGACACATGGCTCTGCAGCTGTTTTCTGTAAAACTCTCCCAGGGCCAGGGCTGGTTCATTTTTCTGCCTCTCCACAAGAGCTGTGCCCCATGGAATCCCACCTCTAGACCAGTGGGGTCCACCCCCTTTTCTCCTTGATCAAGTGAGTCCATCAAACATGCAACACTAAGAGCACAGGGTTGCAGGTTTCTGTTATACAGCCCTTAATCTTCTGTTAAAACAATTGGAATGTTTCTTCCTGAGTTAGTTCCCACCTGCCGGGAGGGAGAGTCAGCCCATCTTGTTTGTGCTTGCTCTCTCCATATGCCCTGGAGCCTGGCAGATCTCACAAGTGCTCCCTGGGTGGTCCCACTCCTAATCTCCTAGGACAGCTCTGCCTTTAACCTCAGGCCCAGCACACTGTTCACTGGCACAGAGTCAGTTTCAGGCTGTTTTCCAATAAAACAACCACCCCTGCGATTCACTGGTATCTTCTATTGGTACATTTCAAGATGTCTCCTCCTTTTCAACCCCGAAAGGATAATATCTTGCAAAGAAATTAATAGCTGGGCACATATTTGTGCAGAAAAATCACCAGTTCCTTCTTGAATGGGGTTTACGCAAACTTCACTTGTAACCTCCAGGGCTGAGACCAAAACCATTAAAACTATTCTTTAGAGTAGCTTTTTTGAATGGACCTGCACTAAAAGCAAGACATGGTGGGAAAAAAGTCCATTTTTCTGCAGATGCTAGAGGCTGATGCCTGGAGGCCCAGCATGTGAGCTGCTCTTTGTGATGTGAGGGATGTCTGAGATCATACCCTGTCCCTGTAGTGGTGTGAGACAGGTTAAGCCAGGCAGAACTGCCTTCCAAACCATCTGTATTTAAAAGTGACGATAATAAAAGTAATATTCTGTGGAGGCTTCATAATCTGCCCATCCCATCTGGCCTGGTTTGTATTTTATTTTTTTTAACTTCTTAAAATGCTACCTCAATTGGGCGGGTCAGACAGGATGGCAAATCTGGTTTAACAAATCACAGACTTGGAAAGTGACCTGGAGATACCTTCTCTTAAAGTAATTCTTTCTCAATTAGCCCAGTTTTGAGGCAAAGGGTTGTCTGGACAGTACAAGGGAAGCAGCTTGAGAAGAGACTATCCATTAAATCCTATAATGCTGCAGTGTAGCTTAAACTTTGCTCTGCTGACTTGTGGTATTTGCTTGTACCTTTGAGAGAAGAGATGTCTGCTTAGATTATATACTTGTCAAATGGGCAATGTCTGCCCCTCAATGCTAGTTTCCTTCACTGAAAATATTCTAATTAGGGCAAATTGTAGCAATGAGCTCTAATTCCTTCAGACCCATTCCCAGCAGATTCTGTACACCTCCAATGAATTGAATAGAAATAGGAACCAACAGCACTCAGTATTGTATCAGGCTGTGTTCTTTGCTGGCTAAATGAACATGCCATTCAGCATTAAAAATATAAAAATATTTATATGCATTATACTGAATTTGTATCAGTGTCTGATACAAGAGACCTCACATCCTCAGCCAACAGGGAAAATGGTCAGTGTGTCAGCATATTCTGATATTGTAAATCCCATGTAAATGTGCTTAACCACCTCTATAGTCCTTGTCACCCTCTGATAATGGTGAGGGATGAAATTCTTTGACAGGGAGAGAAAAGTGAGTGGCACTGGTGAACTACTTGTGATTGTACAAGTAAGGTTGTGCTGTTTCCCCGACCATAATGGCCGAAAGAATGGGATTTTGAGAAAATCTCTGGAAGGATTGCAGTTCCACATGTGAAAGGGATTAGGATTTTTAAGACAAACTTTTTGGGTATTCCCCTCATGCTTTGAGTAGCTGAACCAAATTTACCACCTATACACTGATTTTCAGTCCTACAGAAGGTACAGGGTGAGTCATGACCATTTTGAGTGTGAAACTCCTGCAAAGGTATCCTCAGTACAGCAGCCTAAACTTTGGTCTCTACAGATAAATAGGTCAATATATCCAGTTTCCTAAGAGCAAGTAACACATTTTTCACTTTGCTTTACATTTAAGATATGTACTTCAGGCCTAACATTATCTTTTTTAAATACACTTTTTAATAAGAAAGCAAGTTCAAGACCATGCCAAGAAGATATTAAAGCAATTTTGGTATTCCTCCTGTCCTTCTCATATCCCAGAAGATCCTTACACAGATTTCCATCTTCCTGAGATTAATTAGAAGTTAAATAGCTGAACAGCCTAAGGATGATGTCCTCTGTTGTGCAATGAATTGTCCTGGTTTCCACCCTGTTGAAGCCGGTCTGTCCTGAAGTGGCAAAACCAGTATTTTCCATTATTCCACCCTGGTAAACTGCTGAGCTGCATTTTTTATCTCACACAAAAACAGGTATGTTAGATATCCACAATGCTTGAAATTTTGACTGTAATTTGTGTCACCAGGGTGGCTGCTTTCATGCAAGAAAGTCTCTATGAGCTTCTATTGCCATGAACCTCCCACAGCTACAGGCTGACGACCCCCATGGCTTGTCACACAGCCTGGGACAAGGTGACCTTGCCTCCACCTAATTTAATATAATGGCCTGTATTCAGCACTCCTTGTTTTCACATGTATCCTGGCTCCTGCTTTAGCCAGCTTTTCTCTGCCAGTAGAGCAGTGGCCTGCCTTCTGTTCATTATACATGTTCTTTTTTTCCTACAACAGTTTAAAAATGGACAAGTGTTACTTTTATGGAAGGCCTTTTGACCTTTACTAGCACTGGATCCTGCGGTTTAGTCAAGTTAGAATGCCTATGAAGACCAGGATGACCAGAAGAGCAAAATAAATGTTTCCTCTACATATTTTCTGTTAAGAAACTTGTGAAGCAGCCTGCAACTCTCACACTAATGATTGCATTTTTTAAAACAGAAATTCAAATATGTTATAGCCCCAGAAGGCACAAAAAAAATAATATGTGTTTTATGACTGAGTCTGGAATAACCTTATGAAATCTTCATAATTATCAAAGTAAAATGGAGGGGTTGATGTTAGAGTATAGGGAACTAGTTATGTTCACTTGCTTTCATAAATAATTCTCTCTTGAAATCATGAACTGAGGAGGTACATTGTTTGATTGTTGTTGGCAACATTTGAAAAAAAGCCATGGTCACAGTTCACTGTGATTCACAGGCTGAAGACAAGCATATATTGACATATGTCAGGGAACTGTATAAATATTGAATCTGCCTATAAAGGTCTTTTTTTTTTTTTGGCACAGTGTCATATTCTGGTCATCATGCAAACTCCAACAGGCTTAGGTTTGAGTCCTGTCAAATTCTGAATGATCACCATGCATTAACTGTTTTTGAGGTGGCAGGATTTCACTCTTTACAGAGAACAAAATTTATTTTTTTTCGGCAACAACTTAATGAATGGTATTTATAAATGGTATTTATAAACTGCATCTTTTCTCAAAGTAAAGGCTGCTGATGATTGCTTTCAAGACAATCTTGGTTGGGCTGGTTGCTCAGAAGTTATTTTCACCAAGTGTACTCAAATCACTAGAAGATGGATGGATGTAAAAGACTTTATTCCTGCCAGATCTTTGTTCTTTTCATATTGACCTCTCTCACTCTTTTTAAATTTGCTGTGAATTGTTGGACAGGGTGTCCACAAAGCAGGAGAAATAGAAGGGAGGTGGGAGGGAGAGAAGCATATCAGGACTTCTTTGAACTGGTGACACCAGCTAGTTTTTGCAACCTAAGAGTGGCTTCCCACTGTCTGCAAGACCTTCTGTTAGCTTATGGATTAAAGCTCGTTTGCAGAACCAACAAGGAGCAGAGACTGACAATGGCAGAAGGGGGAACACAAATAAAATCCTGTCCTGGCTGCTCCCAGGCTCATCCCAGGGCCACCAGGCAATCAAAGGCCCATAGGACAGCCCCCAGGAGCAAGATGGCAGGCAGGAACACAAACCAAAGGCTTCTGAGGACTGACCCACCCTGACTAGGACAGCCCCAGCTGATGCCCAGCATGAAACCCACCACCAACAGCCAAGGGGTTGAGGTGATCTGAGGAGGTACGGGAGTGGTGAAATGAGGGCCATGGGGGCAAAAAGAGATGGTAGTAGTCAGCTGGTGGGTGCACTTGTAAGCCCTGCATCCAGGCAGCTCAGCCTGTCCCAGCTGCTCACCTGAGTCCATTCTGAGACAGCTCTGTGTGTGTGCCCTTATGCAGTCTGACTGCACCACCTGGGGTCAGAGGCTGTGGGAGAGCCCAGGGGCCAAGGTGCAGTGACCACAGAAGGTTTGGGTGTGCACGTGAGTGTGCAAGGGCCAGCAAGGATCATGATGGACTGGGGAAGAGGTTGAGATCCAGCAGGTCTCTGTGGGTGAGGGCACAGGGAGTTTGGCTGTGGGGCAGGAGAATCCCAGACAGCTCTGTGTGTGTGTGTGTGTGTGTATGGTGTACCTTGAGGGCTGTATGGGTCAATACCAGCAGCTGGGAAGATTGGGAGTGAGGGTTATCTCCTGGGCAGACCCAGGATCTGAGCCAGTGGCCAGAGGGACCCACCTGGTTCACCTGTGGAACTCCATCCTGCTCTGCTGGAGAGGGGAACAAGGTGAAGCCCTCAGTGCTGCCTGCGCATGTGTGAGTGCTCTGGATGTCTGTGGTCTCTGTGCCCAGACATGTGAGTAGGTACATATGTGCTGTTCTCTGTGTGTCTGTCTGCTGAGAACATGTCTCCAGTCTTACTGCTGGCTAGACTCAGGAATGTGGAGCTGAGCAGCCTCCCTTCTCCCAGACTCTTGGCTCTGGTAGGGTGTGTTTTTGCCTTAATGTTCCCAACAGACTTAAATTTTTTTTGTTGTTGTAAAAAAAACAGTCAAAGATGCTGAGCACTCCCATGAGTTCTTCTCTGGAACTGGAATGTGGCACAGAGGGGCAGAGAGGGGAAATAACAACATCCTCCAGGAAACACTATTTGCACATCATACTAAAATATGGGTACAAATAGCTGAATGTGATAGAGCAGTAATTTTCCCATCACTATTGTAAGATGTGTTTTGTCCAGTGTAAAAATCTGTGTCTTCCGTAAACTACAAATTACTTTGAATTCATTTAAGACTTTTACTTTTTACTTTCTTTATTGGTTTTTTTGATGTTGTAAAGGTAGATTATTATTTATATACTTTTATTTTTCTGCAGGATGGTTAGCATTGTCTGCCGTCCTACCACACCATCATTTTATCAAAGGTAGATATTAATATTTACTAAAAGTGACAGTGTTCACTAGGGAAATACCTCTTTTCTGTATTTCCAACTCTGTACTGCATCACAGATCTGGTTTTAAACACTGTTCAGGAGTCTAAAACTTGCAGAAACTCTTACATCTTCCTGCAAGGCACACAACCAAATTGGAAGTGGGTCTTTCCACAGAGAAAATGCAATTTGCAAAGACTATTTCCACAGTACTACACAGAGAGCTAAGAATGTAATGTTCCTATTTAGAGAAGAAAAGCTTGTTTTTGTAGAGTACTGTACTGAACTTCATCTTCACTCCAAGGTGGGTTGTGAAATGTTTTCAAAGAATTAGTCTTGATGGTCACTGTATTTCTGATTATGTTGTATAGCACAAAGAAAGGGGAAAGCGAGCCAAATTAACTCAAACTGGACCTGCATTATGCACTGGAAGCAACTTATTAAACCCCACATGAACCCCCAACTGTTGTTAAAACCATTGACCAGAAAACACCCCTATATTGCCTATATCAGAATTTAGCAATTCTGTTACTCTTCTAGAGTCAAATTTAATAACATGATACTGGGCTTTTTTTTTTTTTTATTTATTGATTGGTTGATTTTATTTTAACTTAAATGCGCAAGTGCCTAAAATAAAGAGATGTCAGACTGTTGTAATAAAAGCGGGTTTCTGGATTTGCTGACTGGTATCTATTTCACTAAAGTCCTATGGCCGAGGAGGAGATGGAGTTGGGAACAAAAGTTACCAAGAGAGGACTGGTGGAAGTTCTCAGTCACAAATCATCTCCCTCCAAATTCCATCTCCAGCTTATGCCAGATGTGTTTTTTGGATAAATCTTTTTTTAATCTGTTAAATTCCCTGTGACTCAATAGATGCACTTAGCCTTATGAGTACAGTCCTCCAGACAAGTACAGATGATTTCAAATGGCTACAAATGGATTCTCCTTTCTCAGGAGCCACTGTTTATTTATCAAAGTGTTAAAGGTTTGTATAGTCCAGGTAGTGATAATTAATAAAATTGAAAAGCTCTACTGACATGGATACAACTGTAAATAGAGTGTGCAGCCACATGGAGAATGCTAATGGGTTTTACCTTAATTTCTGATGCTTTTAATGATATCTTTTATCAAACCTTCTCAAAGTACAGTGAAACTTCAGTCAGATAAAGATGCAAACTATGGAGATTGGACTGAGATATTACTACTTTTCAAACCAGAAAATACATGATTTCTTGAATGGCAAGCTTTCTGTGGGACTTGGTAAGGTATCTGCCTATATGTATTTGTATATGTTTATATAGATATATATCTATGCATATGCATATCTCTTCAGGTTTTGGTAAGAATCCCTTTCATATCTTCTGTACATAGGAAACACATGTCCCTGATTAACTCAAGCTCCTGGAATTCAGATGCACTTGACAAGATGTGAACTCCTCACCAAATGAGAAACCACAGTTCTGTGTTGGGTACAGCATGACTCAAACAGAGATGTAGAAACTAGTCTTGCAGCCTAAATGATTTTAGATCTCTTTTTTCCTCAAGTCAACATTATTCCATTTAATTAAAAAAAATGGCTTTACCCACATTCAGTCCTGCAGCAAAATCAGTGACAGTCAACTAGAAAGGACCTTTTTTTTTCTCTACTTTAGCTACAGAAGTAAAGCTAAATAGCTAGCCTGAAAAACAATATGACATTTCAGCTTGTGGATGAGGACATGTCTGTCTTCTGATGGGATCTTCTGGAGCACAGACATACAGAACTGCTGTTTCCTTCCTCCCCAGCATGAAAGCAGTGTGTCATTGCTCTGACATGCTGTTTGAAAGGGAGAGTTTCTATTCAGACTTTCAAAACCAGTTGCAAAACCTGCACCTCTAGAAAAAAGGATTTGTCATTTTAAGAACCACGCTTACAACCTTGAATCTCTGTATTATTAATTTCTTACACTCATACCAAAAAAAAAAAAAAAAAACCAAAACAAAACCAAAAACAACCAAACGATAATTAATGAACATCTCGCTTTAAACACCTGAATGTCCCATATGTACTTTCTCTCAACAGCAAAGTCAAGAAGTGCTGTAGCACTCTAAAGACCTAAACTCTGCTTTGTCTAAGTGTGCTACACATGGCATAGTGATGTGATGAGCAGCACTGTTTAAAACTTAAGACTAAGTGCATCACTACTCAAGTGCATTAGCAACCTTAACATGAGAGCAGTCACCTGTTTGCATTTTCTTTCTTCATGTCTGCTTTCACTTCACAGAAATCAGGGGTTAGGTGAGACCAGCTCTGTATCCTAAATGCACTGCACTAACTGCAAGCTCACAGTGGTGTGGAAGACCTTACTATGGAGTGCAGGAAAACGACCATCTTCAAGATCTGAATGCATGCAGTCAAGGATGAGAAGTCTCTTGTGGTGGTCC
>JAWWES010000094.1:6138927-6151272 GCA_035583135.1 Lophotriccus pileatus | reverse complement strand
TGGTGGTCCCCTGCCAACTGAGATTCTGTTCTATTTCCCTTCCACCCTTCTGGCTTTACAATCTCTATAGTTGAAAAGTGTATTGTTTCCAAAGCACTCCTTTTCTCTCTCTCTCTCTCTCTCTCTCTCTTTTAACTGGGTCGCCTAATCTGTTATGGACAGGCACTACAACCATAGGAAAAACAAGTATTTAAACCATTGTCTCTGCTTATGCACCCCTGTTGTGAGGTGGGAGGGGGGGAGGGGGAGGGAAGATAGATTCTCCCACTGTTTTGACTTTCACTCATAATAAAGCATGCTAAAATTACTCTTTTTAGACGTATGTTAGGTAAGCCTTGTAAGCCCCACTCTGGCTTTTGTCTTACTGTCTGACACCTTATTAGCCTAAAGCAGAAATATGGAATGGCTCCCCAGGCAAGGGAAATGACCTTTAATAATGAACTCCATTAAAGGTACTCTCTTTCTGTCATTCATATTTTCTTCACTCAATTTTCCTATTAAAAGTGAGAAACAAAGACAAGGGCTGTGCACTTTTCAATTTTTTGTGCAGTCTCTGTGGATGGCTGGACATTTCTCAGAAGAAAGATCCTCTGGCATCAAAAATATTTGATCTTCCATTTTCATCCTGAATAATTTTCCACATCAATAGAAGAAATAAAGACTTTCTATTGTGACTTGAATGCATGCAGATCAACTTCTTCAGAACACAATGTACTAAATCAGAGGCTTTGGGCAAGAAATTCCATGCCAATGGTATCAGAGTTCATGTGCTCCCTATGTGGCAAAAAAGCAAGGCAATTCTTCCATAATTCTTTTTTAAAGGGAGTAATATGCCAGTGTATTTACCATAAGTGCAAGTACTAATTACATGACTTTTTTTAGGTTAACAGCTAGACTTTTAAAGTATGTGTTTAACTCTGCTCCCATCCAAATTAATGAGCCTTAATTGCTTTTCTGAATTAGCAGATGAGTAATATGACCTGTGTACTTTAAGTGTACTTTTAGAGTGAAAATTTGTGCCAGAGTCTTGTTAAAAATCCATTTTAAGTCCTGTAAGCCATAATAATTTTTTTATTAAGCCATGCATTTTTTTACTAAGCAATGACACAGCTACTATAATGCAAACTGAAGAAGAGATTACATCACAAATTTAAATAAACTGTGCAGGTAGAATAGCAATATTGAGAATAATATACTAGGTAAAATTAAGTACAATCAAATATTGTTTGTGTAATGACACTAGCAAGCAAAACCTTTTTGATTATTTTCTAGTATTGATGTTATATTGGTAGCATTTCTAAGTATGTTGAAAAATGTTATCTCCAGGAAGTGGGGGCTGAACTAAAATACACCTAACACAGGAGCATTAGAGTACTACCCAGGTGGAAAGCCATTTTGTGTGCATATACATTAGAATTGATCATTTGGGTGGGTGAGGGGCTGTCTAAAGACAAGGCTCAGTGAGGAAAAGCTTGTAATAAAATCAATGTAACTAAGATCTGAAGGCAAATTACAATGAACTTTTGTTATCTTCTCTGTCTCAAAAGGATGTATACCCCTAGATTGTTTGACAAAGAAATAGAAGAAGAAAGTACTCAAATTGTTTTTTAAAGATAAATTTGGTCTTGGTGAATTGTGTCACCTTTGTCAGACATATGAGAGAAGTAAAGAATACAAAACATTAAACCATTGTTTTTCTTTCACAGGAATTAATTTCAAATTTTGGGTGGTGGGGGAAAGAATTTTATTCACGTTTTCTGTAGGAAAAGTAATATACTGACAATGAAAATATATTCTAACACTGATACTGGCATTCACCATGGGAGAGGAAGAAAAGGCAAAATAGGACAGATGTGAGAAGTGCTAGAACATATATCTAACTGTGAAAGTGCAGCATAAAGGCTAGTATTTCACCACTTGGTGTCATTGTAGCATATGATGTTTGCAATTCCTTGCCCATCTCTATTTGCTGTTGTTGCTTTTGTTACTGCTGTACTAGTTTTCTATTTCTTTATTTTTATTGTGGTCATTGCTGCTGTTTTTAATCAAGAGTGAAAGACAGCAATCAAACTGGCAGTTCCTAATAGCCCTCAAATCTCACAATTAATCTTGTTGAGCATTAAATAAACAGCATAAAGCCTTGGGCACCAAACTGATTTGTGATAAGCTGATTCAGAGATGGGTATAACTTGCACAGTTCAAGGTTTGGAAATCTCTTAAATCTGCTAATGCAGCTACTGGTGAAGTTAAGTTCACAGTCCTCTTCTCTTTACACCTACACCCTTTATTCTTCCTAGAAAAGCTATCTCCTGACACTGACACTTCTGTGCACATCTTTCTCTCAGTGACACAGACAGCATTTCACACAGAAATAGTTCCACTTGAAAACTACTCAGACCATAAACTCATATCAGGTAGTGATTGTCTCTGTGCTATGTACGGTGCATGGAATGTCAGATAAAGTTCCTGTCTTTCCTAATGCTCCTTAGGTATTAGGAAAATGTGCTAAACTTTCAATGAATTGAAGAAAGAAACAAAGAAAATGGAGAAAATGTCACTCTAAACTGAGAATATCCTGAAACTGAGGCTAGCAGATGAGGGTACACTGTACCAGTGATGGAGCAAAGGAATCACTTGATTCCCAGATGTAGCCAGCTGCAAAATTACTAATCCAAAAGTTATAGACACACAAATGTCACAAATGTTTTTGAATGATTCTTTAACAGATCTTTCTCAGCTCTTTTCTCTGCTGTCTTTCCATGCATATTGTGGTGGGTTGACCTTGGCTCGTAGCCAGCTGTTCACCAAGCCACCCTCTCTCACCCCCTCCTTAGCAAGACAGGGGGAGAAAGTAAGTTTAAAAGTTCGTAGGGACAAGATTACTCCCCAGTTACTATCATGGGCAAAACTTGGGAAAGATTCGTTTAATTTATTGCCAATTAATAACAGAGGACATTCCCTTTATTTAGAGATTTTTTTTTTTCATTCACTCTGTAAAACTACTTCAGGATTTTAAATTAAATATGAAATCCAGTCTCCCTGTTGCTGTTTTTATATGCTCAGGATGTTTTTTCTTTTACTCTTAAACTTGTGCATTAATTAAGGCCACAGAAATATCTTTTGTGAAGGCGCCCAGGGGAATGAAAATGCTGATAGGGAAGTGCATCTTTATTTTAACAAAATCAGATGAAGAAAACGGAATAACATTATAAACCATATCAGGCATTTTTGATTCCACAGAAAAGGAACAGAGTTTATAGGAAAAATGTGTACAGCTGTGACCTCTGAAAGTAGTTCCTGAATCCTGCAGAGAGTTACAGTGGTGGTGTGGTATCTCTCTGGGGAAATGCGTTTCATTAAGCCTCTTCTGGGTTTCTAATCCTCAGTTGTAAATTACTAAGGTATAGAAGGCAAAATGCTGCATGAGCCTGGGAACTTCCTTCTTTGCTAAACCCTTTTCAAGATAGATTTTTGATTAGGTAGAGATTTGGAGCTTTTCCTCAAAATAGGTGATGCCTATTGCCTCCCTGCTGTGTGACATATGTGTGCTTGTGCAAGTGCAGGTAACACCACACCACCCACAGCAGAGTGCAGGATTGTGTTTCTACCTGTGTTTCAGATCAAGATTTTCTGACTACTTCTGGCAGACTGCAAGACTTATATGAAATTTTGAGATTAAAAACCTGCCAGTATGCTCTTCTGTGCATCCAGACTCCAAGTTATCCTTCATAAAAGCTACACCTTTTTTTTTTCTATCTTTCATAAAGCCCATTGGCTTGCTTGGGTCTTCTGGGTGCTGTAAATTATAGCAACTGGAGAGCAGGGAGGGAGCCTTTGTGAGATGAGGGTCTAATTCTCTTATTGCAGGATATGGTGCTTTTTCTGCATTATGCCTCTTGAGTCTCTATAGACCAACAGTATGTTATAATTTAAACACATGTAGGTGCTCATTCAGGAAGCAGCTGACCTAAAAACAGGACTGTTTTTGAAAAAGTACTTGTGTCTCCGATCAGTGCTGCTGATAATATTGTGGGAGACTGCAGGGGCTGCCTGTGTCTCTTGCCTTTTAATGAATGTTGGTGGTTGAGCAATAAACTACAAAAGAGAATGTATCCAGGTAAATACAGAAATCCACATTTGTAGTTCAGCTTAAAAATACCCGTGCTTTATTCAGATCACTGTTTTTTCTTCTCCCATGCTGCCTCAAGACAAAAAAGATAAGTTAGATGAAAGGTGTGACTAGTATCTCCTTTACTAAGGCAAATCCTGTGTAAGAAACTTGAAAAGTACCAGAAAAGTATCCAAACTGCAGATTTATGAGTATTCCTAGTAATAACAGAAGTGAATTATATCATTCATTAAAAAAAAAATACTTTAGATTTATAGAATTTCTCTCAAACGTTGAAATTTCTTCTGAAAAATACAAGGTAGGTGGGAATCTTATTTTCCCAGACATTACTTTTATTGAGAAAATGAGCATTAGCTTGGGATTATTGTATACATGTTTTGGTTACTTATTACTAGGAACTTTGTGTGTTTATTATTGTTAAACATGAGGCCTGGTATTTTGACATAACAGTGATGAAATTTGGCTGTGACTGATACTCAGGACCAAATCTTTGCTGTAAGGAAGAGTAGTATGTAGAAAAGATTTGCTTTCAAAAGACAACAAACCTGGGATAGAAACCTGGGAATAGTGTGAAAACTGGGGAAAAAACAAAACAAAACAAAACAAAACAACAAAACAAAACACAAAGCAACAACAAAGCTGCTATAAAACATCTGCTACTGATAAATTGGTATCTTTTTATTACATTGTTTAAGAACAGAAGAGATAAAGTTGTCTAGCTAAAAGCTGTGTGTTTATGCCAAACTGTATTTTGTACTTGATTCCAGTTCACCCACCCTCCTCCACACACATACCCTACTCTCAAACCAACCAGGCAGTTGGTTGTACAAGGAAGTAGATCATGTAAGGTCTCCGCTTTGCAGAAAAACCTGGGAACTATGTGCGGGTTGTGTCCTGAGAGGTGGTATTAGCCTTGTGAGCTAAAGTGATAGATTTCACTTGCAAAGTTGGATATTAATGTAATCAGTAGACGTGCATTTGCAGTAATTTTCTTTGCAATACTGTGACGTGGACTAAAACTGTATCATCTGTCTGCCATGCCCTTTGCTATGAGAAGACATTTGAACACAGACTTTTGCACTTAAGGATGGAGGCTGGAGATTTGCTGTGTGAATACTGGAAACACACTTTGTGTGTGGTACTGCTATTTTTTGTCATGTATAACTTTCATAATTCTGGGTCAGTTATCATGAACAATTTTGGTTGAAAAATGCCATCAATCAAACATCCCCTACAAATTCTTTTGTATTTTTGCTAAGAGAAGTGCTCAGAGAGTTTACTACTCACAGTGTATTCTTGTCTTATCCAGATCTTAACCATGGATTTCATTGTCTTAGATTTGTGACAAAATGTACATCTTCATGCCCTCCTTCATTCTTTGTCAAGAAGCAAACAAGAACTCAGTGAAACTTTCCTGCAGCTCCATAGGGGTATATAAACTCACACTTCATGTTAATATTCATAGGGAATTACTGGAGTAAGTAATACTTATTGGAGTAAGTAATATGGAGTTGTTCCTCTGCTCCTTTTTTGTAGAGACTGAATGGCTTCTTCACTGGATATCAGAATGATTTTCATAAAGGTAAGTTGTCTGTGTACTGCAAATTGTTTCATGTCTAAAAGACAAGTTCTTCATCTGCAAAAAGTTCAGAACACTTTCTAGCTTTGTTGTGGTGTCTGCTCATACTGCCATTTATTTCTAGTATCAGGGAGTTTAGTCCCCATAACAGCGCAAAAGCTTCTGGTATGTTTTCACCAGACATTCCAAAATCCAGGACCTGTATGGATGCCAAATTAATGCAAATACTCTCATGAACAGAGAGGATAAGCCTAGGCATTGGTGAAATACAATCCCCACGATAAAAAGGTGTAACTAACAGTGAGTAAGAGGAATTTGTATCAGATATAACATAAGACAGAAGGCAAATGTATTTATTTAGAGAATTTGATACTAAAGTTTTTTTTCTCTTGGTAGCTACAAACCTTGTAAGCAGGTTGTGTACACATTTGCAAGCTGCACGAACATATTAGATAAGTATAGGAATGAATGTTGGGCTGCTTAGTTAAAAGGCAATCATGAAAGATAAGTGCAAAAATATAACTGACTTCTCACCAGACAAATCTACTGTGTGAGCTGTCACTTCTGCCTCATCTCTCCTTAGAAGAGAACAAAGGTGAAGAAAGGTGTCAGAAAGCAAAGAAGACTCAGGTAATGTAGAGCTGGTGTTGAAATGCCATGTGAATGGCTGTTGGTATCACAAGAAATATATGAAGAGCTTGAGAACATACGGTGTGCCTTAAAACAAGTTTTTGCATCTTTGAGTAGACTTAACCCTGGATTTGGCACCTCTCTTTTGTAGATGTTATAATGAACTCCAAAACAGAATTTTCCTCTTATAAACTGATCATATGATGAAGCCCTGGTATATGAGAATGCTGTGTAATGGAATAATCAATTCCTTATTGTAGATTTGCATTCATAAGAAAAATAACATACGAAACTGCTGCAACAGCTAAAAGAACAAGTCTTGGATGCATTTTCTTCTCTAACACTGGCTAGAAAAATGGAAAACTTGTTAAATGAGAGGTACAAATAGTTCCTGCAGAACCCCCAAGCTTTTAAAGATGCTAGAGAAACGAGCTTCTTTTGTTTTATTACTGACACACTGATAAAAAGTAGAGAGGTTTGGAGCCTTTCTGGAGGATTAAGGGGTTTTCTGAGGAGAAACATGGATTGTGTTTGGTTGGGGTTTTTTTGTTATGGGTTGCAGCTCCAGCCACCATTCTCACACAGAGTGTATAATCTGTAAAACACTCTTTGCGGTAAGTATTACACTTTAATAACTGTTTAGATGTATAGGTGGTGAGAGTACTTTACTTCTAATTTTCCCATTATCTTAAGGTTGCTTCAGCTGCCTCCTTTTTCATATAATTCTTTACTCATATATATGAATGTGTTAAATCATATTTCTGTGTGCAAATTACTGGAACAAGATCTTGACCTATAGCTTTAGCGCATTTCAAGTAAAATAAATAAACAGTGCTTTGGTTTTAGATCATCAGCTTCTTGATTAATTTAATCAACTAGGAAAAAAATAACAATCTTTGTCTCAAATGTATGAGCCCTGTGGAAGTACAGAGAGCAGTGGCAGAGAGGGAAAAAAATCTTACGCAACAAAAAGTGAACAGCTGCACTGCATTCCTACACAAATCATGCAGCAGTAGCTATACAAACTTAATTTGGTTTCTGGCCTGTCTTTTACTGGGATAAATTAGGATTAATGCAATCCTACAGGCAAGGCAGATGGGACATCAGGCTTAAGACCAGAGTCTGGTGAAACCAGGAGAACTTTATCCATTGGTTACTTACCTCAGCTTCCTCCTCTGTCTCAAGCCTTTGACAGAAGTAACAAAAATTTATGAAGAAGTGAACACCTAAAAGGGAGTAGCACAAGTTTTTCTTCTCTCCAATAACTGAAAAGAAATATTTATTTTCTGATAATCAAACTGTGGATGGCCCAGTAGGTCACGTTATCCTACTTGAGGTTGAAATGTTCTTATTTCTCACTCATGCATTTGAGGTAATTATGCTATTGTGCTTGTAAAAGTGGCAAGATAATGAGACAGCCCACTTATCAAAGCTCTCATTGTTCTCGTTATAGGGTAAGTTTCAAGCAACATTCACTTCTCTGAGCACACGTAATACTCAAAAGATCCAAGATCTTGACATGAACAAAGCTGCATCTTATTTTTTTTCAGTAATGGTGTTCTGTACAGAGGGACTTCACTTCCAGAGGCCACCAAGACAAGTGAAATCAACATAAATACCCATATGCACAGTAACACCTCGAGGTGCTGGAGAAGACAGAGCAGGGGAGCTGAATGACCAATGCAGATGTGACTTCCTCAAAATGTTCTGCCTTAAAGCTTATCTCAGGACATGATGGAAATAGGTGGTGGGAAGAAAAAAAGCCTAAAAGACACAGAAAATACAGCCATGAGGCCAAATGGTGGCAGTCAGATAACCTCTTAGGGCCAATTTCTGAGGTGCATTAAAAATACAACAGGAAAAAGGTAGGGCTGGGTCTATGTTTTTGTGTCCAAGGTGTAACATTATGTGCAGTGGGCCCCAAATGTCTTCCAAGACTGTTCTGATTCCCAGTGTGAATCTGGAGAGCTTCCCTTGGTGAACTGCAAACTTTCTGAAGACAAATTGTGGCTCTCATTTACGTTTCAGCATCTGTGGTGCAGTTGAAACATCTGAGATACCCAAGGGCTCCTTGCAGCACACGAAACCTAAACCTGATGTGGTCCAGTGAAATATTCCCTTCAACCAAAACATGGCCATTCCTCCATGATTTCTATGTAGCTATAGCCCAGAGAAAGAGAATTCCAACTCTGAGCTTTCTCTTTTCTCTTCAGCATACTGTCCGTCTTGCTTTGCTTGACCTTAACTTACTTATTTTTTTGTCTGTATGCATTGCAAAATCACCTTTTGCTGTTGTTCCTGTTACATAAAATCAGCAGTGCATGTACAATTAACCCTTGTACGGTTTTCCAAAAGAACTCTGCCTGGAGATCAGAGTAATGGGAATGGTTTAATAAACACAACAAAACTTTCACTTCTGAATATCTCTGACCAGCCAGGCTGGTTTTGTTACTGAATGTGCAATAAAGAAGATTTGATTCTCAATAGCTAGGATAAAGTAAAAAATTTTGCTTGGGTCGGTATATTCTAATTAGAATTCAGCTCAGTTTAGTTTAGTAGAAAAAAATACATGTTTGTTGTTGTTGTTGTTGGGAATATTCCATTATAAAGTAAGATTTCTATCTGGAAAACCAGTAAGAACTCCATTTTTTACCCCACTTCACTGGGAAAACATTCTTTGAAAAAAAGAGATGTGTTGAAAGGGAATTGAAGGAAGTAAACTGCAAATTTCTCATATTCTGTCTCTCATATTCCTCCTTTAAGATGTTAGAATCTACAGCAGTGAGTCTCAGACAGTTTTTTTCTACATACACTGTAATATCATCTGTGTAATTACTATTTCTCAGTGACAAAGTCTCAGTATACCATTTCCTCCCCCACAGTTATGCATTTCAATGACAAAATTTTAACATACCCTTTCATTTTTCCATGGCACTGGAATAGAAAATAAATATGGACATAATATTTTACCTTCAAGGGACATAACATTTTACCTTCATGAAACTGGCTATCTTTCTATTTCAGAGAGAGGGCACAGTCAACTCCAGGCTCTTCTCAGAGACTCATCTTTTCATGGAATAACTGGATATGTATAACTGGACTTTGTGACTTGGACAGTCTGAAACACTCCCAACAGTGCAGCACCAGAAGTCCAAGTCAGTACTTACTTTACCAGGAGCAACCTACACAAACCATAATAAAAACCTCCAAAATTTTCAGGTTCATTTAATTGTTTTACAAGTACTGGGATGCATTGGGAAAAAAAATTAAATATTTTGGCAATTTTCAATTAGTTTCCTGCTAGACCTCTTTCATCTACATGTGGCACATCTGAGTCACTTCAACTAGGAGAACATTGTTACAAGTTCTGTTTAATGAATTAATAATTGTCTATTTATCTCCAATTGCAAATTTTAATCAATATTTTTTAACATGTTACAATGTCTATATTATTTTGGTGCTTGTGCCACTCTATCTTAGATAGAATGACCAGGCTCATTTTTCCTTCCGGTTCACATATTTTTATCAGCTAGCAATTAACCTACAGTAACTGCTTTATTGAAACCAAAAAATTAGTTGTCATAGTTCATTTGAAATGAAAAAGTATTTCCAGAACATCTTTTGTTTCACAGGACTTTTCAATTAAACTCTTTACTGCACAGCCTTTGAGGCTGCTGTCACAAAGGACAGCAATGCTGTGAATAATAATAAAGGACGTTCTAGGAAGAAAATATTAAATGGAAATAGAAATGCTGACAATTGCTGGTTAAATGAGCTCTCAGTGAGATCAGGATTGAGATTAATTTATGTGGTGGGTTGAGCTTGGCTGGCCCCCAAGTGTTCTATCACTTCCACTCTATAACAGCACAGGTGAAGAAAATACAATGAAATTGTAATGGGTTAAGATAAAGATAGATTACTTATCAATTCCCCTTAGAGGCAAAACAGACTCAACTTGTGGAAATTAATTTAATTTACTGCCAATTAATCATAACAGAGGTGGGGGGAGGGCAGGAAAAGAGTAAAAGAAAGGCCTACCAAATAAAACCAAACAAAAAAACCCACAAACACAAAACAACAATTAAAAAAACAACAAACAAACAAACATAAAAAAAAAACTCCCCACCCATAAAAATCCCAACCAAACAAAAAAACTCCACTCCACATTAAAACACCTCTATCCCTTGATGCCTAAAAACGTAAAAAACTCTCCTTATGAAGACCTAGGAGACTGCTTCACATGTCTCTTTCTTTAAAAGGTTTTTTCAGCATGGCCTCAGTTGAAGTGCCATGCGCTTCTTGTGCCTGTGTGTATACTCATCTCTTTCAATTTATGGTCACTTTAAGGGATTTAACTTTCACTGGGATTTCACAGTTGCATATTGCAAATGCATTGGAAGGGTTCAAGGCCAATACTCAATTTTCACTAACTGGCAACATAAAAGTCCTCTCTTAATGCAGCTACTTATATTTTTATTATTTGTATGTTTTTAAAGTGTTTTGATTAGTTTCACCAACCAAGAATTATTTCATAGAAAAAGTCCTTTTGAAAAAGAAAACATAGAAAATGTTCTTGCTGTTCTGTTTTCACATTGAGGATGTGGAGCTCTGGCACACTGCCTTTAGCTTAGGAATTCATGGCTTTTAAGCAGGTATTTGCAGTGCTGAATTTAGAGTATGATTATGAATACTTATGACATGTAACTGCGATTACCTGAAAAGTTTTTGCACTTCTTCAGGAAAACTAAACGTACACTGGAAACACCAGATCATCTTTCATCCACTGGGAGCACAGATGAAAAGCATCAGGTTACTACACCCCTCCATGAGGTTCAACTCCATCCCAAGGCGCAAAAGGATTTCTGAATAATCCCTTTTCCAAATGGACATCCTGTTGGACTGGGATATACCGTGCTGCTGAACAGATTGTATAGTCTTACCTCCACAACTGAATTTGTTTCAAAAAATCCTGGAGGAGTCTTTTCTATTGTGAATTCAACTCATGATGAGGTGAAGAAGCCATGACGACCTCAGTTGCTTTAATTAAACATATGCCATGAAATAAATTTTCTTCATCTGTTTGACCTGCTTATCAGGGCAAGGAAAACAGAGTGGATTTCACAAACAAATCAGCTAATTAAGTAACATTTTCTGAAATTTGTGCACACTGTCTATGCAGCCAGTAAATGGCAAACAATGGGTTGTAAACAGGGATTGTCATGAGGAATCCTAAACAAAGTCACTTATTGCTGCAAGAAGTATGGAACCATCCACTGGAGCAGGGAAGTAGTAATTTCCCACAATTTATTCAACCCAAAATTTACTCAACTTGATCTAAATAATACTGCGCATTTTGTTGTCATAGATATGAAAAGTATTGGCTACAAACTCAGTAAAACTCCGACTTTGCAGAATAAACTTTCTGCAATCAGAGCTGGATCTTTTGATCCATCTTTTGTGCCTTATCTGGTCCTACATTGATGAGGCTCCAGTCACATGAGATTGCAGTAACACAGAGAGCAGCTACAGTTTGCAGAAAGCAGGATTGTGCTTTGTTCCACTTGATCATATGAGTTTTGAGCATAATGGGAGGCAATATTTTAAGGGTGATATTATGCTCTTTCAAAGGGTGTGTTTAAAGCTTTCTTTGTTAGCTTAGCTGTTTTTGGGAAGGGGAAAACTGAAGATGTGCAAAATATGACATCAAGGGCACCATGACTGAGATTAGCGTTTAAACAAGAACTTCTCTGTTGATTCTCTACCAGGGTCCTGCCTACAGTCCCTGCTGTGGTGAGTTGGGAAAATAAAATGCCCTTTACAGCTGAACCTGCATTAAAGATGGAGATGAGAAGACATGTCTCCATACAATAAATTCATATAGGAAACCCAGATATGAGGCTGTGAATAAATAGGCACTTTTTTTATTGGTTGCTTGGGTGGGTTTTTTTGGTTTTTGTTTTTTTGGGGGGTTGGGTTTTTTGAGTGAACTGTACTGCTATCTGATTTA
>JAWWES010000094.1:6119669-6138827 GCA_035583135.1 Lophotriccus pileatus | reverse complement strand
ACCAAATTAATGTCAATTGCAGAATAACACAGAGGATAACAACCTGGAGTAGCTGCACCTCTTATATTCATCCTCTGGATCTGTAGGCTGCAAAATTCTTCTTGTTTTGGCTGAGGAGCACAAACACTGCAGAGAATCATCCCAACTGCAAATATGAACCCAAATCCTGCCCATCAGGGAATTTAGAGGGTGTAAATGAAGGATTTCTGGACAAAGCAGGTGAGACTTTGCCCATGAACCCCCCAGCCTCTGTTTCTGGACATTTTAGGAAGTGCTTAAATCATCTCCTTTTGTCAAGTGTAAACTGGAAGTTGTGGGGTTTTTTTGGTTTTTTTTCACTGTCATGTACAAGTTATGCTCACATAGAGAACTCCTTCATTCCAGAAACTCCTTGTAATTCAGATAAATCCCACAGATTAAGTGCAAATATGATGAAAAATGCATCATTAAGCTCAATGGGAAATGAGGTGACAACAACAGAGGAAAAAATCACACTATGATTTATCTCATCTTTGCTAGATCTCTTGAATAATCCTGAAGCACTGCAATAGAAGTGCTATGAGGGGTTAATAATGATGGCAATAAAGGGAAAGAGATTTAACCGTTTCTGGTTTTCTTTCGACTTTGTGCCTATTTTTATTCCAAGTGTAGACAAGGGGAAATTTAAGGCCAGGAGTGAAATTTTTAAGTGAAGTAGCCATCCAAAGATGCAGAAAAACATCAAGTAGTGTTTTCAAAGGCCTCACTGGGCAATGGATAATGAGGGTGGCTAGGGGATAATGAGAGCTATCTTGCATTGCCGTGAAGTGTCCAAGCCCTGAAAATTAGACCACAAAAGGGATTTAGAATAAGGCAATACAGCACTGATACTTTGCAGTCCTCAGGTAAGATGATCTAAAATGTATAAAGGAAGAACAATGTCCTTGAATGGGCTTGTTAAAAACAAAAGTGAAAAACTGCATCTCCTAAATATGCTGGGTTTTCAGGCCTATGCCACTAAAAGCTTAAATGCTTATCTGTGATCTAGATAAAGATGTATCACTTCTCAAGAAAACCACAGCTGTGTTTGTTTTCTTGGAGTCAAATGTATAAAGATTTTTCCGGTAGGAGTAATTTATCCACTATGCTGTTTTATCTTTTAGTAAAATTTACTTATCCAGCAGCTGATATGTGCTGAAAAACTGTGAAATATCTGCTTGCATGTTTCTTTTTCTCAATCAGTAATTAATATTAAGGATGCGTGTGTTGTTATGTGTTTCTCCCCTGCGTGTGTCTGAACATTTGTGGAGCGGGAAAAGTGAATAATCAAAATGCACATAGCAACAGTTGTGACTACAACTGTTTGCTCTTCCCTTCTACTGCATAGAAAAATATTAAGTAGCTAACAGTAGTCAGTAACATATTCATTAGTACTAAAGTACTTCACAGCAAAAAAAGAGAATCAGTGTAATGCCAAAAAAATGTAGCAATTGATCTGTCCACAGCAGTCCTTCAGAAACATCTGTGTTGAAAAGGTTATTTCTTTGTCTCTAACTTTATTTCAGATATGTGTATTACTACGGATTCACTTCACAGCATTTCTACCAGTGTACAGTAAAATACATGAACAGAGGAGATCTTTGAAACCAAGAAGAAATAGCTGTGACACCTGCAAGCTTTCTGTCAGACCCAAGGATGAAATTCAGTTATGCTCAGGATAGTTTGCTCTTTATTCCTACAGCTCCAGAAGCTGATCTTTGGACCATGAGATGCTGAACTTCACAAGTAGTTTTATTTCTGAAAATGCTTTCACAGGCAACAATATAATTGACCCTTTGCAACATGATCTCTGTCCTCTGAAAAACAAATGCAAAGAACTTTTATAGAGCTAGGGAAGAAAAATAAAAATCTCATCTCCTTCTCAAATAGTTCTGATTGACAGTTGAGAAGAAAAATATCCGCTATATTTTTTATGTGCTCTCATTCATAATAGTAAGAAAATGTTTAAAAGAAGTGATGGGTCATATGTGAAGTGCTGAAATTCTACGAAGCATTATCATGAGATGCAAAGAACAGCACAGATTGGCCACTAGATGCCTCTCCTTCCTTCTTGGTTCATTCCATTTCCTGTGATAGGCACACGTCAAAAAGCTCATCTGACAAAGGTGGATATCTGCAGACACTGCAGGGTTGGCTGCCATTACAGCAGCTGTGTATATATGTCCAAAGATATATGTCCATATATCTTTGTCAGAACCAATACTGAAACATTAACTGCCTTAAAAAAACAAGCAGCTTAGCAATTAATCTTCAGAACAGGCAGCTGAAGACTGTTGTGTACCGGGATGACTTTTATGCTAGAATAATTCTTAAATAATGAATTGCCATCTGAAGTTCAGTGATTTTGCTCTTGTTAAGTCTGATCTCACATTTGTACTTAAGTGCTCCCATCAAAATTCCTTCTCTACTCCACACAACTCTGCAGAAGGTAGAAGTATCCCTCAAAAGGGACATCTTTAATTGTTCAGTTTCGTGTCACCCTTTGATGTTTCTATAGGTGATACACAGACATGCTTATACCTAGGTGTTTAAAATTACTGTGGTTGAACTCTTTGCTATATGATGGATGCATCCCTGAGGCTTTGCTCCACGAAAAGGAAAACTTCACTGTAGTACTCTGTTTGACATAGGCTCCCCATTTAGATAAATTCTTCTCATGTTTCCTTGGCAAAAGGAAGTTACTTTTTCCTGATATTACAGAGGTCACGTGGGTGACCTATTGCTGGGTGGCAACAGCTTTGAAGTAGGAGAGGAATTGAAAGGTTGGAGAGCTGGTTGTGTTCAATCCACAAACTCATGCCTGATCACCCCTATAAAGCTAATCCATTTCTGTATTACAATGGGAGAAGACTGAGGATTGTATATGAATGTGTGTGTGTGTGTACAAAGCATTGCTGGCTGGGCCAAGGAGGCGATTGTCCCACTCTGCTCTGACATGGGATGGCCTCACCTGCAACATTGGGGCAGTTTTGGGAACCACAGTATAAGAAAGATATTAAGCCATTATCAAGTCTCCAAAGGAGGGCAATGAAGACGGGGAAGGGCCTTAAGGAGAAGCGATGTGAGGAGTGGCTGACACTTGGTCTGTTTAGCAAGAGGAGACTGAGAGATGACCTCATCGTAGTTACATTACAGCTTCCTTGGCAGGGGAAGAGGAGGGGAAGGCACTGATCTCTGCTCTGTAGGGACCAGGGAGAGAACCCAAGGGAATGGCCTGAAGTTGTGTTAGATTGAATATCAGGAAAATGTTCTTCCCCCAGAGGGTGGTTGGGCACTGAACAGACTCCCCAGAGCAGTGGTCACAGCACCAAGGCTGACAGAGCCCAAGGAGCATTTGGATGATACTCTCGGGGGCACAGTGTGACTCTTGGGGGGACGGTCCTGTGCAGGACTAATCCTTGCGTGTCCCTTCCAACTCGTCATATTCTGTGATTCTGTGACTGAGGGATGCAGCTGCTGCCTGTGCCATGCTGAGGTGTCCTTTCTTGCTGATCGGGCTTTGAAAGCATACAAAGAACTCACAGCTTAGAACACTCTGACTTAAGACAACCTTAATAAATATCCCACATTTCGCAACACTCGTGCCGAGGAACCTGGGCCCCAGAAGCCGCTCTCTTGGGCTTCCATCTGCCGCTGGCCGCTGCTACGGGAGCAGCCCCAACGCGAAAGCACGGACGCGCCACAGCCGGGACAACAAACACCCGGAGCATCCCCGCCCCGGATGGACGTCAGGTCCTCCCCGCCGCCGCGCTCCGCCCTTCCGCCGGGACATGGCGCTGGAGCCGCGGGGCATGGACGGCGACGTGGAGGACGGAGAGCTGTCCGGCTCGGACTCGGATATGCCCGGCGCCGGCTCCCCGGGGCAGGTGAGGGCGGCGGAGCAGCGGCCGCGGGAGCACTCCGGGAGCGCCGCTCCCGGATGAGCCAGGCGGGGAAAAACCGGGACAGGGCCTGCTGGATGGGGAGGCCGCGGACGCCGGGTAGGGACGGGGGTTTTCCCGGTTGGAAGCGCCTTTGCTGGGCCCGGAAGAGGCTGGGGCGGCCGGTGCGTTGCCGGGAAGGCGCTGGGGCGGCGGGCGTGGGGACAGTGGGGACGAGCCGCTGTGGGCGCGCGTGAGAGCCCTGAGCGCCTCATTCCCGGGCCCTGCAGACCCCCGGCATCCTTTCGGCTTCAGAGGTAGCGGAAGGGATTCCTGAGCTTTCCTGGTGTCTCCAGTCGTTTTCACGTTGTGTGCTCCCCACGTGGATCGCTGCATCTAGCGCGGGGGGTCTCCAGCGCAACGTGGAGCTGCTGGAGAGAGTCCAGAGGAGGCAATAAGATGATCAGAGGGATGGAGCAGCCCTGCTGTGAGGAAAGTGTGGGAGAATTGCGGTTATTCAGCCTGGAAAACAAAAGGCTCTGGGGTGACCTAATTAGGGCTTTCCTGTACCTGAAGGGGCTACAAGAAAGATGGAGAGCGACAGTTTACAAGGGCATGGAGTGACAGGACAAGAGGGAATGGCTTCAAACTGGCAGAGAGTAGGTTTAGATGAGATGTTAGGAACAAATTCTTGCCTGTGAGGCTTGTGAGGCCCTGGCACAGGTTGCCGAGAGAAGGCTGCCCCGACCCTGGAAGTATCCAAGGGCACATTGAACAGGGCTTGGAGCAACCTGGGCTAGTGGAAGGTGTCCCCACGCATGGCAGGGGTTTTGGAACAAGCTGGTCTTTAAGATCACTTGTAACCCAAACCATTTTGTGATTTTGTGAGGGTATGAGGAATTTGTTCAGAGAGTATGAGGTATTTGTGGTGGTGTGCAGGCAGAGAAGAATTTCAAAATAAGACAGATCAGTGTGTGACACTGTATGCATGAGGAACTTTATTTTCTTCAGTTGTTTTATTTGCAATACGCTCTGAGATCTGAAGCACAAAATAATCTTGTTACAGAAGTGTTTGGGGTTTTTTTGATTTCTGGTGGTGTTAGGGATTTTTGCATTACTTTTGAAGTTGAAGGTTTCAGTTCCATAACATGATAAAATAAGTTGAATACTTCTGTTTTCTGTTTGCTAGCAGGAGGAAGAAGAAATGGTGCCATAATGTTGACGAAAGCAGTAAGGTTAAAGAATTTTCATTTCATCTGAAAATGAAAGAAGAGATCTTATTTTTTTAGAGAACATAGGACAGCATATAACTTTATGATGGGAAATTAGTTAGGGAATAGCTGGAATTATGTATAAGGCAAAGGTTTAGCACAGAAAGCATGGTCTAAAGTTCCAGCAGTTGGGAATAAGAATTCAGGATTATGTTACCCATGGTGGTTTTGCCAGTTGTGCTGGTTTCGGCAGGTTTAGCTTTCATGATTTAGTTTATCTGTCAGGAAACAGCATTTCTTGAATATAGTGTATCACTGGGATGATGGGGGGGGGGGGCGTGTTTGTCCTAATCAATGATCCATAATTAAACTACAGTGTATTGTTGGTTTAAAGGAGAAAAAAACCTGTGGTTCTGTAAGGTACTGCTGTCCCCAGCTGGTATTGTGCTGTCTTGATGGAACCAGGATCACAGTACACACTTAAACTCACAAGAAAATTTCAAGTTTTTGGGTTGTTTTGGTCATTTGGTCTTCTCCCATGAGACTCCAGAGAGAATATTAACTTCTGTGCTGTTAAACTTCTGGTAGGTTGCTGTGGTGTTTTGGTTTTTTACTCTTTCTTAGAGCTGCTGTGCAGTTGTGTCTTTGTCCAATTTGGGAATATTCATTACTTTTCCAGTCTCATAATAATTTTCATTCAGCAAAGTTTGCACTGAGCAGATTAGCAACGGCTGTCTCATGTGTTTCTGTGTCAGCCATGCTCTCTTTTGTATTGATATCCATGCATTCAAAACACAGGAGTTCCATAGGATGCTCCTGTCAGCTGTGGTCCAACAGCTGCTCGCAAAGGACTGCTGAGCCACAGGAGTCAGAATTCAGGGGTTTTTAGGTAATCAGACCTTTGCTGTGACTTGATAGCTCTTCTGGTTTACACAAATGGTTAAACTAATGGACATTTGTTTTTTAAATTTTAGAAATCACACGATGGCAGTGATGCGTGCAGGCCGTTCCAGAGCAGCATCTCATCCTGTGAACCGACTGTTCCCTACCGGACAACCAAGAGTGTGGATTCCAGTGAGGAGAGCTGCTCGGACTCCGACGATGACAGCTGCCTGTGGAAACGGAAGCGACAGAAGTGCTTCAACTTCCCCCCTGCCAAACCCGAGCCCTTCCAGTTCAGCCAGAGCCACCAAAAACAAACTGCGCTGCGTGGCAAGAAGGTCAACAACATCTGGGGTGCAGTGCTCCAGGAGCAGAATCAGGATGCAGTAGCCACTGAGCTTGGGATTCTAGGAATGGATGGCAGCATTGACAGGAGCAGGCAGTCTGAGACTTACAACTATCTGTTGGCTAAAAAGCTGATGAAGGAAGCTCAGCAAAAGGAGGCAGAGACTTTGGATAAGGAACTGGATGAATACATGCATGATGACAAGAAAACATTGCCAGCAGAAGGGGAAAACGGGCAAGGCTTTCTCAAAAGGAAGCGCCCCATGAAAGATAGACTAGGTGAAAGGCAAGAAATGAAATACAAAGGAAGGTATGAGATAACAGACGAAGATTCAGAGGAAAAAGTGGCAGATGAAATTGCTTATCGGTGAGTTTGATAACAGTGTGTCTTCACTTCCCTAAGTATTGGTAGTTGATGGAAAAGAAGAGTGGGGAAAAGCTGCCTTACTGGTAAACGTGTAAGATATCATATATTACATGTCAGATTACAAAAGGCATGAGTGCCTTATGTGTATTTCCAAAATCCTGGGATAAAAATGCAGCCCTGTGGCTGGTATCTTGTGAAAACATCCAGTTAATAATGTCTATTTATTTTAATTTTTATATCTTTTTTAAGGATCCATGAAAATGGTCTGTGAGAAAAATAGCAA
This sequence comes from Lophotriccus pileatus, assembly GCA_035583135.1. NCBI lineage: Eukaryota > Metazoa > Chordata > Aves > Passeriformes > Tyrannidae > Lophotriccus > Lophotriccus pileatus. Next base: position 6,131,840 of record JAWWES010000094.1, on the reverse strand, counting down.
GGAAAAATATTCCTCTTGTTATACAGATTTAGTAGTGGGGATTTTGTTTTAGGAAATACTCCATGAGCAAAGATGCTTGTTTGGAGTTGGACACCAGTGCATACGTTCTGTGGTCACCATGAACATCTGTCTAAGTTATAAACCTTTAAATCTGTAGATTTAAACTTTTAAATCTGAGATAACTCAGACTGTGCAGTTTTGGAAAGCACAGCTTCTGAAATACACATGTCCTCTGCATGGAATATACTTGTCTGAAAAAAACCTTCTGCTGCTGTTGTAACCAAGGGCTACGTCACGGTCAGTGACCAGCTCTGAAATCAGTCCTGGCCTCTTTCTGCAGTTCTGTGCTAATTTATGGTCACCAAGCTCCAGCCGTGAGCACATTTACCACCATTCAATCCTTTTCACAGTCCTGCTAGTTGGTTATTGTACACTGAGCGGATTCAGAAAAATTATCTGTCCAAAAGCTTGTTGATTTTTTTTTTTTTTGGAAGAGTTAGTTTGTAAACAGATTAGTTTCCTGAACCAGTTTGCTTCCACAGCAGTGATTGTTGGTGTGAAGAAGGGCACATGGCTGCAGGTCACTGTTGGTTAGATTGAGTTGAACTGCCACAATCCTTTTTCAGTGGTGCTGGGGAAAAAAATAAATAGGGAACAAGATTTGGAAGATTTACTGATACCACGATAGTTAGTATGACATTTAAATAAAACCTCAATTTTAAATGGTTTAAAACCATTGTTGTCTTCATACATATTTCAGCAACTACCATTCCTACGGCAGTTAGACAATTATTAATGCTGTTTACAGTTCTTGCTAGCTTCTCATATATTAATTTGGAAACTTTGAGTACATCTCTTATAATAAGCTTCTCTTTGCTGTATTGAGATTCATTGAAATAGGGCAGAAAGCTCTTTTGTTTTAATGGTTTGTAGCAATCAGTATCAGTAGTGTTGTAGTTACAGTGTAATTTTTTTCTTACTTGCTTTTTATAGGTTGTCATAGATCAGTCAACAGATTGTTATGTAGGCTTGTCTGAATGGCACATGATACAGGGAAAATTTACAGTTCCTGTTTTCTCCAGTTGTTGATTTAACTATAAAAATTAATTGTAACTGTTAAATGCTCAACACACTTTTATACTTTAATTTCAGTAGTTTGTACAGGTCTTTGCAGTTTCATATTTGGTTCACTGTTTCATGCATCAGTAGAAGAATAATCACTCAATGTATTTCCATTGAAACAAATTTTACAAATGCATGCTTTAGGGAAAAAAATCCTTCAGAAGCTCAGTGTTCTGATTCAATATCTGATTCAATCAGTATCTGATTTAATAAACCACTGAAACACATCTGAATGTATAGTCTTGAGTGCATCTGTATGCCCCACAGAGTGAATTATTCACTGTGAAGGTTCCACAGTCAGTTTTTACTAAGAAATTATCCTGACAATCAACATGCTTTTTTCCCCTCCCCCCTCTGTTTCAGACTTTGTGAGCCAAAGAAAGACTTAATTGCTCGAGTGGTGAAAATAATTGGAAAGAGAAAAGCGATTGAGCTGCTTATGGAAACAGCTGAAGTGGAGCAAAATGGTGGACTGTTCATAGTGGTAAGAAAAATGTCATTTTTGGGGTTTGCCAGAGAGCAGGGAGCCAACACAACCCTTTACTTGTAGAATATTTACACAATGCTGTTGTAGCTCTCTCACTCTGGACAGGTGCTCCCAGAATTTTATGTCCTTCCCTTTCCATTAAACTCCCTCAATATACACTAATGTAACCTTACAGCAGGTTTTGAGTAAACAACAAGGTGACTGAACCTGGAAATCACCCAGTTTTTGTGCTGAGAATGGTGTCTGATTTGAAGTTCCCTCTCTCTAATGGAAACTGTTGGCTTTATTAGAGAACTGTTGGCCTGTTCAACAGTACTGATATGCTGAGTACTGACTTCTGTTACAAATCATGATAGAAAACCCTATACTCAGTGGTTAGGTTATCAATTTCTTGGTGTGGTTTTGTTCTTCTTAAATAATGAGCTTCAGTGCAGAAGCAAAGGAAAAAAAAGTGGGTGAGAACTAGTAAGTTCTCAAAATAAAAAGTACCATTGCCTCCTCTCCTCAAAAAAACAGGCAACAAATTCCACCTAGCAAATTGTATTAGAAGCTATTCTGTTGTCTTGAAAGGGTAAAGTATTTATTAACAAGTGTTTACAGAGAAGATGAAAGGACACAGCTCCTGGTGGCACACGTTCCTTTGGATGCAGATCAGAGTACACTCTTGGAAAGGCAGATCATAAGAGACATCATGAAATGCAGATGATAAAAGGATGTGGCATCTGCTGTTTCAAGAACCTGTTTAAAAAGCAACCTTCTCTGTTCGTGGAATTTTGGATTGCTTTTTGCATTGTTATTTAGCAGAAAAGTATCACATTTTACACAGTATCATCCAGAGTTTACTGGAATGAATGTTCAACTTTATACTAAAAAGTTGTAATTGAATAATACTATGATAATTAGCACTCATAACTTACAGACATTTCAAAGCTGAGCCCATTCCGTGATTTATTAGAGCACATTGCACCCCTGCTGTTAAACTGAAAAGCTGCTTGGAACTAATATGTGATGGGCAGAAATTTTGAAATACATGTTGTGTTTCATATGCCTTAGGCAGAAACGCAAAATCCTTTGGACATGCAGATAAGATGTAGCATTGCTAAGCACAATTTTAAAAAACTTGAGAGCAACATAATTTTATTAAATTAACTTTTGATATTCTACTGGGCTTATGTGTTAGGAATGCTCTGAATATTTAACGTAGTGTGTGTATCTTGTTGCAGATAGTGAGAATATTGCTCACATTTTGTTCCTTTACTACCAAAATCAGATTTAGTGTGGAGTTAAATAGCTCGGCATTATGTCCTAAAGGAACTTTTTTGTAACTTTGTAGTTTACCTGTCCAAATTTTTGCTTCCTCATGACTAGTTCAGTCACAAATAAGACACAGTGTCATTTTTATGTAATTCCAAAATATCACAATTTAAATTTGCTTTATTCTATCTGAATACAGTATTAAGTGTTGCCCTAGAAGCTATTTTTTGTCAACATTTAATACTAAGCTTACTGTTTCTGATTTCCTCTCTCCCTGTTAAGAATGGCACCAGGAGAAGAACACCTGGGGGTGTTTATTTAAACCTGCTGAAGAACACACCTAGCATCAAAGAGGAACAAATCAAGGTAAAAATGTCAAGAGTGCAAAGGAATTGTCCAAAGTTGGGGTTTTTTTTCTACTACAAATGTTATTATTGAAACTGTTGCTAGCAAATTTAACTCTATATTCCAAATAAAACAGCCTTTCACATTCAAAATGCAGGCAAAAAAAAAAGACCAAAAATTGTTGAATTGCCATTCACACTGGGCAGGGAGAGCTCACTTTTACAAGCTGATGGTCACAAAAACCTGCTGAGAAAGATGAGACTGAAAAGATAAACACTGGATTTTCCTTAGTATGGATATAACTTAGAGCAATGTTATTCATATTTTGTTTCTCTCTTTGGAGCTCTGTGTCATTGTGTATGATTTAAATGGAGTTCCCTTAATAGAGTATTTTTGTCCTATTTAGCTCTAGCTGTGGCATCAGACAGTTTTTCTCATTATGTCAGATAATGGTCTGAACTGCTCACTGGCCTCATTTGTGGTGCTCACCAAATAAGTTTTGTAATCTTATAAATATTATTGTCTTTCCTTTTAGGATATGAAATAGACTGAGGTGGTATGTTCTTCATTGAATTAAAACAACTTTGGGGTTTTTTTCATAGCATTTGCCACTTTAATATGAAGGTTTTTTTAGAAGAAAGACTCATTTATTTTGCTTGTAAGTGGCTGCAGCTCATTGCTCTATAAACTATTCTAGCATCTTGTATTTGGAATTGGGAAATAAGTCAACATACATTATGATTGTCTGGTTTATGTTTGGAGAAAAAAAAACGAGTAAAAAAGTACCCACCATCCTTTCATCACATACAGTGGTCACAAAAGCTTACAAAGTTGCAAAGTTGATAACTTTACTCTATTAAAAATAAAAGGGGGGGGGTTGGTGGGGTTCACAAATTGTTGAGAGTAAAGATCATGAGATGTGGACTCAAATTTCAATTGTGGAGGAAAGTTTTCTTCCATTGTCTTAGAATCATTGGCCATATTTTCTTTTTAGGTCCCTCTCTATAGCAGCACAAACTCCTGGTCTGCCACCCATTCGTCCCTGTTTTGTTCCACCAGCAAAATTCAAAATGAAAACTTACTGATACGTATACTTTCAGATTGCTGAGAAGTTATGTAATAAAATTATTTATGGGGAATTTTCCCTAAGTGCAGTCTATTCTCATACTTCTCCTATAAATAAAGCATGCATCTTAGTTAACTCTTGACTAGTATTTGTAATAAATTTTTCTTTTTACTTTACATTTTAGGAAATATAGTAAAATGAATGTGCCAAATTTTTTTGTTTGCATTTTTTTTTGTTTGTTTTGTTTTGTTTTTTTACTCTCAAGGAAATATTTTATCTGGAAAACCAAAAGGAGTATGAAAACAAAAAAGCTGCCAAGAAGAGGAGAATGCAAGTTCTAGGGAAGAAGATGAAGAAAGCCATTAAAGGGCTCAACCTACAGGAATATGATGATGCATCGCGTGAGACTTTTGCTAGCGATACAAATGAGGCTCTGGCTTCCCTGGATGATCTGCAGGAGGGGCATCATGAAGCAAAGATGGAACCTGAAGATATTATTGAAATTGATAATGCTCATGATTTGGAGATCTTCTAGTTGCTGAAGCTCTTGATAACAGTGTCTCTATAAAACATATTAAATGAGCCTTTCTTATAATCCCATGTTTTCATAAGCTGCAGAAACATGGGAAATATTTGATGCTGAAGAGCAGGATATAATTCTTAGCTAAATTTAACAGCATGAAAGACTTTTAATTGTCCTAGTATTTGTTTGCTGAGTCCTCAGAAACTGTTAAGATTTTCCTAGATAACACCCCTGCATCACCATGTTCATTCCTTTGGAAATTTTTTTTAGTCACATGTTAGGTTAATGAATTGAGGCTATATTTTAACTATTTAATTTTAACATTTAATTTGCTGAAGCTAACAAAAGTCAACAAGTGAGCAATGCTGCTCACTACAGTTGAACAGAAAAAAACTATTAGAATCTGGATATAAAAGATCATATATTCTTAACGTGGCAGTATGTTGATAGGAGCAGTATTTATAGGATTAAGACCTGTAAAACAGATTGATTTGTGAAATACACTTAATTTCAGTGATCAGTGACCTTTGAATAATAACCTTATAAATAGGCAATATTGAGCAATGTATGTTTTAGATTTCTACAGCAGTTTTATCCTTTGTATTTTAATAGTGGCTTCAGCTTCCTACTCATTCTGTCTAAACATTTTTCATGATGAGACATGCCACTGACATGGATCTTTTTGTTTGAGGACAAATCTAACTGAATGCTTTCTGAGTAGTGAGATGTTACTGCGCTGTGTTCCCGCCAAGGGTTTGTCCACTGCACATGCAGATACAAACCCTTTACCTTACAATTCTTGTTCCTGTCCTTCTCCCATGTGCTGTAAGATAATGTGCAGCTTTCAGAAGATTGGAAGTTTTTCTGTGCTGACTCTTAAGAAAACAATACAAAAGGGGATTTTTTTTTTACTTGATTTAGAAGACTCTTGTGTAGTTTGTAAGTTCATTTGAAGACAATTTTTATTGTTGAATGTTGTTTTTAATATAGATGAACATGTGCAACACTGATATTTATGATGTTTAAAATTCTTTCTCACTATTAAGTTGTGGTCTTTTCGTGACTAGACACTATTTTCCAGTAAAAAACATTTCTGAAATATTGCTGAATTAATTCACTTTCAACCCTGTCATAGGTTTGAAAAGAGATGTTGGAATTTTTTTTCCCTAGGGTCCCGTTTTCCCCACACACCCTCCCACTCCCTTCCCCCCATCTGTTTTATCTGGGATGGGGGGAGTCGGGGGGACGGAGTGAAGCCACACACGTGGGGCAGCACAGGAGTCGGGAGAAGTGGGAGTTTCCCTGGAAGAGCAGTTGCCAGGGGCATGGCTCAGGAGGGTTTTTTTTGTCCAGAGGTTTTCTGTCCAGTTTGTCAGCTGACCAGGGAACTGGTTTCGGCTGCCTCTTTTTCCTGAGAGGAAGATTTCTTTCCCCATGGGCCCCAGAGAAAGAAAAAAAAGACAGAGACAGAAAAAAAGAGAGAGAAAGAGAGACAGACCCATCTCAGAGCGAGGTATTCTGCCTTTGTACTGCCTGTGGGAAAAATGACTCTTTCACTGCTGGCTGTGAAGCCAGCAGCTGCGAGCACACATGGCTGTGAGCAGCTGTTGAACTGCCAGGACAGTCCTGCCTTCCCACCAACTTTTCTCTCCCTCCCCGCCCCGGGTTGCTGTGGATTTCTTCTACACTCCCCCCCCCAACCTGGGGAATTGTGACTTTGTTTTGTTTCTTCTGAAAGCTTTGATTGCACTGTTTGCTGTTTATTCAGATTTTGTTATTTAAAAGCTGTTCTTTTCCTTTTCCACACTTCCACCTGAAGTTACTTAATTTCTAAGTTGTAATCTTGTTAAACTAAGACATTTATTGGTGCCCAGTGTGGGGCTTGACTGGAGGAAAGGTGGAAAAGGAATAAACTCTCCTGCTTAATCACCTGTGTATTGCCTATAGAGACATCACTAAGCATCATGAGGTCCAACTTCTTTTGGAATTTGGCTGTGTATATGGTGTTACCATTTATAGATCACTGCTTAAAGAGGGACACCATGGCTGCAATAGTTGTGGCTGCTATAAAGTTTGTAAATTGGTACCTGAAAAATTCTGGCCCTGTAATTCTCTTTTGGAATGTATATAAATGGGTGCATTACTACCACAATCCAGGTTCCTATTTTTTGAGTTTTGCTGATAATGATACCTATTCTGGGGGAGGAACACAGGCAATTGCTTTTTCCCAGCCTTTCACCCATTTCTCATATTGGCCCTACCACAGTAGCTTCTGAAGGGTTGATTTTTTCCCTGGACGTTAAAGATATTCCATTCTTGATGTTTTTGCTGTGCCTACCCAGCATGTAGAGATAGGGTGAGGTTGTCTTTGGTAACTGCCCCAGGACCTACCGCAGACACTAGGGACCCTACCCAGGAACCTGCCCAACAGCCTGACAGTGTGCAATGACCCACCATGGCCCAACAGCCTGCCATAAATCACTGATTGGATGGGAGCCTGGGAGGAGATAGGCCAGGTGCTGAAGGAATACTCTCCCCCAATTGTTGACCAAACACAGATCCCCTGTAAGGTTGCTGAGTGTCTGAAAGAACATCGGTCCAGAGATGGACATCTCATAGCAATGTGCTGGACCTTAGCCCATGTTTATCGCACCATGGTATGGACTGTGCAACACCACCTACAGTCAGAAGGGAAAGAGAGTAGAGCAGAGAAACCAACAGACATCACAAGTGCTCAGTCCCCGGTTATGCCAGAAGGGAAGTCACAGCTGGCAGAAGTGGCCCCAGTGCAGAGGAAGAAATATAAAGCTAAGTTGATACGTCTACTTAATGAGGATGGGGAACCAGGGCCTTCATAGCCAGTGGAGGACGCAAAGCCTGAGATCATCACCAAATCCCTGTCATATGATCAACTGTGCAATATGCGGAACGACGTTACTCGATGCCAAGACAAGCCCATTTTGACCTGGCTGATTCGAGTGTGGAACATTATGGGTGAGGCTTTGCCGCTTGATAACAACGAAGCAAGGTATTTGGGATCCCTAGCCCAGGATGTGGGTATCAAGCAAGCATTCATGAGGGAGTCAAAGTCCCTTCCTCTCTGGGAGCAACTTCTAACAGCTGTGTGAGAGAAGTTTGTTTACAGAGAGTTCCTGCCGCAGCAGCACCATGAGACGGCCTGGAAGACCATTGCAGAAGCTATCCAACGCCTGAGAGAAATGACACTGTTAGAGATACGTTTTGAAAAGGTTGGGCCAGCCACAACCCTGACAATGTCAGGTGTACGTCACAGATGTAGTGGAGCCTTTCACAGCAAGGGCCATCCATATACACCAATATCTTGGCATCATTGCACTTTGAAGGAAATGGAGAGACAGTGGACTCTGTAACGAATAAACTCAGCATGTAGAACAGCATGGTTCACACACCATTTGGAAATGGACTATTCCAAATTTCTCTGGGGTGACAGAGCGAGGTATTCTGCCTTTTTGACTGGCTGTGGGAAAAAGGACTCTTTCATTGCTGACTGTGAAGCCATCAACTGCTGGCTGCTGTGGGCACACGTGGCTTCAAGCAGCTGTTGGACTGCCAGGACAGTCCTGCCTTCCCCCCTCTCTTTCCCTCCTGCCCTGAGTTGCTGTGGGTTTTCTTCCCCCCTCCGCCACCTAGGGAATTGTGACTTTATTTTGTTTCTTCTGAAAGTTTTGATTGCACTATTTGTTGTTTCTTCAGATTTTGTTATTTAAAAGCTGTTCTTTTCCTTTTCCACACTTCCATCTGAAGTTTCTTAATTTCTAAGTTGTAATCTTGTTAAACTAAGACAAACCCAATTTCTGCGCATCAGTTTGGTTCACCTGGAGTCCATGGATTTCAGAAGAAAAGCATAGCAATAAAACAAATAATGAAGTTATAATAGGGAACAATTCAGTACTGTCAAGAGGAGGTATTTACAGGATTGCAGCATTTGAAGAAAGAGTTCTTACACATACAGCATATTCCATTACCTGCTTTACTGAATTTAATTAGAATTTTGATTTTTTTTTTTAATTTTCTGGTTTATGTGCCAGAGCTCCTAATTTTTAAAGTTACTTGTCAGATGTGCAGCATGCCTTCACTGGTAGAAGTTTCTCTTGCTGAAATAACCAAGTTTTTTGTATTTGTTCATGAAATTTCCTGACAAATCTTTAATGGTCAGAGTACTAAATGATAGCTCATTGTACTGTTTAATTGCTTTAGGACTGCACCATTTGATCTTGGTTTAGGGAACTGCTTGGGGATGTCTTAACCATTTTCTGGATAGAATCAGCAAATTTTAAGTTGGTTTAAGCAAATTTTTTATTGTTATGTAATTTGAGCTGTATATTTTTTTATGTTAATACTTTTAATGTTGATTTCCCAGGTAAGGGGTACCAAAACTACATGTGATGTGTTCTCTTTAGCAAAAGGAAGATGATACAGTCATTAAGCTATTAGAGAGGGTCTGAAGGAGGGACAGTGAGCACAGGGAAGGGTCTGGAGTGGAGGCCTTCTGAGGAGTGGCTGAGAGCACTTGGTGTGTTCAGCTGGAGGAGACTGAGGGGAGACCTCATTGCAGTTACAACTTCCTCATGAGGGGAAGAGGAGGGGCAGGCACTGATCTCTTCTCTATGGGGACCAGGGACAGGACCCAAGGGAATGGCCTAAAGTTGTGTCAGGGAAGGGTTAGATTGGATATCAGGAAAATGTTCTTCCTCCAGAGGGTGGTCGGGCACTGAACAGGCTCCCTGGGGCAGTGGTCACAGCACCAAGGCTGACAGAGCTCAAGGAGCATTTGGATGATGCTCTGAGACATATGACATGACTCTTGGGGATGGTCCTGTGCAGGGTTGGACTCAGTGATCCTGGTGGGTCCCTTCTAACTCAGCGTATTTTATGATTCAGTTTCCTTTCAGTGTCTGACTGACCTTTGCTTATCTTGTGTTTTTTCTCTATTTGGGTTCCAGCAGAGTCCTTTTAAAAGTAAGCCAGTTCAAAATGATGAGCAGCTAAATTCTTCATTCCTGCTTTCACCAGCAATTTCCATTTCTTTGGTATTAAAAAGCTTAATTAATAAGCAGCACCAACTTTTGTGTAGCACCATGGTTGGGCTTTGATTGGTTATTAGAGCCACAAGGCTGGTCCTCCCTTTTCTGTCCTAGCAAAGACCCCTGCCCTCCTCACTGGGATGCAGCTGCAGTGCCCACACCATGACAGAGTTTGAGGCCTGTGTCAGCAATCCTTGGGCTGGAGCTGAGGAGCCCAGTCTGGTGCCCGGAATTCAGATGAGAAAACAGTGATTTTTTTTGCCAGAAAAAATAATTTATTAATGATTCAGTTTAACTGTGGGTCTTTAAAGCATCATTTGAAGTATAACTGCAATATTACAGATTTTCCTTCCCCTTCCAAGTAAGTTGGTCTCATTAAGATGTTTTTATGTCCTCCAGGCTTATTAAAATTAACTGCTTTTGCCAAAATTCTCAAGCAAGCATGGAACAACCCAATGCAAGATGACGGGAAAAGGAGATGATTGCATTAATTAGGACAATTCCTGTTAAAGAGAAGTCAGACTTATTGTATTTTGTCAGAATAAGGGTGTAAGCGGTAAATTAAATAATAAAATACTGAGTTTTTTAAAAGGCGGTTTTATCTGTCATAAAACTTCAGTATGCCGACCCTCATTACATATCCCTCAACTTCAACCATCCTACGATTCATAAGAGTCCATCAAAAGCTCTTTATTTCAATGTACAGAAAAGAATTCATGGCTCTTGTGAACACAGGCCTGCTTGGTGTTCCAATCTTACTGGTCAGGAGCACCTCAAAAGATTTCAGAACATCAGTAGTTTCTGAACCACTGTGATTCTTCAGCGTTTAGAAAGGACATACTTGAGGATTTCTCATCTCTCTATCTGCAGTAGCAAGAGATGCCAGTTTTTCAGAACTGTGGGAGCAACACTCAACTGTGGTAGATTTAATAGGGCCCAGCAAAATACATTTCCAGAATCACAAACATCTTGACCTAAATACTGACGAAAATGAGAAATGTGTATCTGAAGTTATAGCAGGAGACTTACACAAAAGTTAGCTATTCTAGATACTACCTTTTAGGTTGTTTTATTAATTATTATTATTATTGCTAGGATTATTTGTATTTTTTATTATTTAAAGTTCTTTAAAGGAAAAAAAGCAACACAACATTTTTATACCATTAAGTAAGTAAAAAAAAAAAATTTTCTTTGCCTTGAAAACTTTTCCTCAGAAAAAAAAGATTTCTTTTTGCTTGAAAACTTGTTACTTATTCAGAATACCAGCATTGTGTAAAACATCATCCCTTTATTCTCATTTTTCTGCAGAAGTTTCACTTTTTTTACTTTGCCACCTGGATTTTTCGTTTGTTCCATTAGATGTTTTTATTGTGACTTTTTCCAAATAAGTGTACTTATTTTACACTTGCTGTTTAGTTACCACTGATGAGTTTTGCACTGACAGCCTTCAGCCACTGGAATGCCTTTATTCAGAACTGGGTGAAATAGATACTGGGTCTCTGAAACACAGAAGACCATTCCTTGGAGCACCAGGAGAGACCTTGCCATGGAGACAAAAGAAAAGCCTCCAGGAAAAAAACTAATGCCTTGGGAAATTTTAATGGCTGATATCCTAACACATTCCCATGTTTCCAGATATTGGGCAGCTGTGGTTTCTCTTGCATGCAGAAAACTAACTCAGGACCTGCTTTTTCCTCTTACAAAGCAAGCTGGAACAGAACAGTATGTAATGTTTAAATGACACACAAAATTGTACCATGCTATTGTGTGGACTATTTTATTCACAGAAAAAAATATTTTTAATGAAAAATAAACAAAGCCAAAACAAAACCAAATCAAACAAAATGAAACAAAAAAAAACCACCACCACCACACCACTTGCCTTAATGTTGACCTGCTATCCTTGATGATGAATAGAGACCCAAAAATATTCCGAAGATTTTGCTGGAAAATCAGAATGTCCATGTAGATGTGCAGGAGATAGGTAGGCAGCCCAGTCCTATATTATTTCCTTGTAAAGTCATTGTGGCTGTCTTCTATTCCTCCTGCTTCCGCTGGAAATGTCCTTACTTGTTTTTCTCTTGTTCTTATGAAGATACTATTGTGACCCATCTTACCTTCTTTTTCAGGTTTTTAACTTTTTTAAGCAGTATTCCTATTTCTCTGCCTAACTAATATATAAATAAACCACCCTTAACTTCTCTAGCCGGCATAAATTATTCCCAAGACTATCACAGTGAACAAAGATTATCTGAAGGAAGAATTTGTAATCTACAGTCCCTGACACCTTTTAAAAGAAAAGGAGACAAAT
>JAWWES010000094.1:6108492-6119569 GCA_035583135.1 Lophotriccus pileatus | reverse complement strand
GAAGGGAAGGGAAGGGAAGGGAAGGGAAGGGAAGGGAAGGGAAGGGAGAGTTTTAAGAGCTGCGAATTTTATGTAACAAAACTTAAGCCTTCCAGCCTTGAACTGGAATTGATAATACTGCTAAACCATCTCTATAAAAATTAGTTGATTTGAGTAATAAAGTAATATTTTTGTGAGAAAATGAGTTTAAATGGGCAAAACCAGAATATTCTTCTCTAAATATGTAACTACATGCAATTTCCAAACTGGCACATGTTCACTGTGGTTCAGAAATTCCACAAAATGACTAAAAGTAGATACAAGTGCCTTGATCTACCAGGTCAAGGTAAAGTAGGTAGATGTTAACAGTTCAACACGTAAAACTTTTGGCCTTTTAACTGAGAACATGACACAGTATGATTTAATGAGCCTCTTTTAAAAGCCCGTAAACTACCTATAATCTGCAGGGCAGAGTTTGCAAGGGAATATGTACAAGTGGCCTGAGAAAGATGTTTATGCTTTGTATGCACTAGGTCAAAATACAGGAAACAAGGCTGTGCCACAGCTTTCATTTATTTATCAATCTTTGATTTGCATTGTGTAGAAAAGAGAGAAAAACATTTTCCTTGAAACAAAATTGGACAAGTAAATAATACTTTACTTCTATGCTTTCTGTTCCTGTTTGTCGTGGATTTACAAAAGTTGCTCCCCCTCTTTGGGGGTTCTAAGTAGGTTGTCCAGGTGAATTTCCAGGGCAAAACCAATCAGAAACTTTGGTAACACCTTTGCAAATTACATCTTTAAGAAAACGGAGAAGAAGGTTGTTGGGCAGAAGAAATTTGGACCCATGTAGGGAGGAGGCACCAGGCCCCAAGAGGGGCCAGGCCTCCATCCTCCCCCAGCCCTGGGCCGGGGGGCAGGGGTGGCACTGAAGCCCTCCTGACCAGACATGTAACAGAGTGAAGGAAAAAAAAACTTAAAGGAGAGTTTGGACAAGACAAACTGAAGCCGGAGAGATAGCGGAGCCTTCAAGGTCAGAGCTGGCAGCAGCTGGAGACAGAAGCCTCAAGAGGGGGAGAGAGGTGGCTCCTTCTTCCCCTCCCTCTCTCTCCCTTCAGCAGGGAAAAGACTGAAATCTAGAAATCCCTGCCACTTGTGGAAGATTGCTGGGGAGCAGAGACAACTCCATCTGCAGCATGAGGAGCCCACATCAGAGCAGAGCTGGAGCAAATGAGTACATGAAAAGATGTGGCTCCGTGGAAGGAGTCTTGCTGTGTCATGGAACCCCAGCTGGTTCTGGGGTCTCTGAGTGGCTGAAAGGCTGAAGGTGGAACACTTGTGCCTGGTCAGGTAATGACCACGGGCAGTAATAGCTTAGGTTTCCTGGCAAGAATGCTGAGTCAGGGCTGTTGGACGTGCGTGAACAGGTGTCCAATTATAAGATGTTTATGTTACAGTTAAACCAATTGTATCAGTACATGTGTTACTGAGTACAGTATATAAGCAGCCATGCTGCTTCTAAAGTGTTCCTATGTGAGTTCCAGCATCTAAATAAAGTTCCTGATCTCCAACACATGAGCCATATCGCATGATTCATCCCTGACCGTGATATTGCTGGACTTGTGGTCACGGAGAAGAGACCTGTGCTGGAGCAAGCTGGCTCGGGTTTATGTGGGATTTATGTAGGATTTATGTGATCCCAGCGAGGGATCGATGCTGGTGCAGCTGCATTTGTGACCCTAAGAGACAACAGAGAATGGAAGAACTGTTGCCCTAGGGATGGACCCACATTGGAGAGGTCTATCAAGGACTATTCCCGTGGGAAGGGACCCCACAGGAAACAGGGGTGGACTCAAAAGCCATTATTCCCTGTGACCCTGTGGTGCAGACCATGGAAAAGCAAGTGTCCATGGGAGACCTTACAGGACTCTGGGTAACCCCATTCTTCGGCCTTAGCCCAGGAGGGAGGTAGGCCCAGCCCTGAGGTCAACACAGAGGAGAGAAAGAAACAGCGAGAAACTGTTCCAGCTGCAATGAGTTGGAGATGTTGTCTGAGATAAGGAACTTACAAGTGCTGCAGAGTGGCTTATAAGAATCTGCTTCTCTTCCTGGACTGATACAAAGGGGGGAGGGTACTTTTGTAAATACGTAGTGCTTTTACTTAATTAGAATCGTTGTAGATATAGTTGTTTAGTTTTTTATTTTACTAGTAATAAATCCTAATATTATTTCTCCCCAATCATATCTCCTTTGTCTGCATAAACCTTCTCTCAACTTAGAACAACTTAGAGCAATTGTGTTGGGGGGTGTGGTAAAAATTGTCCCTAGACAAACCCACGACATGTTCTTTTGAATTTTAGAGTTCAAAGTGTCATTGGCATTTGTAAAGTTGCACTGAGGCTGTTTGAGAAAGGTAGTTTCAGAAAAAGTTGGGGTTTGTGTGGGTTTTTTGGTTGGTTGGTTGGTTGGGGTTTTTTGCATAACCCAGTGGCTGACTCATTTTATCCATGGAGTTGTGGTGGGAAGAGTAATTTTATTTGAGATATTTCACAACTACTTATGAGAGGGGAAGAGGGCTTTAACAGTAATATGTGAGAAAATGTCACCTGTAGGTTACCTGAGCTGCTTGTATGACTGTTCTTGCATTCCTTCATTCCTATGACTCTCTCCAGAATATTCATGCTATTCCTGTAGCACTGCTGGTTGTCCATAGTTCCTTTGCCCTACACATGTACAGCGAAGTGTTTGCCCCAGTTTTCTCTAAGGGTTAGCAGACTTCATCTGTAGAATGCAGACCTCCAGGACTATTTTAAATGTTTCAAATCTTAGGAGGAAATCTGGTGTGTGCTGGAAGGACAGGCTTCCCCTGAGGAAAAGTAATGGAGGAAATAGCACTCTTTGTCTGAAGACAGCTAAGGAGGTGTTACCAGCAGTACCTGGAGCCAAACTCAGTAAGCCCTGTCCTAAAGTGGTGCTGGGGTCTCACTGAACATCCAAATAGGGGCAGTCATCATGGCTCAGCATGGACAAAAAAATGAAAATTGTGGGGGTGTATATATATATATATATATATAAATGTAATTTTGAAAAATTCTAACAAAGTGTGTCATCTCTCCCCTCCTCTAAGTGTCACCCCTGCCCCAAGCACTTCCTAGAGGACAAGCACAGAACTAACTTTTTCTCAAAAGGCACTGGCTGTGAGAATGTTTCTGCAGATTGAATGTGCTTATCAGAGGCCAACAGTATTTACCTTTGGGAATAATAATAATAATAATAATAGTAAAAAGATAACACGTTAGCACTATTTCATGTTTCTGAGCCGCTTCCTTGAAGGCAATCTTATGATGTCTGGCTCTAGAGTTGTATTTTTTCACCTTAAAGTCTTAGTCAGGTAATTATGCAACCACTACCAGGGGAGAAGGAAGAAATAATGAGTTTTCCATCCTAAAGAATGCAAATTGTGCTTTCAAGTTTATAGATTTAAAAATTAATGAATGAGTGAATGAATAAATAAAGGTAACAATTAGATTTTTAAGGTGTCTGTGTTTAGGATAGTCTTTTTCTAATACTCGGCAGTTGATGTAAAGTGACTCATGAATTTTTTCATGCAGGCTGAATAAAAAAATAAATTACTTCCTGATTCTTTCTTGGTTGTTCCTATACACCATATTTTTCCAGGATAATATTCTTAGATATTGGTATACAGAAGAGAAGGTGGTATTTTGCCATGGTATATTCAGGAGAAATCACAGGCAAGAAAAATTAGCTACAACCTGAAAAGAAAGGCAGGGAAGAAAGCAACAGAGTTTGTTGTTTTAGGTCTCTAGCCCAGAACTTTGGAGAGGATATTTTGCAAGTTCACTATTGCATATTTTCAGAACTAACTCATCTCTGCAAGATGTTCAAGCAATTTTTGGCACAAGGCCTGAAATAATTATTCAGATGTCTTTGAACTTTTGAAACCAGCAGAGTAACTATTTGAGCCTTTGAGAAGGCTGGAAGATGAACAGATTCTTGGAGTTTTCAATTGTAGCTGTAGAAAGCACTGGAGTTTTCTTTTGCAGCCAGCATATCAGTATCTCAGCAATTACCTTATTTGTGTTACACTACTTTCTTTATGAGAACCTGTAAGAAGTACATTATCCTTTAAAAAGCTTTGTTATCAAAAATTGTTTTTCCCACCCATAGGTTACTACACGGCATAGCACCTTTTATTCATGAGATAAGATTTCTCTCTGCTAATTCTTTTTTTTTAATCAGTAAGAATATTAATTCAAGTTGTTTTTCAGTACCCTTTGCAGCAGTTAGCATTGTTTGCCCCTTCAATATTGCCTCAAGAGAAGTACAAAGTATTTACTTTTGCAAACGCATGCAGAATCAAATAAGAGCCTTTTGTGAAACCTGTCCTCTGCTGAGCAGAGCAGATCCCATTAAAGTTGGCGTGGATGAGCAGTCATCTACCCCTGGGTGGAATTTGGCCCTTTGTGAGATGCTGTTTGGAATTAATACCCAAATCTCTTAAACTAAGCTTTAGGATTCCAAAAATTTTTCATGTGCAAGGCAGCCAATGATCAGTGTAAAATAATATTACATATCATTGTAAAATAATATTACAACAATCCGATTACAAATACAGCCCAGTACAAAATTAATAGAAGACCCGAAATTTACAAAGGTGTGACTTAAAAACACTGATTCCCTCCCTGTCCTGCTTAGAGAAATTTCTAAAGACGATGTGATTTTAAATGTAATTTCTAGTGGTTAAGCAAAAAGCACTGTAGTGACCAAACATCACATGTACAGTCAGTGAACTCAGTGCAGAATTAAACTGTTTAGTGCAAACGGTGCCTATACGTTTGTGACAGCTGAGGTCCAAATTTCTTATGAGACGCACAGTTATCCTGACAGTCTTACATTTAGGGCCTTACTTGAAAGAAAACCAAAATGAAATAAAATACAGGAGCAGAAATCTACAAGCACAGATATACAGCTCCTTGAAACAGTTGCAGGTAAAAAAAAAAAAATTTTAAAAAAAGGGATTTTTTTTACAGAACAAAAAATCCTGTATTTAGTCAGTCCTTTGTTCATTTAGCAGCTGAGGCGGCTAGTAGATAGGCTGCTTCTCCTGGGAACAAAACTGAGGTTCCAGAGAGCCTTCACCTTGGAAAACCCACCCAGAGCCAACATCTCTTTCGAGAAATATCAACTCTTCCTAACTCTCTCTAGATACTGGGAGTGGTCCACAGACCATACCTGGGAGCAGAAATGCATGAAGATCTCTTCCCTTCCCATGCCTGTCTCAGGAATTGTGGCTCCCAAGCTGGAAGATCAGATTAGTATTGTTGATCCTTGGTTTATTTCATCTTAATTCCTCATCTATGCTGGGGTAGCGAGCTGATTTTTCAGAGAACTTGCTTGCTGAATGCCAGAGGCAAGAACAAAACATGATTTCAGTCACTGAAGCTAAATGGAAACAAGCAACTCTTAATTTTCTGTGGTTAACTTTACGGTGCTTCTCCATGGATGGGGGGAAACTTCAAAAAGTGTTATTCTATGAGCAAAATTATTCTATGAAAGGCAGTTATTAATGAAAGTTACAGGGTCAGATCAGTCTTGCTGAATCACTGATGATCTACTCAGCAAACGTCTGCATCCTACTATGGATCCTTCTTTCTGAAATAATTTGTCCTGTGCATACCTATGCAAAGTAAGAGGTGCATATGGTTCATCAGAAAGACACTGCTGGTAAAAGAATGCCTCCCAGTTCTCCTGAACTATGGGGCTACATCAGCACCTCAAAACACCAACGTCCCCACTAAAATCCTCTGTATGGGGGGCTGCCCTCTTAGTTTCTGCTGGCACCTACAAAAAGAATGTTTATAATGATGTTACAGGCAATTTCAAAGGTAAGAACCACCTGTTGGGGTTTTGCGGTGCTGATGCAGCCCCACAGGACAGAGAGCCCTCTCATTCCCTTCCTTCCCTACTCTAGTCTGGAAGTGGTGTGATTTACACACACTTAGTCTAGGAACAGTGTGGTTTATACAAATGCAGTGTTCTTATAGGGATCCGGAGGATTTAGGGTCTGGGAGGTTTCTAACCTTCCTCTAGAAAATAATATAGTGCTTTTTTGGTGTAAATTTTGGTGTCATTTCCAGTAACCTGTGGAGATTGTTATCACCAATGATTAAGCAATTATTCAGCAAAAATATTTTTATAGTGTTTGTACCCCAAAAAGAGCAGTTGGGATGGAAAGCCAACCTTCCCCAGGCAGGTCTGGGTTATGGGCTGGCCATAGTGGGGCAAAGAAGGCCTTAGGGAGACCCCAGATTTTTGCCCTTTACACTGGGAGACGTGGAGCTCATCACCTACATAAGCACTCACCTCAATTCAGAGAATCTGGGAAACTCACTGTGCCTGCTACCTATCAGATGCTAATTTAGACTTGGGACAAGTGTTTAATTTTCTCTAAGCTGTTTATTTTGCACTGACTCACACAATGGGTATGTTTGGTTTTTTCTCTCTGATTCTAAGGGGAAAAGAATCTATTAACTAAAACTTTGAGTTTTGATTAATCAGACAAATTCATATAATTAGTCTTTGAAAACAAAGCCCACAATCTCATAAAACTAATTACGAAATCACAGAAGTTGGCAACAACTGAGGTATTCACTAACCATGCACTTACAAAGTCAGTCAGAGTTGTCCTGTCACCAGCTACAGCAAAGCCCTCTCATGTACTAATAGGAATAATATTTCTGTAATCTCCTGTCAAAAAGGTTTTTTACCAAAAACTAGTACTTCTGCATAAGCATAAGGCATCTGTGCTTACAACTGGAATCTCAGCAAGGAGATTCTGTATTAGCGGCCTGTCTTGCAGCCTGTTCTGCAGAAATGCAACTTTTCCAGTTTTCAGAGTCTTCTTTAAAGTGAGCTTAATCAGATCTGTGCAATTATGAGTTCCTGCTTCTCCTCTACCTTCAACAGTTTTTTTCTCTCTCCTTCGGGGTTTCGCAATCACTGTGGGAAGTGACTGCAGTTACAACTAACAGTCGTACCACTGCTCCTCCCCTCTGGGTAGCTCGGCAGAGCCGGTAGTTAATTCCCTGCACTATTCTCAGAGAAATAACCCTCCCACCCCATGTGTGCATTCCTTTAAACTGTGTATCCCTCTGTGGCTTAGGATCTATCTAAGCAAGGCAAAGTGAAGAGTAATCGTTTAGATAAGGAAAACCAGTGCAGTGAGGGTCTTGTGACATTTTTTGTTTGCTTCTGGTTTTCCTGCCCTGCTTCTCCTGCCCTTGCTCTCCTCAACGTTTCAGCCTCTCACAGGCACATACCATGCATCTGCATCCCAAATATATTTATTCATCCTCTTTTGTCTTCTCCTGGAGAAAGATAACCCACAGAATGCCAAATATACTTTTCTGAAAAAAAAATCTGTGTGAAAGATTCATCAGAAATAAAAAACAGTTTCCATTGGATCCTAACAGTAGTTTTAAAAAACTGCAATTTGGAGGGGGGGGTAAAGGGGGGGGGGTAAGGGAGGGGTAGTTTTATTTATTTGTTCATTTCCGTTTCAAATATTCATTTATTTCAAATATTTCAAATATTGAAAGCTCTATTTGCAGCCTGGCAATTTAATATTTTAAAAGGTTTTTTTTGGGGAAAGGCTTTGAGTTATGCATGAGGGAACCTATTAAGTGCAGTGTAGTCATACATGAGTTGTTACTACACAGAGCACATGGACCATGCAGCACTTACAGTTATCTAACTGGCACCATTTTCACATTATTGTAGCCAAAAAACAGAAAGGAGTGTTACTACGATCCCATCTGTTCACGTGAGGAGCCTCCAGATTTTGCTGTCTTTCTAAACAGCTGCAGACACTCCCGTGGTCCCTCATCTGGCCATGGAAAATTCTCAGGGGTAAAGTAAAATAAGATGCTGTATCCTAGGCTGATTTTCCCCCAGAAATGGTCTTCAGTCAACCCTATAAAAGCAGAGGAAATACATTTTTGTTAATCTTGCCAGAATTACATAGTGTAGCATTTATGATATATATATGAGATAACACAGAAAGGAAGGGAATCTCCTGAAATGGACCTTTCTCAGTATTAAAGTGTAAACTTAATTGGACTTTGAATCTGGCCCTGCTATGGTGCCATTTATGTTCAAACTTTTTTTGTGCTCTGCACATTTTTTGTGCTCAGAGAACAATGGGAGAAGTTTCACTTGTTTAGCATGAAATGCAGCTGAGAGGAGCAGCCATCCTGTAACTACTGCTGTTACAGAAAAACTTTTAAATTATTTTTTTTTACTTGACTTTGTTTTGTTTCTTGAAAGCACACATTGAAGCATATACTCTGACTCTTCTTCTTTAGGAGATACTACCCAAGTGGAAACAGTGTTTTCCCATAAATGACAAAACATAAAGTTAAATTATTTGTCCATTTCTTCTTTAGGAGAATATTTGAATCACCGAGGTAACCCTCAGAGTACAGACACATACATAGATTCTCATCCACTCTAAAAGTAAATATGTTATAAATAAAAATTATTATATATGTAAAATATTAAAATTATATTCACATGTATTATTGTATTCTATATACATATTATATAAAAATTATATATATATTATAAAAGCTATTTTAGCAATACAAAGTTGCCAACACTACAAATGTCTTGTCTACTAGGAATTACTGAATCTATGCTAATATCCCACAAACTTCTCCAGATTCTAGAATTTTATTTAAATCACTGTACAAATGAAATCTTTGCTGTTAAATGGTGCATATTGGAAGCCTTTTGTTTAAAAATGTCCCAGTCAGTGAAACAGTTTCCATGCTTAGAAGAGGTCAGTCCAACAGGTGTAGTCTGCTGAGTCTGTAAATTGCATCCATGGCCAATAGATAAATGACTGTAAAATCAGCAAATTAAAATGAAAATTACTAAATCATAGCTGCAGTGGCATTTTGAAGCTGTGGCACTGGATCTGCGGCGGGTTCAGGGCTGGCACTCACAGACCTCTCCGGACAGAGGAGGTACATCACACATGTGCCCTGCATCGGGCCAGAGCTGCCAAGAATAAAGAGGAGCAATGTTGATATTCAGTTTCGTAAGTCTGACATCATCACAGGCAGAGTTTGGAGGCCAATTCTTTTTTCACTTCCTTTTTCAGCCCAGTGCAGCAGGATGAATTCAATCACACAAACGGCAGCAAGAAGTCTAGGATGAAAGCAAACGGCAGGGAAATCTGGCAGCATGATTAACTTGCTTCTTTCTGGAAGCTAGTCTTGCTGCTGAAACCAACAAAAGATCATACTCTTTTAATAATGAGATATTAACAGATTCAACTATTACAATTTTTATGTGCATAGGAAGTGCTACATCAATATTTATTTTTTTAATTAGATGGAAGCAGCAACCTGAAAACACAGGTTGGTGAAAAGTAAGCATGGAATTGGCAAGATCAACATTTTTTTTTTCTCTAGGTAATTACAATAAGCAGACTGATCTGGCTAGCCACTTCTACTACAATGTTTATTTCCACCTCATTTTTATAGTATTAGCCAGCCTAGTCTGCTAAATAGGCACGATCTGATTTAATCTCCTGTGTTAGACTGGGAATGTAAAACACAATGGTTTCAACAATAAAAAGTTAAAGCTTGAGGCTGCTGAGGAAAAAAGAAGGCCTTCTTACAAACAGTTTGGATTCCTCCTAATACATCCTTTTGATTTGGGAGGTGAAATGGAACACCTCTGTCGGTTAAAAAATTGGTTTTCTTCAGGCACAACAACTGCAAAACAAATACTGGAGGGGATGGGGGGGCAGGGAAGGAATGACAAGACATATTTTTTATAATTAAATAAAAAGTCAGTGATTTAAAAGCCAGCACTAAAACAAATCCTGGAAGCAGACAAGATCAAAGTCAGAACTAAACACCTGCAGAGGGCTCAGTTTGTCCAATAACAAAACCTCCCAAAATTTGTTCATCCATTGTACTGTGAACACAGATCCTTTCACACTAGTGCCAGCTGCAGTGTAAAACTACCCTGGGTTATAATCCTACTTTGTTGACAATTTTATGTTCCAGCAGGTGCTGTGAGTTTTATTCCCAGCTGCTATCACCCTTTTTATCCAGCTTTTCTATTTTCCCAAAGGGCTGGGAAAGAGCAAATTCTAATAACTCGCAGGGAAGGAAAAAGGAGAAACAGTTTGTATCAACAAAGGCATCAAGTGGAAAAAGCAAGCGTTCCCCGCTATGGACAAATTATCTTTAGTTATGTACACCCTTCTGACTGTAATACTTCTTCTTTTTACTTTGGAAGGATTTCAGTGGAAGTCTGCAAAAGGATTCCTGCTTTTCCTGCAGAATTCACCTTGAACTTGAAAGTTAGTGTCTCTCACCGGCAACAGACCTTCAGGAGCCAGACTGACACCAGACAAGGAATAAGCAAATGCCAACTCCAAAACTTGGGCTAACTCAGCCTGGGGAATTGTTTTGGATACTGAAATGAGCAAATTTACAGAGTCACAGTATCAATTAGGTTGGAAAAGAGCTCTGAAGTCATCAAGTCCAGCCTTTAACTGATCACCACCATAACCAGACCAGGGCACTGAGTGCCACGTCCAATCTTTTCTTAAAGCACCTCCAGGCATAGTGACTCCACCAACTCCCTGGCAGCCCCTTCCAGTGCTTAACAACCCTTTCCATGAAGAAATTCTTCCTGATGTCCAGCCTAAACCTCCCCTGGTGCAGGTTAAGTCTGTGTCCTCTCATCCTGTCTGTGGGAGATTTCTGTGTATAGAACTCCCCTGAGGCAGCCCAACACTGGGCGCTCAGGGAGGACCAGGATATTATATAAAAATATAATTTCTAAAGCACAGCAAGAAGATAGCAGATGAGGGAGGAGTAAACTGGGGATAAGAAATGTCTGGTGCAGCAAAATCCCTTGTTTATAAGGGATTTATAGCCACATCTCCAAGTGAGAGCACCTAAACATGCACAGCTGACGGTGAGCCCAGGTGGGCAGAGGCCAGTGGCCCCTGTGCTGTCCCAGCCATGGTGTGTCACAGGCCCAGGGCAGTGCC
>JAWWES010000094.1:6076233-6099729 GCA_035583135.1 Lophotriccus pileatus | reverse complement strand
GGGGGGTTGTTGTTTGTTTGTTGGATTGGTTTGGGGTGTTTTTTTTGTTTTTTCACTTCTGGAAGGAAAAGTGAGAACTGATGAAGTGCTTGCTGTGGTGTTATTGAGCCTGAATCTGTCCATTCCTATAAAATGTCCATAGTTTGATGATAAACATCTAGACCTTCCCTATGCTACTGCCCTTGCTAGAGAAATGTGGATATTACAGAAAGAAAAAGAACAAACTCTGAGGTTGGAGAATTTGTGTTGCACATTTAAACATGGCTTCTTATGCTCTCCAAGGTCAAGAAATACTTTGATTTCTGAATATGGGTTTCTTTTCCCCTATTTTTGATAGTAGCCAGTTGTAGCACTATTTGTGGAAGATATCTTAGTGTGAAGAGCATGGAGTTGTGTTTATGTGGCATTGTTTTGTCTTGTTTGATTTCTTTGAACAATTTGTTTGGGTGAATAAACATCTAGAAATTGTTTGACCACTTATGTAGACACAAACTAATTTGAAGGTAATTTGAAAAGCTTGTGCGCCTGTTTTCATAAAGAAAGACACCTTTACCTTTGATAAAAACACTGTTTCCCCTTCTGTGTATGTTTAGTGGACTTGACGCTCTTGAGTTTCCTTCTATATTTAGTTTTCTACTGCCCAAGCAAAGTTTTATATCAGGTGAGAAAAGCAGAACTAAGGGGTTGATTTAAATTTGAGTAAATTAAGACAAAATGTTTTTGTTGCTTGTATCTCAAGTTTGAGATCTAGACTGGTTCATTAGTCAGCAGTCAACTTCAGGGACATTTATAGACTTTCTTACTACTTTCTCTGGTTTATTCCAGCTATGCAAAAAAGGAGTCTGACCTAAGTGCAGTCCAGGCTAAACTCAGAGAGTGTGAAGCTGCCCTCATTTCTAAAGAAGCTGCTTTGGCCACAGCCCTTGGTGATAAGAAAAGTCAGGAGGGAGAAATTCAAGAGTTGAAAACTCAAGTTGGACAGGTGAGAAGACAAAGTCTTTAACTATCACCATTAGCACTGGGAGCAGTGTTGTGTACTGTTCAGTTTATTAATAACATGAGTGGTGGAATAGAGTGCTCTTAAAATTGCAGGCTCTGAAGTGGCAAGGGATGGTACTTATGGGGAGGAAAGCAGGTCAAGATTGAAAATAAGCTTGACGTGTTTTAGAAGTGTTTCAAAGGACAGGCTGACTTCAGAAAGATGGATAACAAATAGCTGACAAGTATCAGTTTGTGATTCTCTCTGCCCTCCTTTTGGTTCTCCCTGTGGTCCTCCATCTTCTGGATGTCTTCCAGAAAAATGAGGAAGAAAAGTGTCGTCCTAGAGAGGAGTTGAGATCAGGAAATTAGTATTTCCTGTGTATTAAAAATGAAGTTTTGTAGGGAGAATGGATAAATAGCATTTCAATGCCAGTTATCAATGTGAAATATCTAGAACTCACTTCTGTAAGTGACTGCAAAAGTGTGTGCATGTGGGGGGAAGGCATTAGTAGGGTAAATACTGGGATTGTCAAGTTCAGCCATAATGGGTAGTTGTCTGTAGTTCTTTGTAGCTGAGATCATTGTGTTATGTGAGTTCTGCTATGTAATTGTTGTGTTGGTTCTTTTATTTCTTAAAGCTTGAGGCTTCTTTGGCTGCTGTCAAGGACCAGCTTATACGTGAAACCTTACAGAAGGTGGATCTTGAAAACCGTTGTCAAAGTCTCACTGAGGATTTGGAATTCCGTAAAAATATGTATGAGGAGGTAAATGCTTTAGTCTCAAGAACTAACATTTTTAAAGGGAAGAAGACAACTGGGAGGTCATTCTAGGGTTCTAAGATAATTTAGGTTGGGAGGGACCTCAGGAAGTTGTCTGAACTCCTACTCAGTGTTTTAGGTTGAAGATTTCTAACTTCATATAACATGTTGCTTCATGTTATGTTCTGACCATGGTATGCAATATACATGTCTTTTCATAGTAATGAGAAAGTAGGTTAGTAATTTTTCTCGTAATCCCTCTACAAGAAATAAAGGGAAGAGGGACACTGTTATGTGGTGCTGTGGACTTGTAATGCTTTTAATTTCAAACCTTTCTTATAGGATGCTTTTGAATAATGGAAACAAAAGTTGATGAACAGTTGTCTTTTAGAACTTACTCTTGCCGCCCTTTCACTAACAGTCCTTGAGGCTTTCCAGGAGAAACCTTAAGGAAGTAATAAATGTACCTAACTTTATTGTCTTTTGTTCCTTGTGCGCTTTTCCTAGCTGGTAGTGTTTTCATCTCTGTTCATGCTGTTGTAATCCTTTTTTTTTTTCTAGAGACTGCAGGCAAGCATACAAGTAAATGAGGAAAAAGCTGTTTAGTGAAAGTGACTGTTCCATTTTGCAACTGCAAATCTTGTGCAAGCACAAGAGATAGCTCAAGAACAGAGCAATGTATTTCTAAACTCATCATATTGAGGTGTATTTGTTTGACAATGCAGACAGCTCTCAGAAGGAAATGTGACTTTACATGCTGATTGTATCCTAGCTCTTATTTCAGTGACTGGCTATTGCAAAATAAGGTGCTTATTAAGGTGTAGATCAGACTGGGCAAATGGCCCTATGTTTCTGCTAAAAGTTTCAGTGTCAGACTAATCCAGTGCTGATCCACAAGGGTAGCTAAAACCTGCCTTACTCTCCACTCAGCAGATAGTCTTCTAAAAATTTTGTCTTGTGTTTACTGAATGTTTCTCCATTTTTCTGGTTTTCATAGGAAATCAATGAGACAAAAAAGAAGCATGAAACTCGTTTGGTTGAGGTTGATTCTGGGCATCGGATTGAATATGAGCATAAACTGACTCAAGCCCTTAATGAAATTAGAGAGCACCATGATGCACAAGTGACACTGTACAAAGCAGAGCTTGAACAAACTTACCATTCCAAAGTGAGAACTTATTTTCATACAGTTGTTTGATGCACTTTGTTTTTGTTTTACTTAGTACCATAATTACTTGCATTTCAGAGTATTTTTTTTATTATGGAGCTTGGCTTAAAATTACTGTGCTTTTGAATGTGAATTTGCATTTTCACATCTCATTTTGGAGCGGGTTTAGTTCTCATAAAATACCATAATATAAGAGTAGGAAGCATGGTATGAAAGTGAACTGTGGAGAGGAAAAGGGATTAATGCTGGGATTACTTTGAATTCAAGGAAAGTTTGTGTGTTATGTATCATACTGAACTTTGATCAATAAGGTGTCCCATATTTTGTATAAAGGTTATTTCATGATAGGACTTGCTGAGAAGACAGCAAGAGTAGAGTCCTCTGACCCAGTACAAAACATGTAGAAATTTTGCCATACCCAGTGACTTCTGTTTTTCACTCTTCTAAAGGGAAAGCAAACTCAGGCTGAAATCAGTTATACTTCATAATTTCCTTCCTCTACTCTTATTCCGCAGTTATGTCAGGAGGCATCCTGATGTCTCAGCCTGGTTTCTGTGGCTATACTTGTTGCAGTTAGTATTTTTAAAAGCAAGGTGGGATGTGACAGCAGAGAAGTTGATACAAACTGAATTTAGTAGCACAGTTTTCAGTCTTTTCAGCCTGCTTATCTCCTGGGCTTCTATCTGACTTGGAAAAGATAATTTAAAGTAAGATCTAGCCAAAAGTACAACCTCTTATAAAGAAGGCTTTCTTGATCCCTCTCCTCAGGTATATTGTTCTGTATTTTTTGACTCCGAGCATCATCAACAAGTTCAGTAATAAGTCTGTGTTGCAGCTCAAGTGTATGTGGTCGTGTCCAGCAGGAATGAGGTAGTTATTTTTAAAAAGTAAAATTATTTGAGATTGAAGTTGTGACTGAGCGAACCAGGTAGTGGTTTATGGCACTGGTGCTGGAATCTAAAGACACATTACCAATTTGCTTATGTTGGCTGAAAATTAACAAGTTTGCTTGTTTTAAGAGAATTGGTAATCTCAGTTTGACTTCTTGTTAAACACACTCAGTTAAGCACACCAGTGCTACAGTAATTAAATATTTGCCAGCAGGAAAACTGAACTTAGTAGTCCAACTTCAGCAATGTCTATGAGGGAAACTTTCAAGGTTTTAATCCTAGCATAAATATTCAGAGGACTGTGTTTTCAGGCAGGGCCACACCATATTTTAGCTGAAGGAAGAGGTCTCTCACTGTGTTTGAGTGGCACAGAGCAACTTTGAGGCTTTAGTGTTGCATGTGTGGTTTTGAGTGATTCATCTTCCTTTTAGCAAAAGCTGCTTTGAAAGTGATGTCTTAACCTGTTTTGCTACAGCTGGAGAGTGCCAGACTGTCCTTGGAAATGAACAGCTCTGCAGCCAACACAGTCAGAGAACAACTGAATGAAAGTCACTTGCGTATTGAGGGTCTGTCTTCCCACATCACCAGCCTTCAGAAGGAGGTAACAAGATGCTTGTGACTTTGAATTCCTGCTAATTACCATTGTTGGTCTTTCTTTATTAAAAGACTTTCTTTCACTTAACTTATAAGTATGTTCAGTATCATGACTTGAATTTTTCTTCTGTTCTGTACTTTTTCAACTTCCTTAATGTTGTCTGTTGACAAACTCGATTTTTCTCCTGTTCAGTATTCTGCAGAGTATTTGAAATATTGTGGTGTTAAATGGCTTTTGTCAAAATTTTTGTGGACAGATGGGACAGTTTTAGACAAGAGAGCTCTGTGTTAAAAGTTCTTGACATTCTAAGCAATTTAATTCTGTAGTAACTGGACAGCCTAGTATAGGATTCCACAAAGCAACATTCAAAACCAGAACTGGAATATACAGTCTCTATTCAGTGTCTCTTTTCATTCTAGATCTTATTTGAATCTAGACCTCTAAAAAATACCAAAAAACCCCAACCAACCAACAACGAAAAGAAAACCAAACCATAAAGGGATCTTACCAGGATTAGGATGAAATACGAGACTGAGTAAATACATCAAATAACTGTACTTGAACATTTGTAGAGCAGAGTCTTGAGCAGAAACTAGTTATACTTAGATCACAGAGAACATAAATCACACCCAAAAATATATGACACAATGTCATATATTCAGTATTTCCTTGCTTGGAGTACTAGAGTAAGTATACTATGAGAAGTATTAGGAGGTTGTTGTGAAGTGAGCTTTTGTAACTTACTAATCATTTGAAAATGCTACAAAACTTCTTTTTTGGAAGAATATGAATTGTCTTTGATCCTTCCTGTGATACATTTGAATTGTATTCCTCCTGTCCAGTGGACTCTGATAGGACATCAAAATTCTGTGTATTTCAACTGAAAAATATAAATGCAGGAGACATTATTTCATAATGTTCCAAATAAGTTCGCAGATACTAGTATGAGTCTTCCCAGTTTTCCTGTTGTATAGTCAAGTTACTCTCTGGAAAAGAGCAGGTTATGTAATGAATGTGCATGAGGTTACAGAGGAATCAGGGTGAAAATTTTGGCCACTTAAATCTTATTTCTGCATTTAGATTAATGTAATCTTTTGGTGGTTCAGTCAGGTTTGGTTTTTTTCTAGTTAATTACCTGTGTTCTGTTACTTTGGAAATAAAAGCTACATTCAGGGAACTTCTGAATTTCCAGAGGTAACTTCAATGCTATCAAAATCAACTTCTGTCAGTTTGACTGGGATTTTCCACCAAAACAAACACTTTCCTGTGGCGGGTTTTGGTTTGTTGTTTGGGTTTTTTATTTGTTTGTTTTAGTTTTTTGTTTGGTTGGTTTTGGCTTTTTTTTTTTTTTTTGGTGGATCAGTGATGTCAACCAGTACAGTATTGTTTTTCATTTTACTGGCACTAACTTTAGTTTAGTTTTCTTGGAAGAAAACTCTTACTGGTGCTGGTCTGGTTTGACTTGCCAACGCTGAGCTCTGAGGTAGCTTCCAGTGTGATGTTCCACGTGACATTTATTAAATTCCTTATCTGACTCTTAACAACCAGTTACACTGGTCCTCTGTCTCAGACATGTAGAGTACCTATTCTCACTGTCTGTGGATTGTGATGACTTCCTAAGTAGAGTTCGTGCATAGCAATTGCCAAAAACACGGTGATTGTGAGGCATTGGTTCCTGTGTCTGTTGTTTAAATTAAAAAAATCTGAAGAGACTATCAAAGAGAAGAAAGCAAATGCTTATGGAAGTAAACCTTAAATCTGTCATCACTTGGCCTTTCTTTTATAAGCATTCTATTCCGTATGTACAATATAAGGTTCTGCTGGCTTGAAGGGATTTTTGATGTAACAAATTAGCTTTCCGATCATAAAAAAATAAGGAATGCTTATCGCTGTACTTTGAAAATGGGCAGACAGGCTTTCACTGACAATAACTCCTCTTCCTTTAGTGGCACCTCCCTCGCAGAATTGGAATTGGCAGCAGTAAACTGAGGCAGGGAGCAGACATCTGAAAGCTAAAGAGCAATTACTGCAGGGGCTAAAGTAAACTGAGCTGAACTTTAATCACGGAACCAGTTAGGCTGGAAAAGATATCTTGGATTGAGTCCAAGCTGTGACTGAACACCACCATGTCAACCAGACCATGTGCTTCAATGCCTCCAGAGACAGCGACTCCACCAGCTCCCTGGCTGGCCCATTCCAATATCTGGTCACCCTTTTCTTTCTTTCTTTGAACAAGGTCCTCCTAATGCCGAACCTAAATCTGCCCTGGCACAGCTTAAGACTGATCCTGTGTCCTGCCCAGCACCCCTTAAACAGTTTAACTCTTAAGCTCAGTTTTTCTTTCATGAGTAAATTCACGTTTTCAGATTTCAGAAAAATGGAGCAGACAGTTGTATTTCCAAGTATGTTCTAAGTTTCATTGGAACTTGAGGTGTTATGTTTGTAGTAGGTGGAGTGGAAAACAGGAAGTTGAATATGGGTGAGTTTTTGAATTCAGAAATGGGAGAGGATGTGCAACTTTGCATTCTGTAATCCACGTTGCCTGAATAGCAGAGCACATGAGGGTTTGGGTGAGGTTTCCTTTGCACGACTGATGTATTTCCAATGCTTTTCTAGTCTAGAGAATGGCAAGACAGGGCACAAGAGCTTGAGATCAGCTTGGCAAAGGAACAGGAAAATTCCCGCAAACTGCTGACTGAGAAAGAGAAGGAAATTGCTGAGATCAGAAATGTCATGCAGGAACAACTGAGTGACTACCAACAACTTCTGGATGTTAAACTGGCACTTGACATGGAAATCAATGCATACCGGAAATTGCTGGAGGGTGAAGAGGAGAGGTACTAAAGAATGTAGCAACAAATGGTGGTATCCCTGTGCTCCCCTTACTTGTCCCTTTGTCTGTTAAAAGGCACTTGGTACTGGTGCTTGACCACAGTTTCCAGGGCACTGTTTTTGCCCCTTCCTCTCTGACAGACTTAGTTCTAAGTCACCATGAGTCCCTGGGTAACAAACACCTATTTTTAATTAAGGTTCAGCATGGTGATGTAATTAACTGTCATTTGTACATCTTGCTTAGTGCCATGGTTAATAGTCTTTTTCAACATTATTACAGGATTAGTTAATTGTTAGCCAAATTTCTCTAAGTATAGAATAATTTTAATGAAGTAATGGCCATGATGATTGTACAGCTTATCACTTAGCTGCGTTTTTCCACATCTGACCTCAGAGTTCATCAGTACTGAGTATTTTCAATTGATGTCACAGCTGTCATTTAAAACAGTTTGATACTTCACTGTATTCTGAGCTGGGGAAGGCTGACACTACTCTAAAGTGTGGGGATGAAACAGCAAAAGCTTTTTTACTATCTAGGTTTTTGCCTAAACTTCCTACAGTGGCTTAAGTCTCCCTAGGGGTTTTTTTTTTCTTTTTCAGTCTTTAATAAATGCATAGAGATACCTATGTGATCTTAATGTAGTAGTCCATCAGTATTCCATGCTGCAGAAACATTGATCAGTTGTTTGACATCATTTTATTCAAGTGTTCAGAAAGCACTTCAGGCTTCACTTCTTCGTGTAAGATGCTTTATTTACTATATTGTTGTATAATTCTATGGGAAGAAGAAGAGGTGGAGGAAAGTTTATAAAAAATGGTGGAAAAAGTAACACCAAAGTGTGATTGTAGAATCATGGAATTGCTACGGTAGGAAAAGACCTCTAGGATTGAGTTGAGCTGCTCACCCAGCACTGCTGTGGTCAGTGTGTCCCAAAGTGCCACGTCCACATGTGTTTTCAGCACTTCCAGAGATGGTGTTTCCACCAACTTACTTCCCTTGGCAATGCCTGTTCACCCTTTCGGTGAAGATATTTTTCCTAATACCAAATCTAAACCTCTCCTGGTACAATTATAGCTATTTCCTCTTACCCTGTCCCTTATAACCTGGGAGAAGCGGCCAACACCCACCTCACCTCAACCTCCTGTCAGGGAGTTAGTTGTAGAGAGCAAGAAGGTCCCCCCTGCCTCAAGCCTCCTTTTCTCCAGGCTTGCTCCAGGTGTGTGCATCTCTTTTCCCTTTCTTTAATACAGGTTGAAACTCACCCCAAGCCCATCCTCCCGGGTGACTGTTTCCCGGGCTTCCTCTAGCCACAGTGTCCGGACAGCCGGAGGGAAGAGGAAGAGGATTGATGTGGAGGAGTCTGAAGCAAGCAGTAGTGTTATAATTTCCCATTCAGCTTCTGCCACTGGGAATGTGTCCATTGAGGAGATAGATGTCGACGGGAAATTCATCCGTTTGAAGAACACCTCTACCCAGGTTGGAAAATGTACATTTATCAGGAGTGGAGGTGGAAGGGCATCCTCTGCACCCTTTCAGCTCTTGGGCTTCATCTTGATTTACTGGCACTAAGGACCTAGTGTGTCTCAAAATAAGCTTTCACACAGTATTCTGGACTGATGATGACTTCTTCCTAATGATTTTAAATGCTTTTGTTCTATTGCTAAGTTGCCCACCCATCAGAATGTTACATCGCTCTTCAGAGTTCTGCCTTGCAGATGGTCTGCCTGTAAATATTTACAGATAGCACTGTTACTGACAGGAATTACTTCAAGCAGACATCAGGCTGTTTTAGAAGCCTGTTAGGCACTTTCTCTGCCTTAAAAAGCCCCAAAAGAAATGCATACAAATGTAAAATAAATGTCCTTTGTATCTGCATATAGCTTTTCTGATTTGTAGTTTTCTTTCTTCCTTGGCTGTATCCACAGTTTTTAGGAGCCCTGAGTTCCCATGGCAAAGCCGCCTCAGTTTTAGTGACTACTGACATTATTTGATTTTGTGGATAGGTTGGCGTTTGTATTGGGGGATTATACATATCTACTCAAATGAAACAACCCTTTGATAAATAAGGATCACAGCTTTTCTTTATGTTGCCCTCAAAACGATCCTGTTATATTCAGTATATTTTCCCCTTTGCCCCTCTGACGTTACTTGTAACTTCTGCCCCCCTGCCATCATCTCCTTCCTGGAGTGTTGGCTGAGAGTGATGACTTCATTTGGTGAATGCAAGAAAACCTTCACAACTGTCTGGGTCTAGACAGTTCAGTGGTTATGTGATTCAATTCAGGCAAGTCAAAAACTACTTCCAGTGAATCAGAACCTGCATTTCTTTCCTGACTTTTTTGAGC
Source organism: Lophotriccus pileatus (assembly GCA_035583135.1). Classification (NCBI taxonomy): domain Eukaryota; kingdom Metazoa; phylum Chordata; class Aves; order Passeriformes; family Tyrannidae; genus Lophotriccus; species Lophotriccus pileatus. The sequence continues at coordinate 6,090,159 of JAWWES010000094.1, read as the reverse complement.
TTGTATTCCCCCCTCCCCCCGCCAAATACACACACTTGTTTACCACGCGGATTTGTCCCCCCATCTTTTATTTAACTACACATTTTCTGTTTCATTAAAGGACCACCAGTTTTGGTCCCAGTGATTCATGATTTTAGCACTTTGCTATTTTACCTGTGGTGCAGTGTAACAAACTGTGCTTGGGAAATCCTCACAAGTGTTTGACAGTGTTTATATATATATATATCTATATATATAGATATAGATATATATATCTATATATATATCTATACATAGATATATATATATATCTAGAGAGAGAGAGAGAGAGAGAGAGATATACAGATAAAAGGTGTATAAAATCCTCTAAGTAGGGTATGTTTTGTTGCAATGACCAGCTGAATGTCAGCATCTGTAGAGATAGCTTCACATGAGAGGTAAGAAACTTAAGTAAAATGATTCTAATTTCATGCTGAAGGTCAACTGATAATAAACATTTTACTGGAAATTTTATGTGTCACAGCCTTAGAGATAAGCCACCCTATATGCATAAATGAATGCAGATGGAATATTTGGGGGTTTTTCTCTCTTTTCTTAGGATCAACCTATGGGAGGCTGGGAGATGATCCAGAAAATCGGAGACACTTCTGCCAGTTACAGATATACCTCAAGATATGTACTAAAGGCAGGCCAGACTGTTACAGTAAGTTCTCAAGCTTCAGCTGCTCAGTTAAAATGGACTTCAGGACAACTTGTGTGTCAGTAAGACACAAGGTTTTTTGTGTACATGTTCCAAAAATAATCACCTGTATTTGTATTGTGCATTGGTTATGTCAATTGCTAGGAAAATTGATACTGAGCCGTACTTTTCAGAAACTTGTTTTCTACATGGAACAATAATTTTCACCATATAGAGGCACACTGGTACATAGAAAAGTCTCTGCACTAAAAAACATGTTTTATTGTAAGAAACTTTGGAAGTATGTAAGCAGATGCCTGCACTTCCTTAACTGAAAGATTCACAAGTGTCACTTAAATTAAAATACATTAACTTGGTAAGTAACCTGGAAATGTACAAGACTAGCAAACAGTGCTTGTGTGTGACTTCTGTTAACAGATCTGGGCTGCAAATGCTGGAGTCACTGCAAGCCCTCCCACTGATCTCATCTGGAAGAACCAGAATTCCTGGGGTACTGGTGTAGATGTGAAAGTTGTACTGAAGAATTCTCAGGGAGAGGTAAGGTCACCTAAGATGTGTTTAAACTTGTGTTTCTATGGTGTCATCACCTATAAATAATACAACGTGGACCCATAGTTAGGACTTTACAAAGGAATTCATTGGGAGTATTCACTAAAAGTTTTCTCCTCTTGCTTTCCAGACAAGCACACTTTACCTGTGTCTTAAACTGCAGTTTATTAAGTATGTGATTTTTTTTTTTCCCTCTATATTGAGTGTAAGCAGTAGAATTACTTGTTCAGATACTGCCCTTATGCCAGGAGTTGGGCAGTGCCTTAGAATGCACTTTGAAAGGAAAAGGATTAGTGACCTCTTCAGTGATTTGGTTTTTTAAATTAGTTTTCCTTAAAACTCTTCTTGAGGAATGGTACAGTGAAATTCACTTTAAGCAGTGAGGAATTAATTCTGGTAAGGTGGGATTTAAAATTTTGGCTAAGGCAGTTACTATGACATACTACAATTGAAAGAGTATTTAAATACATCTATGAAAGAAAGCAGGTTTTGTGAGAACCTGATGAGTGTTTGTTAGGAGAAGATTATTTTTAATCATTAAGAGATTTAAAACCAAACTTTTAGGAATGCTGTTTATGCACAGCTGTATCTAAAAAGTATGTAGATAAAGGAGTACAAGTAATTTTCCCAAAAGCTGGCACTTCCTCAGGGTCTAAGTAGATGAGCACCAGATCATGGAGGTGTAAAATCTTAAAATTCTGTTGCAGGAGGTTGCTCAAAGAAGCACTGTCTTCAAAACAACAGCACGTGAAGGGGAAGATGAGGAATTAGAAGGAGTTGAACCTCTGGAGGAAGAAGAAGAACTTTCCCACCAGCAGGTATCTTGTCTTAGGTTACCAAAGTTATTTAGGTTGGGAAAATGGAGATACAAGTCATGAAGTCTTAAAAAAAAAATCATAAAAAATATCGTGCATGGGTGGGTTTTTTTTATTTTTGGGGTTTCTTTCAGCAGTAATTAATGAAAGCATGGAGCTGTATTATTGAAACCAGTGCAAAAATTTTACTTAATGTATTCCTCTGGAGAGAAGATTTTTCTTAAAACAAGGTTGGAAAGTTTAAAGATATGGGGATTTTTTTTTTCCCTCCTTGAACTCTGTTCCTGGCAAGATTCCCACCATGCGAGTTGTTCATGGTAAAGTTTGGCTTAAGCAGATAGACCTAAATTTACTTAATGTTTTGAGAATTTAAAATCTCTTTTTCTCTGATAGAGAAGATTATGATGGTGTCTTCTGTTTACATGTTTTCTCTGATGGAGAAAACTGGAGATTTAAATAGACTGTGAGAGAAAATGTCCATTGCATGCTCAAAAAAAAAAAGACAACTCTGAAGGCATATGTAAACATACAGAAAATGGCTGTGTTGAAAATCATATTTTTTGGCAACCATGAACTTTGGTCTGTACCTGAACGACAACTTTGCAGCATGTTTTTATTGCAGTTCTGCAGATGTACTGAAGCAGATCCACCTGCTTATGTGGTTTCTGTGATTGTGTAGTTCATCTGCAGTGTGTGTTTTAGTAGCTTTACTTAAGCAACATTATAGAAAGACTAGATTTTTTTAGATAAAAACTCTTAATGCTCCCTGCTATTTTGACCACCTCTAAACTCAGTGATGCTTTTTGACTTGAGATCCAATATGGCAATTATTTGTTTTGCTGATTCCTGTCCTCCATGCTGATTCCTGTCCTGTCCTTTCCCTCCATGGGAAAGGATATAGAACATTGTTTTACTTCCAGGGAATAACAGGTTGTACAGCTTTACATAACTGACTCTTTTTTATCTCATGCCAGGCTAATAATTTAATATATTAAAAACATATGATATATTATTTTGAGTAGCAAAATCTTTTACTGCTGGATTTCTTTTTTTTTGTAAACCAAGATGATTCTCTCTGTTCACCACAGGCAGAGCAAAGGGCATCCAGCAGAAACTGTCTGGTTATGTAACTGCCAGTCATCCAGGTTCCTCCAGTCAGAGTAATCCTTGCCTACAGAACAGAGCCTTCTCAGAAGCACAACGTTATTTTCTGTCTGTGAATTTTGAAGCTGCGAGTTTGATGGCCTTAATTTCCTTTGCCAGTGAAAAAAAAAAAGGAAGGTTTGTAGAAGTATCTTGACTTCCTCGCAGAATGTGAATTGTTGACTCCGAACAAACGTACTGTTTGGAAATTACTGTTCCTGTCTCCCAGATTTATATGCTAGTCTCTTTTCATTGACACCTTGCTGGAATAGAAATATTCCAGTGTGTTTTGGGGATCAATTTTATTAGATTACACCACTCTAGACTAGTTGTTATTGACCTCTTTCTATTTAGGTGCTGTTGGGGATTGGTTTAGAGTGCTTATTCTTCAGGAGGATTCATGTTACACCTTGTAGTTGTGTTGTTAAGATAGTGTTACCAGCTTAAATTTTCCCGTGTGTTTATTTAACAAATAGAAGGCTCTTTTAATATGGATTGCCTTACTTGTTTACAATTTTTAGGAATGAGACCAAGTCCCTAGGGACGTAGTCTACATTTGTATGGGAAACAGTTTCAATTTTGTCAATGTTGAAAGTTTTTTCTGTCCTTTTTGCATTATTCTGAGGTCAAAAAATTTTTAATAAAGTATCTCTGTTTAAATGGTGAAGTTCCTGGAATTTGTTTCTTTCTAGAACTGAGCTAGAAGTTGAATAACTCTTGAATACTTGAAACTGATAGACTTTGAAGCAGAAGAAACATCCATATAAATTGAACAGTGGCTTTTGAGTTACAAAGATTTCTTCTGAATAATGAGTAGCATTACTTCAAATTTGGAAAATTAATTCTTTAGAGCTTGAATATAGCTCTGCATAACTGTCCATGCTTTGTCTTTGCTCACAGGTTAATTCTTACTGGACTGGTTTTTACTACATCATACAAGTGGAGCAGGTTAAACAAGCATATAACAGTAACATAAAGAAAAAATTTAGAAGTACTGTAAATAGTTATCTTTGATATAGTCTGTATTTTTGAATGCATAGCCAAATTTCTGAAGATGATTAGACTTTTTTGTCTAGAATTAGTCTCATAGCAAACTTTATGGCTTTCTAACATGCCTTTCGTCTTGGTAAGTTCCGTTTTTCTGGTGAACAACATGGTGGCATTTCAACCATGTGCCAGCAGAAAGTGAAAGGGGGATGATGGGCAAGAGTTATGCAGATGGATGAGCATTGAGTATTTAATTCTTAGGTCATGGTAGGAACCCTCCTTTATAATCAAATATTCTTGGTTATAGCTTTTGTAGAACCTGTTTTTTGTCACCTGGATGATGAAAAGTGCTGGAACTCTCACCTGAACATGTAGATAGGAGCTGCAACTTGAAACTGTAATTTTTTTTCTACAAAGAGGTCTTGAATCCTATTAATGCTGTGGTAAATCAGCACTCTTTGTGATGGATGACTGGAAGAATTATGGATTTTAAAGACTTGTACTGTTACAGGAATTTCTGTTAACAATCAGGAGGGGTGTTGGGAAACCCTACTGTCTCTTCTGTGGAGTGTGTGTGTTCACTCTGACCTTCAGAGTGAAACATCCTACCACAAGGTGGACATCTTGTTTTGATTTTATTTTTACTACTTGAATAGCAATACCACCACAAAACTTCCTACACTTCCCTGCAAGTTCCATAGCTTCTGAAAGCATTTGATGAGAACTGCTTCTGTTCTCTTACTTTCTCCCCATCCTCCCACACTGAAGTCCAGAGGTACATTTTGATGAGTGCAAGGTGGGGTGGACCGAAAAATACCGTCTTTGAGCTTGTGTAGGGGGGTGTGTGTCTTGTGCCATTATATGTGGCAAATACCAGTTTTTAAAGCCATTTCTAGAGTTGGCAAAGATACAGATTATCCTTGGTACCTTTTCTGTTACACAGCTGACATAAGGTACAAATTCCATCATCCAGCACATGAAAACTTTTCAAAATGCTTGAAACAAACCCCCCCCCCCCCCACACACAAAAAAAAACCCAAACCAAAACCAAACCAAAACAACAAAAAAAAAACTAACAAAAAAAACCACTTTGCCAGAAATGTATCTGTTCAAATACAATCCTTCCTGTGGAAAACGGATTAAGAATTTGTTCAGGAAACAAGTGATATGTTCAGCACTAGTATTGTACAGTGAACACTGTTTCAGCAAGGTAAAGCATTCCTGGCTGCTCATCCTATCTACAGAAGTTTTGATTTTTTTGGTCTGTTTCACAGCAAAGCAGCAAACCTGTAAACTGCATTCTTTGAGTTTATAGCAGTCATTATAAAAACCTCAGTGTAATCAAAATTGGTACAAATTAGTTCACGGTGTTGTTGCCTGTAGCTTTGTGCTAAAACTTGTCTTCTTTTTTCCCTGCTGCATATACCTACATCATAATTGCCCAAGCAGACAGCAAAATACAAACAAAAAAATCTATATGTAAATAATGTAAATACTTCTGTGTTCAATAGATGCTAATTATTAATTTATAAATTAAGTCATGTTAGTGGTTGGTCTTAGTTTAGTTTCTCTGTGAAAATCTGTCTTCTCACTGTAATTTATAGTAAATACAGTAATTTGAGGGTTCCTGGATTGAAAAGGATGTTTATTACCTGTGAAACAGTGCCTTTTATATTCATGCTGCATTGTAAGCAGTGTAGGTATTTCAAGTAGGAAAAGAAAATACTGCTGCTTGTGCAGAAAGGCCACATGTTAACTGGCTATGAAGTATTTTTCTCCATGCAAAGAAAGCAAGTAGTTCATGGAAAATCAAAGCTTTTAAAGTCCTTGTCCAAAACAGGGACTGGTGATTTGATTTTTTTTTTTTTTTAAATAAAGGGAATGGAGGCTGTGTATGATGGGTGTAATGCTTATTTACCCTTTCTGGTATGATTGTTTACCTCAAAGAAATGCTGGGACACCAATTTTTAATACTTGACTAGATCCATCACAGGGTTGTGGCAAAAGTTACTTATTTTATCTCAGGTTTTGCTTAGTGTGCATTTATTGCTCCGAGTTCTTTGTTCCTCTCCTAGTTTCTCTGTAGTGGGTTTGCATAAAAACAGGACTTTGTGTGATTAATCCCAAAGAAAGGTTCCATTTGGGAATTAATAAAGAAAGGCACATTTCAGCTTAATCTGATTGATTGATTGATTGATAGGATTTTCCTACAGTTAACAATTAACTCTTGGATGCAAATTTTCATAGAAAAGTTTTGTACTTTCATGAACAAAATTAAGGGCAAGCAAGTCTGACTTTCTCCATAACAAGTCATGGAATGCAACTGTTACATTGGTTTTCTCTGCAACTGCAGCATCTTGCTTTTGACGGTGATGTTTTGTTGTTGCTCTTAAGGGCGTGTTGTAGATGGAATGTCAGCACTGATTCTGTATTTTGACAAGTTTTATTGGGAAAGTATTTGATATGCTTACAATAGAGTTGGAAGAAAACCACAATCAGTTCTATAATGTTTTGACACCAAAGAGAGGGAGAGAAATGTTTTGTAGCATTGCCACAAACAGGTTTAAGAGGTTAATCAGTAAAAGGTTTAAGAACTGAAAACAATTTAAGAACCTGAAGATTTTTTGAAAAGGCTGTTTTATGGAGAAATGCACGTGAAACTAAATTTGAGTTGTGGTATAACACAATGGATTAGTGTGGTGTCATCATCAGTACAGTTCTGTTAAGTATCTCTGTTGATCTGATCAAGGGGGTCAAGAATTCCCTCAGTAAATTCACAGACAGCACCAACTTGGGTGGAAGGGTTGATCTGCTGGAGGGCAGGAAGGCTCTGCAGAGGGATCTGGACAGGCTGGATTGATGGGATGAGGCCAGCTGTCTGACGTACAATAAGGGGAAGTGTCAGGTCACAACAACCCCCTGCAGTGCCAGGCAAGGTTTAGACTGGATATTAGGAGAACATCATTCACTGAAAGGGTGGTCAGGCATTGGAACAGGCTGCCCAGGGAAGTGGTGGAATAATCATTCCTGGAAGTGTTCAAAAAACCTGTGGATGCGGCACTTGAGGACATGGTTTGTGGTGAACGTGGCAGTGCTGGGTCAGTGGTTGAGCTCAGAGGGTTTTTTTCCAACCTGAATTATGTGCTTCTATGGCTTTGCACTGTCTAGTAGTTTTTAAAGATACTTTTGAGTACCCCAAACCAGTATTTGACAGTAAATAGGCAATACTCAATTCTACTTGCAAGGAAAGTGCTTGTTTAATTAACCAGTTCTGTGTTAAATGGAGCTTGGTCTCCTAAAAAGTAACAAAGATATTAAATAAGCTCACAGTTATTTTTTTTAAAAGGGAGAGCTTCTTTATCTCTTTTAGTGAATGTGCCACCTCCAGTACCTATTCTCAATTTGTGGTGGTATCCATTGTATCACAGGGCAGTTGCACATTTCGTCTGCCAGTCCCTTTATGCATTGAGTTGTCACATTGCCCTGTATGACTTGGTACTGTGAAACTGGTGCACAGCTGTTTTTAATAAATGAAATGTAATTGACAGTTTGGGGGGCTCAGTTCGGCAGAACTAAACAGCGGAGTAAAGAAAAAAATCACCACACCAAAACCTGAAGTATCTTTAATCCTGCTTGTGTTGTGACTTTCTTCCAGCTGAACAGAAAGCTACGGAATTTCTAAACCTTTATGTAATGGGATAGACTAGTCTTTGCAGGAGAAAAGACTATGTAGAAGTAAAACTTCCTCACTTCCCATTGCACTCACCCCATTTATACTGAACCATAATAAGTTGCTTTTATCACCTGCAGTGTAAAATACTGATTTGAATACTGATGAAATATTGTTCCTTCTATATAACTTCTTACATGGAAAGGGAATGTAAATGGCAAGGCGAGCTGCATGAGAAGAAGGCTTAAAGTTGCTGAGAAGCAAGCTGAGTGACATTAAAAAAGAAAAGGAAAAAGGGTGGTCCCTTATCCTTTCATTATTTAACTTTTATTTTTTGCTTAGCTGGGAGCACTTTAAGGATAGCATAGCAAAGGTGTCATTGTACTGCCAGGAGCATTGCTACCTGTGGCTCCTGGTGCAGTTAATTTGGTCTTTCACATCTATTCAGACAAAAATGAGTACTGCTGCTGCTGTAGGATATTTGCTGTACTGATCCAGTTTTAAAGTGGTTACTGGAATTTTGGACTCGGGTGTGGCAACAGCCTCAACTAGTGGAAGAAAAGGCAACTCTCATCAGGGAGATTCTTCTGTCTATGAGGCTTTAGTTCAGAACAGAAGTGGGACTAATAAGTAATCTCCCACCTCCCTGTTCTTATGTTTTAGGAAAAACAAGGAAGAATACAAATATGTTTTTTTCCCTGGGTTTTATGCACTTGTAATGTCTGACTGGATCTTTTCTGACATTTTTTTTTCCCTCAAGAAAATACATGGGACACTGCTGCTGTGAATTCACCACCCACTTCTGCTGTACTTCTGCATCAAGCGCAGAAACTACATTAGTAATGCATTTGCTAAACTGGACCATACTTCTCTCTAGTTGCTGCAGCATTCCTCCTTCAGATAAAATAAGCTGTCTTTAAACAAAAAATAAAACTTGAGATATCACAGATGGGCCAAGTCACTGTGGTGATCTGTGTGCCTATAACATGCAGCTTCATTTGAATAATTGCTTTTCTAGTTGCCACTTAATTCCACATGATCCTAACTTTTGGCTTCTCAAAACAAACCCAACAATAGTACTTGCTAAGAACAACACTTTCATGGACCAGCTTTTTGGAGCATCTCCCAAAGAAGCAAAAGCGGTAACAGTTCTGAAGAAAGCTTACCTAAAGCAAAGGTGTAGGCATTAAAACAGTGACAGTGCCCTCACCTGTCTGGATTGGATTTTATTCTGTGCCCAGCAGCTTTTCTTTTAACCTGGAACTCTGCTAAAGTGCAAGTTCAGTCTTCCACCTACATAGTTATCTTTGGGAAGGGGGTTTATAAAAAAAAAAATTAAAAAGCACTACAGATTTTAGGCTGTAACGGAGTATGTGATATCCATGTGTTCAGAGTCTTGCATAGTTTTCTCTGGAAGAGAAGCAGTTATTCGTGGCCAAATGTGACCAGTCTCTGACCTTACTATGAGTATAGATCCACAGGTTCATGATTTTCCTACATGTCTTGCTGTGAAAGTAGATTTATGTCACAATGAGGCTATTATTGCTTTATGTAGTTAGTTGATTTTTATATCCCCATGAAATTGACAGTTACAAAGAATATTGTTAAATAACATGCTTTCAGCTAGATTGGTCCACAGACAGAATCAAGAAGATAACAGATTTGCCTTTGTATACTAAGCTTTTTTTCTCCCACAGAGCACACACAACATCAAATAAGTTTATGTCTGATGGTAAACACACATAGTTCCTTGAACTTTGAGTGACAAATTATTAGCCTTCCTGCTCTGTCTTCCTTCTTCTTTTCAGTTCCTGCAGTTTGGAAAACAGAGCACATGATGGCATTGCCATCTACACACATTTCTAAAAAATTAAGTCAAAGAGGCTTTGTATCAAATTCTAGTTCTAGCAGCATTTACCAGTAAAATTCTGTGTAATACTTTAAAATAAGTCTATCTAAATAACTGTGTCTTGTGAGAGTAAAGAATTGTTGAAGAAATTTGGCATAAAACCAAGGGGAAATAGCTAATATCATCCAGGAATAAGGTGTAGTCTTTATACTCCAAATTCAGTTTGGTCACCATAGTAAGCTCTGTATTAATTTTTTTAAAAAGATGCCTTAATGCTAGCATGAGAGGTCAGGGTTTACATATACTCTGCTAAATCTACCTGTCAAACTGAAAATTCTGCAGCTTTAAAATAATGCTGCTTTTTATGCAAGACAAGTTCCTGGTTCCTAAAACTTGTCTGAGGAATCTCATTCATTATGTATGCAGAGTTTCCCTTACAAAAATAAGTCTTAAGAGTTAAATTCAGCTTGGTGTAAATGCAGAGTGAATTGGTTGAGTTTGAATTCACACTAGCAGAACATGCACTTCAATGAAGAATGTGGTGCCTGATTTGTTTCTTCTGCATGGAAGAAGTACTTTTATTTTTTTTCCTGAGTGCTATGTACCATAATACTTTTGATGGGAAGATTACTGCAATTTCTGTAATTTCTCCCTTTTGCACATGCTGAATTTATTACTGAAGAATTTTCCTATTAGACCTTCCCTGCCAAACAGAAAATATGGCAGATATTTTTCTAATCATTTTATAGCATTTAAATAATATGTCAATTTGTAGAACTCTATTACAGACAAATTTTAATAATCCAAATATTGGTATAATGGACCTGCAGATAAAATGAAGTGAGAGAATGCTGTTGCTCTGCTTTAGGAAAGAGAATGCAATATTGGTTACTGTCTAGCTGCCTAAAGAAATAATACTGTAGGAACATGAAATCATAAAAACAAAGCATTTTTAAAACCTGTTTTGCAATGTTAATTACCACAGTTTAATACTTTAAACAATAAAAAAGTTTGCATTCCTCGATGCTGCAAGAATTAAAACAAGTCTGTAGAATCTATACAGTACCTGCTAAATAAACAAGTTTCGCAGCTTAGCAAATATCATACGATTGCAGCATCCATGATTTGGATTGAAACAGTAGTTCAATTCTCTGCAAAGAGTTTGTTAATGGGAATAACACACTCCTTGGGCTCTGGGCAGTGTCTGAGTTTAAGATATTCTTAGTGCTTGGCCCCTGTGCAGACCTGCCCAAATCAAACAATTGTCTCCTTTGAGTTCCTTTTGAGGGCCTGTAGGCCTAGCAGGGACTGCTGACTGTGGGGGATGTGAGCAGACTTTGGGGTGAGCAGAATCACTCTCTGATTGGTCTGACGCCATTCGTTGTAGAGCCTGCAGTGATACCTGAAGGACACCTGAGGAGAGAACAGACATGGGTTCAGTCACTGTGCTCCTCTAAGGATTCAATGGGGCTTGGGGGGAAGTGCCTTTGGGCAGAAAAAAAAAATTGATAAGCAGCCTAATGGGCAAAAAGTGGTGAAAAGATGAGAACTACCCTGTAGGTGACTCGTGCCCAAAGCTGCCACAGGAGAGAAGGAAAGCAGTCTGTGCCTCACTTTCTGCTGTTGCCTACCTGTCCTTCCCCTTTTTATAACATGAAAAAAAATCAGACATCCTGTCTATGTCTCCCAACAACCGGAGTTGTTGACAGACAACAGTGAGAATAAGTTTGGGATGCTTTCATGCTGTGGTTTAAACTGACAAACAGTGCAATTGGATGGATGGTGAAGGCTTGCAGGCACCTAAACTCTGTGCAGGGTTGAATATTCTACCTTGTAACACTTTATTGCTGAATGCATCAAAGTCAGGATTGCATAAAGGCAGCAAAATCAGTGTGAGCCATCTGACAACGTGTGTATCTCAATTGCTGTTGTCTCCCAAGTTTTTTTGTCGGCCAACCCATGCCTGACTGCTATGGATGTGCAAGATAGCTTGGCCCCATGTTTTTAAAAGGCAGTTTACTACTTATTTTAGTGACAACCAGGTGTTGTGGGAGTTGTATCTGTGTGACATGATCCACGTGTGCGGTTTAGAAAGAAAAACACAAACACAAATTGTAAATTGGGTTGGGACCTTTGGTGTGAAGTGTTCTTGAGCTGTGGGCAGGAGACCCATGCAGTGAATGTATCCTTTCCTTATTGCAAAAAGGTGCTTCTAACTAAATAAATTCACCTTTCAAAAACATCCTAAAAGGGAGATTTTATATATATATATATATTTTATACCTTTATACAGCTGTGTGATGCTAATAAGGGAAACCTATAAAGCTTTTGTTTATTAAGCAGTTCCCAAAGGCAGCTCTTCAAACAAATGAACTGATTTCTCACCTTTCATTCCCCTCTACTCCCCCTACAGGTAAACCATCCTGCTTCTCCTTTCTGTGGAGCCCTGTACATGAAAGCATAAATCTCTTGTAAAAAGACACTTCAGTACCAGTAGAAATCATGTGGTGTATCAAGAAGGGTAAAAAGACCCAAACACCTCCAAAGGTGGATGCCCTGCAAAAGACAGTGACTGCTCCAGGAGAGTGAAGCCACAGTTTAGGCTGAATTTTCAAGTAGCATCAGAGGAGGTTCTTTGAGTAATGGCAGCATTGTTAAGCCAGGCTTTAAGTGCTTAGTTATCACAAGATACCCTAGTTAAGTTCATTTACAGAGGGCTTTTGTCTTTTAGGCAGTTTCCAAGTGATGTCAGCTACTGAATTTCAGCAGAGTCCCAGTTACTCACCCTAAATTGTTACACTGGATGAGAAACTCTTAAGATTCTGAAAAAAAGGACTAGATATTCTTTGTTCCTTGACATGTTAAACTCCCTTTGTGGTCTCTTCAGTAAGACAGCAAGGGGGGTGTCTACCTTTCTAAGTTGGTCTAGCCTTTGTTTTAAACCAGCAGTTATGTTGTACTGGAAGCTAAAGGGTCACATCCTGCTCTACACCAAGCTGCTACTTGATCTTAGAGGAATCAAGATAACCTGCTTGCAAGAGAAATTGGAGTGTGGCCCTGAATTCTTAGTTTAAATAGCAATTTCCTTTTTATGTCTGGAGCTTTCTTCTCAGGGCTAGCAGGTGCTTTTTTTTGGTGTGTGTACATCAGTGATTAAATAATGCAGTGATTAAATACAGAGGAAAAGCAACAGCGTTTTTTTTATGGGTAACCTGTCTGTGTTAGAGGAAGGGATAAAACGTCTTCTTGGGTGCTAAAAATAGCATCTCTCCCGTTCACTGCTCACTGGGGTAACTGTAGGTGTGTATAAATAATCTATATGCCAGCTTTTGCCTTACTAGAAATGAAATGAAGTTTTAGTTTTCTTGATTTTCCCATTACCTAAAGGGGCATTATATCATGTTGTGTGTAGTTCATCCCACAGCACCCAACACATTCCCTGCCATAACTAAGTAAGCAATACAGGATTCTCCCATTTGCAAAAACTTACAATACAGGTTCCCGTGAAGAATTTTGATGGGATTAGCCTTCTAGTTTCAATCACTGAGTGATTCAGTGCCCTGAAGGGCTTCCTGCCTTGCCTTTCCCTGCTGCATACACTGCTTCCTTAGCCCATCAAGCTCCTACTGCCCTGAATAATACTTTAGAGTGGAATTACAACTGTCCACAGCTCAATGGACATCAAAGATACTGTATTTTGATTAAATCAACCAAGGTATGCATTTACATCAGGCTAACTATTGTGATAATGAAATGATTAGTTCATTGAAATTGAAATATGTCATATACAAATATTATATATATTCTATCTATATATTTAGTATTAGATTGTGAGGCTTTTTCATAAGCACGTGACTAACACTCTGTATTAGTAGACAGGAAACATATTAACAACACCATATGTATAAATAATTAATGGAGATAATAGCTTTCAAAAATAGAAAAGTTACCTTGAACAGTAGCCAAACTAACCATCTAAGGAAAAACTAATGAGCTATTATGTAACCACTATATCCGTACACTAAATAAGGGAGATAGACTATGTGCTGTATAGACTGCGCAGGCCCAAGACTTAAGTTCAAGGAGCGGACACAAGAGGAAGAGTACGTTACTTCATCCCCAAAGACCCCCGGAAAGAGGAGAAGACCCCTGGTAATAGTGGACACATGCGCAGAGACATCCTAAAAGACAATTACATCACCAAGACGCATGCACAGAGAAATCCTAAGGGAAT
>JAWWES010000094.1:6055464-6073551 GCA_035583135.1 Lophotriccus pileatus | reverse complement strand
ATGCTACCAACACAGGCAGGATGGACTTGCCCCCTCTCAGGGCAAGAATGAGTTTTTCCTGTCACAGCCTGGCACCATCGCACCAGCAGTTCTGTGGATGCTCCCCATCTGCATCCACCCTGCTCTTCTCCTTTCCACACCAGAGCTAGAGGTGTGAAATTTCAAACTCAACACTAACCCAGGGTTTTCAGTGAACTCCTAGACCATGGCTTGATAAACACTGATTTTGGCCAACTCTCTGCTAGGCCAACTCTCTGTCAGTGCACTGGGGCCAGGAACTGATCTCAGTTTAACAGCTTGGCAGATCAAGTGGCTCTTAGGATGGATTGGCATGCAAATGACTCATATTGGGGTGCAGGATGCAGTTTAATCTGCTGTGTTTTTACAGACCTTGGTGTAAGGTGTGTTTTGCTGTGGACTTTCGCCACCACCACAAGCATGGGGAATGAGGAAAGCATGGGATGCTCCCATATCTAATGCTTTTGAATTATAAAAGATCTGAGTCCCCTCTGGCAGCCAAGTTGTTCACCTGAATCTTTTTTGTGCGCTGTACCTTCATCTTTTCTACATTATTTTTGATGAAACTCCCTCCTGTATCATCTGTCTTGAACTCCTTTGTGTTACTTCCCTTCTCCCTCTTTCTATCCACTTTGTTGTTTAGATTTCAGAATTCTGATCGCAAAACAAACTGCCTTCCTGGTTTTCCAGAGAACTTGAATGGTGTGGAACCAAAGAGGTTTTTTTCAAATGCAATTCATGTTTATCAGTATGGAAGGTAAATACAAGCAACGCTTTGTGCAGTGACCCACACCCCCTACAGCACTCCCTAATTAATTTTCTCGATTGTTCTTTGTCTCATTGCTGTGAGTCAAATAAAAACCCCCATACTTACTAGGGTCCAAAAGAGGTAAATAGTGAAGAGTGCCACAGTGAGTGCAATGAGTCCAACAGCTTCTAGCCTACTACTAAAGTGCAGATGGTCCACTGCTCCTCGCAGACACAACCAGCCAGAGATGGTCGCCAGCGGGGTGATAAACAAGAAGCACACCATGTCTCCAAAGAGAGTCCTCCTCTCGTGCTGGGGGCCTGGGTTCCTCAGCCACTGCAGGCAAAATGCAGACAAAGCAAGTGTCAGCGCAGGAGGAAGGACGTTTTACCCACGGTGCGCTGCTAACTTACAGGACGCACCCCTGCCCCTTAGAGGAGGAAATGTGGACCATGCGTGGGATGTGGCTTTGGCTGTCCCTGGAGAGCTCCCGCCTGAACTTCTCCCCCTCTCTTCCTGATGTCCACCTCTATCCGTGTGTACCTACTGCATCATTTATTCAAATGTGGTAAAGGCTGCCTTGAGAAAAGGAAGCACAGTGCAGCCCCTGGCATTTGGCTCCTGAGCTGCTTGAGAAACCCCCTTCTTAATGAGTGATGATTCATATGCTTTCCTTACAACTTGAATGAGCAGAAAAGGTTTCATATTTTGTATGCTATTTTAGGTTTTCTTTGGGTTTGGTGTTTTTGGGGGGGGTTACATGTTTTTTTGTCATATTCACAAAGCCATTTTCAACTTGCTTTCAGGTATCCACATGCCAGCAGAGTTGAATGCACAGAGTTTGGTCAAACCTGCTCTGCAGCGTAAATTTATGGTTTTCTTTGTGCTAGCAGAACCTGATAAGGCTCATGCATCCTTAAACTCTTCAGTACTGTCATTCCTCCCAGTGTGTTACACTTGTCTCTTTAGCTCCAGAAACTAAGGCTGGGGAAGCAACTTCACCCCTTCACCAGCTAATAAATACCCTTAATTTCCAGCCACCTTAGGGTTTTTTTTTCATTCTTCCCTATTACACTGCTACATCAGTGACTTGGAGGAGCAGAAGGACTTGAGAGTTTTGAAAAGACTAAGAGCAATGTGTGAGCTAATGATTATTTCTCATTCAGATATCCCACCTCTCTACTGTTGTCAGCCTGTGCTTCATCTTTGCCCAGTTTCTCCACACCATGAAAACAAATACTGCATTTCTCTCTCCATCTTCATATGGGGTAAATAAAAGTCAAGAAACTGACCAGGAACTAACCTGGCACCAGCAAAAAGACACAAATCAGTAGACAAGTTTGTTTCAGCATCACCATCTCTTAGGATGAAATAATAAATATTCTATTTCACAGGATTTTTGGGGGGTTTAACTGCAACAGGCTAACTCAGCAGCCAAAGATCCACTCTCATGTGCAATTCAGGAATTCAGGAGAACACAAAAATATGGCAGAAACATTGTTTTTTGCAGGATGCAGGCTTTTAATTTGCTTGAATACTTTTAAAATCCTAAGGAATTGGGAAGTGCTTCATTACTGCTCTGTACCACTATAAGCAAGAAGTTGTAATGGAAGATTCTAATTCAAGAGAGAGGATCGGTACTGTTTATTTTCCTTTCCTTAAGCAGCTGTGGTGAGTTCACCCCAGTGACCAACTAAGCACCCGCACAGCCACTTGCTCACTCCTCCATCCCACAAGGATGAAGGGGAGAACAGCAAGAGGCAGCAAGCAGAGCTTGTACAAAATAAGGAGACATACATTTACATTTGAAGAGGTTTTTATTTTACTGCAGTTTCTAGAGAATGCTATGAAGCCATTTGTAAAAGGCTTGCATCACTTTCTTTGGAACTTTCAATCCATTTACTTAAAAGCACCCCCAAGGGTGCATGGATAACAGATCTAGGTTATATTTGGTTGCTTCTAAACAGAACTGATTGCAACTTCGCCTGTGTTCAACTTCCACGAGTCCCTGTAATATGAAACTACCAAGGAAATAAGAGGGACTGAAAGCACCTGAAAATTGAGAGTCTGCTTAAATTTAAAGGTGACTGCAAAAAGGTGTTGTGAAAAGTACTTGTTTAAAAGGTGTCCTGGAATAGAAATGCTGAGCACTCACACTTCTCCTCGATCTCAGTAGGAACTGCAGGTGTTCACCACTTTCCCAGGGCAGACTGAAATACCACTCTCTCCTTGTCTTGGTGCCATTGGTGACTGTCCCCCTGTAACTGAGTGATGAAGAACACACTGCAACATTTGAATCCATGCAGTGGAGCCGGCATCCTCAAATTGCAGTCTGTTGGGGTACTTTTGGCATCCATGAAGTTCAGACAGTGCAAGAAATAGGTCACAGACCTGAGCAAGAATGCAGGTGAGGGAGCACACACACTAAAGTATGAGTTGTCCTCTCCACTCTGTGATTTTCACAAGGTGCAGTACAACGCATTTGAATGCAGATAGCAATTTTTGGTGTTCCACCTTACTTGACTGAAAGTTTGAGCAGACAAAAATGGTGTGAGGCTGCTTTCACAGGCTGATGGCTCCCTGGAATCTTTATGCCTTGTGGCATATGAACAAAGAGTCAAACCCAAGTAATTCAAATATTAGATGAGGCCACAACAGGTGAAAGTAGTATTAAATAATAAATAAACCCATCACAATTCTACAGTCTAACCTTAAAAGCTGGAGGAATGTCATTAGCTAGTTCTGAAGTGGAAGTCAAATGCAAAGATTAAGTTATTTCAATGGCTATATGGATTTCAGTCACAGCATATATTTTTCTCCTGAAGTGGTACACACCTGTGTTTAAATCTGCTCCTTTTTAGACTCAAGGTTTCAGTCCTTTGTTTTGTAAATGTGCATTCTCAAGTTATTTTACAGCTAAACAGCTAAGTCAGCAAATCCTTTAGTGAAACTGATACCCACAGAATGAACCCAACAAGGCACTGTGCTGATTAATTAGTGTGGCAGTAGGGTAGGGACCAGCTTGCTGGCAAAGAACAAGATGTCAGGCCAGATGAAGCTGTCAGATCTGCAGTATGACACTAAAATCTGTCCTATTAATATGTGTCAATGTGCTCAATTATTTCTGCAATACATCAAGACTCTCACAGTAATAATATCCATTTGGGGGAAATTAAAAAAAAAAAAAAAAAAGAAGCAAACATCAAATCACAAAAACCAAAAGTGAGGTCATAAAAAGGGCCATGTTTGAAGTAAAACATTGACCTACCTGGCAAAGCTCCATTTTATCAAGTGCTATCCAAAAGTGAACAGAAGCCAGAGGAAAGGAGAACTGAAGAGGGACATCAGTGGGGTAAAAGTGGTACTTAAGCTAATGTACAATGCTGACTTAAGAATAAATGGATAATAGTTGGCCACAAGTAAATTTAGGGTAAGGATCAGAAAAATATTCCCATCCTTGAGATGATGCAGCTCTGGAATAGCCTCTCAGGAGGAGCAGTGTAGGCTAAAACCCATAAAGCTGGCATAGTTTTACAAAGGAACTTGCTTACATTGTGAAAGGGATTTTTGATTTACTGCCACACGTAGACATATGCAAGGATTTATTGCATTTACTTCACAAAGCAGAGTTGAATTTGGAGTCTCCACACTTTCTTCCACTGAATACAAATTCCAGTGCTCAGAAACTTCATGTGGATTTGCAACAGTCTCTGAGAGACTCTTGATCTACAAGCCCACTAATGGCTTCCGAAATATTACCTGGTATTTAAAACTGCACGTGAAACCAGACCTATGAAGCTGTCAAAAATCCCCTTTCAAGTGAGAATGTGAAGAGATGTTTATTTGACAATGCCAAATAATCTGAAACTCCTGAGATGAGTAAATGGGCTCGGATTCCTTTTAACAGGTTTACTCCATCTTGCCTAAGCAAACACAACCAGAGACAGAAGAACTTCTCCTCTGAAAAGGGAAACTGGCTGAGGCATCACCACAAGCTGTCAGGAAAGTGAAGAACTGGAGAAATCATTAGGAAATCATTAGAACAAGCAGAACTGAAGACCAGAACACACTGGAGAGGCACACATTCGGAATTTATCCATCCTAACCAAAATCAGCTGCCAGCAGAAAACTGCTGTATAACACCTCCACAATTTTGAGCTACTTCACCATTGCTAAAGGGCAAATCCTGGAACTGCTCATCTCTACAGGTCTAGCTTCAGTTAGGTGACTCACAAATGCTAAGTATGTGCATAGTGTTTTTCTCAATTAGACCCTAAGGCTACACTCTGTTTCTGCTGGAAAGCTCTTCTAGTTCACCATATTTTTCTTGGAAAATTGATTTTAAAGAATTGCTGGAGTTACACCAGCAGCAGATTATTTCAACAGTTATCATGCATGAAGCAGTGGGGAGAAGACAGGACGCTAAATGTATTTTTCTTTGAACTAAATTTCTTTATGCACTTAGTGCTTATGCACTTCAAACGTATCAGTTCATTTAGTCCTTTTCATGCTGATAGCTCTGCAGTCAATCTTGGTGAAAGCAGCCTGTACACAATCAGAACCATGGGCAATTACTATTTTTTCTGTTTTCATGCCAGTCACTCCATCCTGAAGTGACCAATGGGAGCATTTTGCCCTGGGCTTTCAGCAAAGAAGTTCTGATATTGCCTGTTTTTTAGAATTTTTCTCTTGAATGAAGAACATTTTCAAAGACCAGGATGACCATGTATTGCCTCTCCCCCCTCAAAAAATACCACACCCCCCCCCCAAAAACCAAACCAAAACAAAAAAAACACAAACAAAAAACCCACACTTGAACTGTTTTGTTCCAACAGCTTTTTTTTACTTGAAAAATTTGTTTTAATATTTTTTAGTGAAATGTCTTGATGCCTGGCTTGACTGTATGTAACTCAAAGCCTTCTAGACTAGAATGGTATGTACGTTTGTTTTCAGAGCAATGAAACATTTTGGGTGACTTGAATCCTTCCTGGGCTAGTGTTTTGCCAAGGAAAACAAACACTCGACAGTTCTTTTTCAGTTGAGAAAATATTTAGGTTTCAGTTTTTGGGTTTCCTGCTTAGATCAAACATTCAGTTACTGGCACAAGGTTATTGTGCAGGTGCTTTTAGAAAGGCCATGGTAGCAGCTCACAGAAATGTTTCTTTGATCCCAAAGACAGAGGCCTGTGTATCTGACAGCTAAAAACTAAGTTATTTGATCTTCATTGTGCTAGTATTATGACCTTTTTTCTATGAGTTTGCTGTTATTTAAGTTTAAACCCTATTTTAACTCAAATTCCAGGCAATATTTTAATAGTGGATGTCTGAGTGAGCCGAGGCTTCTTTTTGAAATAGCAAATGAATTTTGCTACATTTGCATGGTTTTTGAAAGTGGAAAAAAGTATGTTTTTTGTTGTAAAGATGGTGTATGATACACCTTTAATTTTTTTGTTTGTTTGTTTTCTGAAAAGAATAAACCACAGAACAGCTAGCTACCACCTAGGGTTGGTTCTTAAGTGTAAGGAGAATACTGCAGGCTGTTGCTTTCACACACAACTCAATTTGCAACCTAGACTTTGGGTCATCTGCCAGCTGAAAAACAGGAGAAAGAAATTGTGAAAGGAAGACAAGAGATCAGCATGGCTGAGTAGGGAACTGCTGGTCAAACTGAAGGGCAAGAAGCACGTGCTTATAGTTGCTTGTAGTTGAAGCTAGAACAGGTGACCTGGGAAGAGCACAGAGATGAAGTTCTCTATGAGGCTGTGTAGGGTTGGGGTGAGAAAGGCCAAGGAGAACCTGGAACTGAGCCTGACATCCAGCTCTGGGGGCCCAGCACAGCAAGGACATGGAGCTGCTGGAGCGAGTCCAGAGGAGGCACCAAGATGATCAGAGGGATGGAGCAGCTCTGCTGGGAGGAAAGGCTGGGAGAGTTGCGTTTGTTCAGCCTGGAGAGGAGAGGCTTTGGTGTGACCTAATTGTGGCCTTCTAGGACCTGAAGGGACTACAGGAAAGTTGGAGAGAGACTGTTTACAAGGGCCTGGAGTGACAGGACAAGGGAAATGTCTTCACATTGACAGAGAGTAGGTTTAGACTGGATATCAGTCTTGATATCCAGTCAAGATATTGGTTGTGAGGGTTGTAAGGCCCTGGCATTTGTTACCAAGAGAAGGTGTGGTTGCCCCATTCCTGGAGGCATCCAAGGCCAGGTTGGACAGGGCTTGGAGCAACCTTGGATAATGGAAGGTGTCCCTACCCATGGCACGGTGTAGAATGAGATGGTCTTTAAGGTCCCTTCCAACCCAAATCATTCTATGATTCTACAATACACAAAGTTCCAAAAAGTAGCACTAATATAGTGGCCCTTAGATGTAGAGTACAGTTTCTGGTTTAGACCTCTTCAACCTCTAAAAACACATTAGTAATTCTCTGATAGTAAATAGCAAAGCTTGATATGTTATGCTGTTAAAATCTACAAAATTTCTTGCAGGTCCAATTACACAATTGATATTTTAACATTAGTCTGACTTACTCCTATTCTGTTTTACTAGTATCCACTTTTATCACTTATACCCACTTGTATCACTTACATTTCAGGAGATGCTCGTAGCAGGTAAAAGATTTCAATATGTGTCAAAAATAAAAGATTTTGTGGAACTGTGGGAACTGTTCTTTTTATCCATATCTTTTTATAGTGCTCCCATTCTGTTTTTTTGGATGACTACATTCCTAGTTGGAAGAGAAATGTATGCCTTCAAAAAAATCAACAAAAAACAAGTTTTGCACTTTAATTTGAAATCTAAGCAGATTTGTTGTTGGCAACATATATTTCAACACACTGTAAATGTCCTGATCTACAGGCTGAAATATATGAAAACAAAACACATGATAGATAATAAATGCTTCACAGGACTCCAAAAAGACAGCCGCAACAGAGCTTTTCATCTTAGCACTTCTATTTTCCTAGAAAAGCAAATTTTGACTGGCTCTTATTGGTGGCAGGAAATGCTACCAGCAGGAAGTACAGAGATAGACCAGACAGTTTAGAACTTCTTTACAGACTGATGATGTCCAAAGAAGAGTCAGCAAAACCATTATCTAAAACAAATGTAGGTGTACCTTTGAAAACCCCCAGCATCTTCCCTCATCTTGCTCATCCTTAAAGAGTAGCATCTCTGAATCTTCAGTCACTTTCTTGATCACTATTAATTTAGGAATGAGCAGTTACAGATGTGATGGTTTGAAGGCAGAATCTGTTCACTGACAAGTAATTTTTGGTTTGGTTTTTTTTTTTGGGGGGGAGGGGGCAGTGGGTTGCTCTTGTTTGCATTCTTGCTGTCAGTGCTATGACAAAGATTTGTGCTTAGGAAAAGTCAGGCATTGTAGTAAATCTTTGCTGTAAGGTACATAAAACAACTACTAAATTTCTTCTTAAAGGAGAGAGAACAGCTTGGTTTGATCTCTGGATTTTGCCCCGTGGTAATGAACAGATCAAAAAAAGTGCATCTTGAAGAATTTATGGGTTTAAAATTTTATGTATTGGGGAATTTATTATTATTTTCTTTAATGCTTTCTTTAACTCAGACATACTTCTACTGGTAATCTACATGGCTGCTCCAAATCCTCTCTGTGTGACTTGGATCTCAGGAAGATTATTTTCACAGCTGAAGACAACAAGGTAGAAAAGCATCTCCATCGCTTTTCCTTTTTAATCTGCCCTGTTTTGGTCAAGAAGGGAAAGAGGACAGACATCCTTAAATTATCTGCTCCCAGCCCTATCTGCTTATCTGCTCCCCAAACTCTACGGACTGCTGCAGTTCCTCTAAACTTTGATTTGTGAGTTTTCATTGTTGCTGACTATGCTCAGTAACCATTTATCTTCCTTCTGGTTTAAGCATGATCCTCTTAAAATCTATATGCATAAAATCTGGTGTCTCTCCATCACAGTAATTTAATGCTAATGACTTGCTCCACTAAGCAGTGGAGAAGCAAAATAAGAAAGAAGAATCCCAAGAGATAAAACCAGCATGACTCAAAGTCTTGCACAAGAAATAAATTCATATTTCAGTGTAAGGCTTCTGGGAGGTTTAAATTACAACATAAACTTACCTTAACTACTTCATGCATAAATGTAGGGTTTAGATTTGTTCTTAATTTATTTTTCTTTACTAACATGAGTTCTACAGCCAGCCGCAAATTGGGAAAAAATGAAGTTAATTTCTGCCCAGTATTGTGACAATGATTCCAACTTTATTTTTTCTCTTAATCATGATATTTTGCTTATGAGTTTTATATTGTTTATTAAGTGCTTTCTGTTTGTTTGCAATAGATACCAAATCCTGGTCAGTTTAAAACATATAAGTAACTTACGAAAAATACAAGCCTGACTTATATGGTCACATAATGTTTTTATACCATTTTTGTATTATGGCTGGCTGTTTTCTAACATTTTATTGCACATAAATACATTTGTACTGCCAAGTTTTTGTGTCTGTTTCTGTACTAAGCCAAGTGGAAGCAACATAGATGCAATATGGAAATTGAAATGAAGATGATACTTACATAAAGCTTACCTAATCTTCATGCTTAAACAGCAAAAGCAGCCATGTGAAAAATGTCACACATTCCTAGAGTGGATTTGTGTGGATTGGCTGCATTAAAAAGGTTTACATAAAACAGGAAGATCTATAAAAGTCACTAATTGAAATTACTGCCAGTTTGATTTTACTGTGCTGGTTTTGAGATCATTTCAGGTTGTCACAAGGAACATCAAGTCTATGCATATCAACGACCATATTATAGATTTCTCTTTCCTTCTGTGTCTGAGTTTCTGCTGCTTCAGTCTGGGACCTCTGTGTCAAATACAGCCAGGATCTCACTGGCAGTGGGGGGACCAAGACCTGGGAGAGAGAAGGAGGGCTACTCAGCAGCAGCTGCTTTTTCCACACACCTGTAATTTCCATCACATTGTACAGGGATGCTGCACACTTAGCACAGGGTAGAAGAGGTGGGTTCAGACCTTGACTGCACTTCTTGAGTTGAATTTTGCAGTATTGTGAGCCCTGTGCGTGTACTGGTAATGTGCACATGGACAACACCTCCTGGACTACTGGCAAATAGCTCCATTTAACCGACTGTGATGTCTCCAATCTCCTTACATGAAGAACAAGCTGTGAAATCAAGTGCAGTGGCTAGACTTGCCCTGCTGATGCCTGCCAAGGGCTGCCAACAGGAATATGCTGTCTAGCAAAAACACAACTCCAAACAGGAGTTCCAAAGATGAGACAGAAAACTCCAGTGATTGGCACTGATGTTTCAGTTTTCCATGGCAGACCTTGACAGGTGCCTTCGAGAAGGGAGATGAACTGAAGGACTCAGTGATATGAAAAAAACTTTGTGTGTCAAAATCCATCTCTTCCTGCTTTACCACAACATAGCCCAGTCTCCTCAGTGATGCTGTGAAGGAACAAGTTCACAAGTGACTAGGAAATAAGGAATTTTGAGGTCTCAGTGGTCTGAGAAGTCCCACCAGAAGCAGAGTCAGCTGGAGAGAGCACAACAGTTCCCAGACAGCTCAGCCCATAATCAAGGCAATTTAAATCTGTGCTGCTTTGAGTTACCAAAGGACAAGTCACAGAGCTCCTTCATTCAATACAGCAAGAGGCAAAACACACAAATAGTTTTCTTTGAATGCTGAAGGACTTGTTAGTCACCATCATAGTACCTGATTCATGGTTTGGAAACACAGTTCTTCTGAGGAGAATAATCTGAGTTAAAAAAAGAAGTGAACCAAGGAGCTCTGCAAATTTGATGTTGGGAAGACAGATCTGCCTGACAGGCAGTACTGACATTTCATGCCTCTCTGTTTGGGTTTTGGGCATCAAAAATTTAGCAGACTGTACATTTCTTGGGTTAAGTTTTTCCCCCAGACAAAAATTATATGTCCTATGGCAAAGACTTCCCTTGAGAAGTATACAGTTGACCAGAAAGAAGCTTATGATAGAGGAAACATATGAAGTATGAAAGAGGAAGTGGAAGTCAAAATGACTGATTTTCCTTTGCTTTTCCTTGCAATGAAAATCCAGGTAAAAACAGGCTGCTGCGCAAAATGTAAGCTAGGAAGAGAGAGCAGAAGTTATCTCTTTGCATTTTTGTGTCCTATGCAGGAGGCAGGATACAGGTGTAGATATGTCCCTTGCATCAGAGCTAAGGACCTCCTGTTTGAGTGCATGGTCTCATATCCTTAGTATGACCATGAGCAACTGCCTAAAAAAGAACAAAAAGACATCTTACAACAAAATTTTTTGCTTTCATTTCATAATGAACTAGTGGAAAACCAGCAACATGGTGAGGGGCAGGGGGAGAAATGCTATGTTCTCATCCAATCATGATGTGCAGCAAGAAATCCTCTACTGCTTCCACAATGATTTACACAAAGAGGAAGGAATATGGCTGAACAACCAGCCAGGCCACTTACTGCTCACTTCATTTCAAGTTTCACTGCTGCTGCAGCCTCTCCTGAGGACTATCAGCAGATATGATGTTTCTGGACAAAGCAAGTGAAGTATTAATTTGTTTCAGTTGATACAAATTTCTTCCACATCCATGGCTAAGGCACTAAGAAGCAGTGATCAGTTCGGTGAAGGGATGGGGAGAAAACATAATACTATGCTCTTTTCTTTCTTTTTTTTTTTTTTTTTTGGTCCCCTCTAAAAAGGAGAAAAATGTATCTTTGAATAAACAGAAATACCTTTTTTTTTCTTTGATGGAAGATTTCCAGGAGAAAAGATCAATATGATGACTGATTGCTTCAAACATTCTTATACAACCTGTCACTGACCCCTGAATAGGATATATTCTCTGCATCAGACAGGGCCTGCTGAGGAATTACTGGATAAGCTTCTATAGACTATTATATACAAACCACTTTATGGGTATAATAGTCCCTCTTGACTTCCTAAAATGCATTGGTAAATACATCATTCACCTCCAATGAAAGGAGGACCATTCACCATTTACATTATCTAGTTCAGGGGAGTATTTGGAGAACTAATTATCTCACAAAACGAGGAGAACTTTGATACCCCACCCCGAACATATACACATGATGGTGTTAAAAGCAGGTGGCTACTTTGGCTTGTCGTTCACCCAAACATTACAGAAAGTTTTTGTGAGAGATGGTCCTGCTATACCTGACAAACCTCTCATCATGGCTTCACACTCTAGGTAACACAGAGAGACAGACAGTGAAGTGCTTTCAGGACAAAGAGGATGAGGGAATCTGGCTACTTGCATCTGATTTAGTCATGCTTTGGGAACTTTCAGATTTGCTGTAATTATTTGCATGGGGAGGTCTTTTCATTTCAAAGCACCATGTATTAAATAAGTATAAACTTTCAGGACAAACATAAATTACACTAGCAGGAATCAAGAAGTTTGATTATCCTTTTTTTAATTTGTCCCCTTACATGCAACTCAACTATGAAAATACATCTTCAATTCCCTCCTAAACTTAAAACATAGTCCTTTCATAAGATCACAAAGGACTGTGTTTTTTTATGACCTTTCCTGCAATTGCACACAATTGTTGATTACTGCACTAAAATATTGTGAGTGTAAGTAGTTAAGAAGCCAGAAAGTAGTAGTAAAGATAAGAGCATTTAACTGTTTCAGAAATGTTCTTGCACATGGTTCTCATTTGTCCTCAGCTGAGAAACAAAAGGCTTTATCATTATTACTGTAATTAGCATTGCTGTTGTTGCTATTATTTATTACTGCTTTGGCCAAAAAGAAGTCTCACTTCATCAGGGAACTATCAAGTAATGAGAGTCCCCCAGCCCAGGCAGGTTTAGCTTTACTTTTGACTCCTTCAAACATTATCAGCTCGGACCAGTGTCACATCCAATCTATGCAACACAAGCTGCATGAGGAGCTGTCACAAGGGAATAGCTTGGAGAAGCTGAGCTCTAAAACTAAAATGTTTACTTTGAACTGACTCAGCATCGTTTATCTTTCTTCTCAGAAGGCAAATGCAGAGTGAAACCACCCTTGTGCCAGAGCTGTGACCAAGAACTCTTTGGCACAGGCTCAGAGCAGCTGAACATTCAAAAGATGTTGCCATTTAAACTGGAGAATGCTCAGTTGTAAAGATTCTGCTGTTTAGTTGCTGACAGCCTGAGAACACTCAACATCAACGTTTCTCAGACTGAGAACAGCTTCCCTGCAGAGGCTGGAGTCCTGCAAGAAGCACCAAAGACACATTTAGCACCAAATCCTTCCACCAGTTATGACAGAATTTACAGAACAACTAAAATGCACAGGACAGATATGTCCTGAACCCAAGCTCAGCCTGTAAGTGCCTATGTCACCAACTAGTACAAGAAGATGCTTCTCATTAATTTTGTCAAATGTAACTATTGTAAATTCACTTTTAAATTCAACAGAAACCATAATTTTTGCTTTGTCTTTTTCCAAATTAGTACACGGGAGGACAAAGTTCATTAACAGTGTCAAGACAGTGATTTTTTTTTTCCTTTTTGTTTGTTTTTTCTTTTCCTGAGGACCGAAAAAGCCCCTAAAACCTGTAAAAATTCATGAAGCTGCTAAAACATTTATTGTTGGCAAAAACTGAATTTTCATTGATAAAGCAGAAACAATGCCCCAATTCACTGTTGTGTCTAGTACACAGGCAAGAGGAGGCCAAAAGGTCACTCACAAATGGCTAAACATGCCACTATATAAGAACAATTTCTTCTTGTGGGCTTGACATGGAAACCACATTTCTAAGGCTCCTCAGTTTGTTACCTCTCAAAAGCAAGAACAAAAAAAATTCCTAACCTATATTTAACATACTGAGTCCTGACACTTGTCTTGCTTTCCACAGAAACAATTACTTACCTCTCTTCCATTCCACACCAAGTTGGCTCGTATTCTAAGAATTTGCTGCATACTATTTCCTAAATCCTCACTCAGGTTTGCACTGAAGCAAACCCATTGATCCTGTTCCTCTTGCTTGTTTTGATTCAGTTCAAAATGAGGGTTTTGTTATTCCTGCCCTTTCCCTGACTTCTTGCCCTCAGATTGCCAAGCCCAAAACTCACAGCTCACTGTGGCGTCCATGGAGCTGCAAAGGCTTTGTGATGCCCATATGAAACAAACATGGTTTCCTCAGTAAAGCTGAGCTTTCACGGATGCGCCCCACGAACTGACCTCCACCAGTGGCCTGGGTTTGCGCTCCACTGCAAACCTGAAGTGGCAGAGTTCACAGTAGCTGGTGTTTGAAAAGGACAGCCAGTGCTCCAGGCAGCTGCGATGAATGGTCCCCAGGGTCCCTGTACAGTCGCAGGGGGACAGTAGGTCCTCATGGCTGCTGCCCTCGTGGCAGATCCTGCAGATTGGCCGGTCATTGAAGGGGCTGCTGGAGGAAGAGGAGAGAAAATTGCTGGTTAGTACACCAGGCATGTCACGAAATAACACAAGTGTAGGAAACACTTGCAGGTTGAGTACATTGCTCTGTAATTACTATTCCAAGCTGTTGGGCTAATGGAAAGTGTAAAGTGAAAAACACCAGAGAGGCAGGTAAGAGACAGATGACCAAATGCTTCTGCATTTTTATATTTCCCACCTCTTCCCAGAGCAGTGGTGCAAGAAATCGCCAAGTGCATCAGGGAAGTTTTAAATCTGCCTCAATTGGGCACCTTTATGCTAGTGGTGATGTGTGTCATCACTCCTCATGTACAGGGTGCCACCTCTTATTTCAGTGGTGATCCTCTGGCCTTTTCTTCTGCACTGTTTCCCCTCAATCCACCCACTTTCCTGATGGGAAGTGCTAACATGCAAGGGGAGAGGGATGCTCCTCCTGCCACTGATAACCTAAAGACTCTGATTTTAACTCTTAAGATGCTCTGTTTTACAGAATAATCTTCCAGGAAACAGGAAGGCAGTCCTTGGGTGGTGCCTGGGTACAGTGGGAGGAAAGAGGAAGCAGGCTGGGAACCCCGATGCTGCTGATACATGGGGCCTCTTCAGTGCAGCTTCAACTCAGCTACCCTGACTGCCAAGGTTGAGCCTGCCTTGGCTGAGGACTTGGTCTATGTGGTTGGGAGAGTTTTTGTTTCCAAGTCAGGTGATCTCAGAAATGAAGGTTTTGTCACTACCACTGACAAAACATCCCGCTGGCTTGGGAAAGGTTTAGGAAATGTGCCACATTATGTAGCATAATCATTATGATGCTGTCAGAAACAATGTAACTTTCTTAATTACTTTTCTAATTAATTGTTTTAATTAACTTGTCTAATTAATTGTTTTAATTAATCATAAGCAGTGTGTATGTCCACTGTAACTAGCATTTAGCAAGGTTTGTCATAAGCTGCTGCTGTGAGAGCAGAGTTTGGGAAAATCACTGAAACTTAGGTTTTGCTACACCATTGTTGACATGCTTCAATGAACGAAGGCTGAGAGAGATACTGGACACAAGAAATGCAGAATTTATAGACCACAAGGACATTCTGAGATAAAAAGAAACTAACAAAGACTATTCAGCGGTTGTACTGAAACACTCTGTATCTGGGAATAAAAAGATGATAAAAAAGAAAATGTGCATTGATTAGCCTATGTGATAAATCAATAAATGTTAGAATACTAATTAATGAAGAGAATTATGCAATTTATGGAGAATGAACATTAGTTTCTCTGTTTGCTAGAACGTATAAATAGTGAAAAGTTTGAAAGGTGTGTGTGCATGTGGAGCAACCCCACATGCGCCCAGCACTGTGAACAAAGTAACACCTGCTTTCTAATACTAAAAAAAAATAGACAGTTTGATTTATCCTAACATTTTCCATGAGAATACTAGAATGAGGCTTCAATGACAAGTGCACTGTGGTAAGGTTTCATGAAGCACAGCACCACATCTTTTCTTCAGACTCCCACTGAGTTTGCAGAAGCAGTGTGCACCCAGTAGGGAAAGGCCCATCCCAACCCACTGTCCCCACATACCTCTGTGTCACGAACGTCCTCACAACAGAGGAGAGCAGCTGCCCATCTTTGGATGACACCTGCATGACATACTGAGGGCAGCTGCTGGCTGGGCCAATGCTGCCACCAGGCAGGGCCTTGCCCTCAGGAGCCGGCGGGTGCTCCGGTGGGACTCCCAGCAGGTGACTGCAGCGGCTCGTCCTCATGGCGCTGGGCAGCGGGTCCCCATCTGGGCAAGAGGGAGAACAGGGTGGTGGTGTGGGGGGCAAGGGGCACATCAATCCCTATCTGCCACCTGTATGAGCAGAAACATTCCTGGCTCCCCACCCCAGACTCCTGAAGCCTGCTTGGCAGCTTAAAACATTATGTGACACTGAAAAACAGCCTGTACATCTCAGACACAGCAAGACAGAGCTCTGTGCTGCCTTTTTTTTCCCCTCTACAGACTCCTGAGGTCACAAGAGACAAATGGAAAGACTGAACCGTTTGTCACTCCCCCTTCCTTTGAAACATTTCAAAGGACTGTACAATCTTCATTTTGTGCCCTTTTTAGTTTAAAGGCTGCTACAGTCCGCCAACGGGAAAAGTTATGTATTGGAGGAGAAAATGGCTGATGGGTTCAAATCCCTTTTTAAAACACTCCACTGCTGCTTAGTGTCTTCCATCACCAGCCCACAGCAGAGCACAGACCTGGCAATCAATCCTGTGCAGGGCTTTAGTCACACAGACTTGCTTAATCACAGCCTGCAATGCAGTGGTAATTTATGCTACAACGTGAGGTAGAAATGACAGCTAGCTAGTATGTTTCTTCTCAGATTTGCTCTTTAAAGTCTGTTTTGTATAGCACTTTCAGCTGTGGTAATTGGGAAGGAAGTGTTATGCTGGTTGCAAAGAGCCTGGGAATATAAATTCCTGATACTTTGGTAGGATGCTCCTGGCTGGGCAAGGGGAGGCTAAGTGATTTCACAGGCTGTGCGCTACAGGATTCCTCTTCAGGTCAGCATGTGTACAGGGTGTGTTAATCCCTCTGCAAAAGGAAGAAAATTACTTCCTAGCATGCCTTGAGACACTGGGCTACAGTCACATGTAAAATTTGCAAGTTACAACTAGATATTCACATGTTGCACAGAATTTAAAACCTCAAAAAAAGACGTTTTGCATCAAATACCACAGTCACACCACAGTGTAGTACCAGCACTGCAGCTGTACTATGCAAATTTTCATACACGGAAATGCATCTAAAATGGGAAAATGCTTCACAAAGTATTTGTTTCACAGGATTATTTTAGCTATTTCCAGATCATGCATACCCCAGAGATTAAACTGAGATGGCTGATGGGGATACATTGTTCAGAAAATGGGGAAGGAAATCAGACTCCAGGCCTCATTTACAATGAAAAGGAAGCAAATGGCTGATTTCAAAACCATTAACATATAAAAGATTCAGACTTTTTAAAGGGAATAAGAGCCAGGGATTCTCCAAGGAGACCATAATATTCAGCAACATTTTAGTTTTAAAATCCATCCTGACTCTGTTTGACAAGAATATTCAGCAGCTGAGTAGCTGCTTCATTAAACTTAAAAAGCTTAAGAAGTATCATGCTTACAGACTCATGTACAGAATTATATATTTCTTTTCTGATTGCTTCACTGACCTCATTAAGTACAACAGGGGGTTTATAATTTCGTATAAAGTGACCATCCAAGCCTTTACAAACACATCCATCAATCATTTGATGAGTTGAAGCACTTGCTGAAGCATCAGATGGTGCAACTAAATGCAAAGCTTTAAAGCACATGAGAAATAATGTAACTATATCTCAGCAATGACATTAATTCAAACTTCTGCGTGCAGTACTGCATTTGATATCCCACTTTGGCAAAGCAAATACACATAAACAGTTTCTACTTCATTCTTTTTTTTAAAAAGAAATTTAGAAGTTACAAAATGTTTTTCTGATTTCAGAAGAACCATTTTCACACTAAATCACTGTGTGTGCCTGAAAAAGTAATATAATTATAGAATTAAATAATATGTGCTTTAATACTGAACCCCAGGGTAAATAATGAAAATTAGTTGTACTGAGAAGCACAGAGATCCTAAACAAATTTGAAGCCAAAGCTGTCATTAAGTAATTGTAAATTTTAACAGCCACTAAACCCCAAAAGCAGTACTTACCTATGTGTATGTATTATGTTCTATCAAAATGTTTTGCACCTGAAAGAGGGGGAGATCTGTCAAAAATACTGTAATAGGAGAGAGAAAAGAAAGAACAAAACTAGGAAGATGTGCTTAGTAGTGTACGGGTTAACAGAGGCCTGTTAGCTCCTTGGAAGAAGAGATCACCC
>JAWWES010000094.1:6035842-6055364 GCA_035583135.1 Lophotriccus pileatus | reverse complement strand
TCTATGAGCTGCTGCTGGGCTGACCCAAGAACAGCATCATACGCATAACACTTGAAAACAGTAACAGCTTGTTTTAAAGTTTTAGACAGAGAAAAAACCCACCAGATTTGTGTGTGACAGGAACAAAGCAGAGCAGCAGACAGTGAGGCATGCTCACCATGAGAGACTTGAATCATGTGCAAATCCAATAAAGTAACATAAGCAGAAGAAAGAAGCAAAGAAACCTTCCTTTCCTGGTGACCTTCTCAACATAGATTTCACCAGGAGTTTTCCATTTACTTCAACAACTTTCAGGGCTGTTGTATCCTGTAGGAAAACACCAATATGGAGCCCTGGATTTACACTTTGTCACTGAATCTGCTATTCATGTTTGAAATAACTGTCCCAGCAAACACATTTGCTGTCACTAAAGCCTATAATTAAGGTGATGGATTCAGCACTGCCTCAGCTCTGGAGCAGGTGTGATGGAATCAGAGAGACTTTCTGGTATCTGTGGTGCAACACACAATAACGTGTGCCTTAAACGTTCTCCAGAAGTAACAAAAAACGTTCCTCTCTACTGCACTAATTCAGTTTCCACATACTCAGCTGCATCCAGATTGCAGGTGGTCAGCTCCCAACCCTACCTCTAGACCCAGCCACCAAGGTGGCATCTAAATTTTCGTTGGATTCTTCTGTGCAACAATTCTTTTTCCTAAAACTCTAGTTGAGGCCTCATCATCTTACTTACCATCTCTTGGAATAAATAGAACATACGAGCTCTGATCCAGCACCTACACATGACCTCCAAATCCATGGACTTTTAGGAGAAGTTTGCCACTGACTTCAGCAGGGTCAAGATTTTCTTGCAGTTAGGTGAGATCCTGTTGCATTGGCCATCATCATCTTAATACTTCAAAAGAAGGCCATCCTGGTAGGCTCTTGGTAAGATCAAATATTCTGTATGCTTTCAGAACAGGCCTGGAGACCCAGTTTACAAAACTGCTAATTAGAAATGTTAATAATCCTAACAAACAGAATTTACAGCAATCCAATTTAGTTCCTTTGTGCCAGCTGACAAAAATCATTATTAAACTGTTTCTCTCTGACTCTTCACTTGATAGTCAGCTATTTTGTGTCAAGTATTTGGTGGCTGACTTTACTTTCACTGTCTCAAACCTTACAAATTTCCAGATCAGCCAGAAATTCCTCATACCAGTCCTGAGGCAGAATGCAGCTTTTTTAAACAAGTGAGTTCAAGTGAGATTACAGGATGTCAGAATTAAAGTTATTAAAGTTATTCTTTATCTACACTACAGATTAGTTGCCACAGCTTTACAGCAGGACAGAGATTTGCAGCAATGGAAATCCAGCTAACCTTCCAGTCATATACAACCACCCACATATACAACTCACTGTACAAAATTCATCCAGTCAGTCATGATGTCAGTGATAGAGGGCACAAGATTTCAAGGCTTTGGGAATTAATGTTTTGTTAAAGCTTAATGTATCATTTGACCAGCAGAGTGAAGAACAGACTTCCATGTGATTCATTACCCCAGGAAGCTCAAAGTGACTATTTAACATAAAACTGTGAAGGCAGGTCTTTGGTTCAGCTGGCTATACTTTTTCTAGTAAAGTTTTAACAGATCAGTTTTAAGCTGACATGCAGTTTTATTATATTTGGTTTTGTTCAGGAGTTGTAATGCAGCTCCAGAATAGCATCAAAATCTTATGGACAGCATTGTTGCTTGACTATGGCTTATGTAAAAGGACAGGGATCACTTGAAGTTATTGATTCCTCTCTCCACGAATGCATTGCTTTACTAGAAAATCCCAAGTCAATTCTGCAGAAGCAGAAGGACATTTTGTTGTGTGATGCAAAAGAAAGCACCAAGTACTCATAACCCATTTGATTATTCCCACCCTTGATAAATGGCTTTTCTAACCTCATGGTAGAAAAATATAAAGATTATTGTTTAGTCTTTCTTATGAAATAGCAGAGAGATCTTGTTGGCTAAACATAGCCAGGCTACTTGAGAAATCCCTGTAGAGAAGGGATACCTTCCAGGGTTGCTTCTTCCACTGACTGAATTTCAAACACTCACACAAACCTTTTTGGTTCAGTACCATAACATGTATTAATTTAACAAAACCGAGGATGGTGCATTCAGAAGACTCTTCTGACAACCCCAAACACACCCAGAAGCATTGCATTTGTGTCTCTGCACAAGAACACAGCCTTGCATTCACAATGACACTGCAGAAAACCCTCCTTCATTTATTTTTCTATAACTTTGCACACCCTCCACACACCACACAAGCTTGTCTTCTCAAGATTATTACAGGTACCAAATGACAAAGGACATACCACAATTGAAAAAGCACCTTGAGTGGTTTAGTTAAAGGTTTTCATAACCATCTACAGGAAAAGTGCTTCCTGCCTATACTCAACAGAATTAGGAGGACAGCATGTACAACTCCATGGAGACGGAATTAAAACAATCAGCAGGCCAAGGTTGTTTCCCTATCCACCCTCCCAAACTCTGAGCATTTAAGAAGTGTACTTTCATAACTATGCATATTTGCACAAGCAGACACAGTGTAATGGAGCCCTTAACAAGACACAGACAATAATTAGATGATACATAAGTGGTCAAATGTACCTAGGGCTTATACATCACTATAATTTGTGTCTTTGATCTTCAACTTTCAATTTCAAAATGAATTTTTAAATGTTGCAGCTGTCAGTTAACGTGATATCTGTCTTCTAAAGCTACTGCATTTACTTTCACAGGACTTTGACACAAATAGCAATAAAACTTTGCGAGAAAATTTTAAAGCTTAGCATGCCTAATAAAGGAGCATTCTCCACTCCCAGAAACAGCTTCTTGTTCCCTCTCGGGCATCTTGGGAGAATGTAATTTTCTTTCATATAGTGAAGACTCCAAAGAACAAATACAAATCCTGTGTGCAAGTTCTTTGCTCTCCAAACCACAGTCACAAAATGCAACATCTGAAAAGCAATGTATGCAAAGCAAAATGAAGAAGCAGGCATCACCCTGGATATATTTTTCTTTCTCTGCTGTTGCTTCCTGTGTACTTTTGGACGGTAGCAGTTCAAAAACAAATATATGCTTCCCTGGTAACTTTGTGTGTGTGTGGTTGGTTTGTTTGTTTGTTTCTGTTTTTTGTTTTGGTTTGGTTTTGTTTGTTCTGTTGGTCTGTTTTTTGTTGTTTTGTGTGTGTGTGAGCCTGTATTTTGTTTGTTTTGGTCTTGATTTTTGTTGTTGTTTGGGTTTTTGTTTTTGTTTTTGTTTTTTTTTTAATTTCTACATACTGCTTTAGAAATTAAGTACTTTAAAAACTTCAGAAAATATACCTGTGAAACCTCTGCAATGACTAATTTTGCATATGAACTGTACAGCATGAAAACTCATTCCCACAGAGGTTATTCAAGTGGAGAAAAACTAATTCACTATGAAATGCATCACCCTTCTAAACAACTCAGTATTTTGAAACAGCTTACTACTATATAACTTTTTCTACCACTTCTAGCTCACACATGTCTTAACAGCTCTATGGACTTGCTTACAAGGTGACCAAGAAAGGACCAAGACACAGTAACTGACAAAGACATGGAGTACCCTCTTCAAGCTGGGAGCACTTCTGTATTTTTTTTAACCCTAGTTTGTGTTTGTAATAAAAAAGAAAAACAAACCAAACCTTAAAAACCATTCAAATAAGCACCCACGCATGTGGTAAAAAGAGCAGAAGTTAGCTGCAATCTTGTTCTATTTCATTAAACACTTTAATATTTTGTTATCTTTTTCCATCTTTACAAGCTTCTCATCCTTCCAGTAGAGCCACAATCACCTGAGCATTTACAGTTGTCCCCACCCCAATACTCTTAAGGTCCTCACTTGCACACATACAGCCCTATCTCCTTCCTAGTCATTCTTGCTGCAATGTTTCATTCAGCTAAAATGATTTGACATGTGACTCCATTAAAAGAACTGTATGGCCAGAAAGAGGGCTATAAAAAGCCAAAAGGCAAATGCAGCATTCTCTGTCCTACAGAGCAAGTGCATCTCCTACAGCATTGCCTATAGAGCTTGGCTATTTTCATTCCTACCAGGGAGGGAATAATGAAAAAAGGCCCCTGCTTCACCGCTGGGTATTTTGCACAGTCACACCATACCCAAAATATGACACCAGAGCTGCACATTTCATACCCCCAACAGAACAAGCCATGTTAGCCAGTCTAACTAAATTAAAAATGGTTCTCTCTGCTTTTTCTCAGTAATGCATCTATTCATTATATTTGTTCCTTGACCCTAAGTCACCCCCAAAGCCTCACATAATGTTTTTGAGTATTGTTACACCCTACTGTGCCTCCAGTAGCAATCAAGATCATGCCAAGAGCTGAGCATGTGACACAGATGACTGTGTGACAGCTTCAAGTGATATAAAATTAAAAGAACTTTAAAGTTGTTAATTTTTTTTTTTTTGAGAAAGACTACAAAGCCTTTATTCTCTAAATTGAGGCCATAAAATATGTACTCCAGCAAATGGAGAGACTGTATGGAGCTCAGCTAGTGTACCTGCTTGTCAGCATAACTTTCAATAGCAGAAAATTACTGAATGCATTAGGACCAATTTACTGCCTAAAATTCTACCTTCCTTTTAACCCAGCCCCTGAGCAAGCACACGTGGCAGTAACTCACACCGAGTTTAACTTACAGGCCAAACTCAGAACTGGGTTCTCCAGCAACTAAATGAATCTGTTCTGAGTCTAATGCACCGTGACCACATCCCCAAAGTACTAGAAATACAGACACATTCATCAGTTAAAATCTTGATTTAAATTTTTTTTTCAGTTCTTCAAACACACGGAAGGCGTCATATGGTGGTGGGAATGATGGCAATTTAACCAGAACAACTCACTTTGCCAGGTCACTTAACAGAAAAAACCAACATAAACCAGTTATTAGTTACTACTGATGGCCAAAGACTTTCCTAAGAGCAGGTTATTCAATTTTATGTGATTTTTAATTTGTAATTTAGACAAAAACTTTCACTTGCCCTGGGCTGCCTTGAGGACTAGAGCAGGTATAGCACACCTAATTTCCTGCCCTTCAATGCCAAGCATTGCAAAAGCTACTCATCAGCAAGTAGCAACGGCTTACTCTGAGATGTATTTAGTTTAGAACAACATTCATATGACAAGTTGCTATGCATATTTATGGGAAGATTATATCATAAAACAAGCTGTAACCCTCATGTGTCATTCTGTTATTTC
Organism: Lophotriccus pileatus; assembly: GCA_035583135.1. Lineage (NCBI taxonomy): Eukaryota > Metazoa > Chordata > Aves > Passeriformes > Tyrannidae > Lophotriccus > Lophotriccus pileatus. The sequence goes on along the minus strand of JAWWES010000094.1, from coordinate 6,050,083 downwards.
TATTCCTTTAAAAGATGGAGGGAAAAATCCCAGATATAAGGTAAAAAGATTTGTGGTTTTATTTTTAAATATACTGAGCATGCACAGCGTTATCTTCCCTGATTATTTTTTTCCTATGTGCCTGCAAAATAAGCTCAGAAGCAGTTAGAATCATCCCTGCTGCCATTCCTGTTGACATCTCTGCACTTCATTTAATGGTCAAAAATCCATAAAAGAATTCCAAGTTTAAAGGCTTTTTTGCAACATGTTGCTCAACACAGTATGAATCACTTCTTTCCTGAAATCAGGAAGAGTTAAGCAATTTATACTAAGACCTTAGCATTTTTCACTCCTCCTCCTGGCTATACTTTGTTTTTTATAATTTGTTTCTGTGTGTAGTGGCTTTTCCTCAATCGAATTCAGTGTCTTTAATCTTTTCCTTTCAGATTTACACAATTTTTGTGCTCTCTTTTCCCCTTTTCACTCCTGCATCTCAAGCTTAAACTTTGTTTCCATGTGCTATAATTCTCTTTTGCTGGGTAACTTTTCTTCCCCTCTTATCCTCACACATCTATTCTCTCCTGCCATACACAGAAGAGCTACAATTAGTGCCATCTAAGAATGAGGGAGCTCAATCAACTCAACTAATGAGAAAACAGAGATTTACAAATCTTCTTAAAAGAAAGTTTCTTTCCCACCACCTAGTTCTAGAGCAAGACGTCAGATTTTCAGTTCACACTGTAGCCATGGATTTTTTTTTTTAATCCTGTAGAAATCTTTTTTCCATAAGCCTCCAGCTAGGAAGGAAGACTTCCTAGGAAAACTTAAACCTCTGACATTGTGACAATTGCAACACAGATCATATCTTTCTCATCCTCTTCCATCATGAAATCTGGTTGCCACAGGATGGGGAGGACAAGTGTCCCCCAGGCTGCCTTTTCCCAGGCTGTGTTTAATCACTGTCTCTGTGAAAGGTTAAAAAAATACAAACAAAACAAAACAAAACAAAACAAAGAAACAAAACAAACAAACAAAAAAATGTAACTTGCAGTTTCTGCATCTTCTGCTGATCTTATTTTATCTTAGTGAAGTAGCTCCACACTGGTCTTGCTAGAAGAGGACACAATGAGCTGGAAGAAGAGGCAGGAGAAGGACTAGCCTGTCAGTCTCATATTGCCATCATGTTTCTAACATGCAACTCCTGGAAATCTTCATTGCTGCTGAGTTAATATCTTTCAGAGGTGTTGGGAAGGAATGGGCTGGACTCAGAAAGGCATGACTGTCTGACCTTATCACACAAGAAAAGCAGCCTCTGCAAACACAAAAAGCATCCTGGCAAATCTTTGCACATCAAAAGGGGACAACCCCCAGTTTTCCTTTTTCAAAAACTGCACATGAAAGCCAGAAGACTTTTGACACGACTGAAAGATTCTGCCCCTTTTCATAGTAATGACAAAGGTTAATGCTTTCAAGGACAACGGAGTTAAGGGAAGACTGAAACTACACAGAGTTTGGGCTGACAGACAAGGTTGCCAATATGGATTGTGGCCCATTTAAAAGATGTACAAATGACAGGAAAATATGTTGATGCACTCAGTCTCATTTTTCACATAGAGAGACCCAGCTTTATCATCCTGAAAGTATTTCTCTCTGCTTTTAGAAATAGAAGACATTTGACTTCTGTTTCTGAAGCAGCAAACCTCATCACACTAAAAAAACACCTATTTGAGCGTAGTATTTTAAAGATGAAACCCAAACAAGTAAGAGATGAAGGATTTTAAACATTGGGTGTGGACTTGTTAAATCTAAATAGCTTCTAATAAAAAATAAAGGGCACAGAGAGCTCTATGAAAGACTCTTCCCTGTTCTTGCAAGCAGAGACTGACCAAACTCTTACTCTAATTTATTAATATTTCGGTGAACCCTCAAGTGAGAAGGAAAAAACACAAGAGGAGGCTGAAAAGAAATACCACAGCAGCACCTCAAAGGGTTAATGAAAATACTTTCAGGTACTGAACATAAGGGGACACAAAATGCATCCCCTTTCTTTCCTTTAAGCACTGTGTCTCCATGTAAAGAGTCTCCTGCTTTTTTTGGTATCATGTACTAAAAAAAGCTGCTGCTATTTCCCACCAAGCTCCTTCCCCTACCCTGCAATCCCACCCCCAAAGAAGGCTGAATAAGGATCATTTCTTTATGGGAAACCATTCCCATTTTTGTTGCACAGTTCTGTTTTGACACTGAAGACATCCCTTAAATCAGCTTAAAGTATTTTAATGTCCGGTATAAATATATATGTATGTCTATGTGTATATACATACATAACAGAATATTAGAATAGAATACTGAGAGGAAACTGGGCTACTGACTATTACCAAACACAAAAAAAATTAGCTTTTGAAAAGAAAAATAAATTCCAAAATTCCTCTTCCCTTACAAAAAACAATCAGAACCAGTAGGTTCAGGTTCATATTATATCTAACCAAGACTTTCCTTTCCCTTTCCTTTTCTTTCGTTATAAACACAGAGAAACTCAACCACTGCTCTGAATGTCAGTGAATGGCTGCTTGCTAAATACTGTAAATTTTGCCTGTAAGAAAATGGAACAAATAAACGACACAGCAGTTGTGGTTTGGCAAAGCTTCACTTTGGCTGCTTCTTCTGGGCGTTTAAAAAGACCTTATCCCAGAGTTTAAAGAGGCCTTATAAAGTGAACCAAACCACAAAACGTAACACATCAGGGAAGAAAAAAACTCTTTTGCCAAGAAAATGCTGCTGGCAATAGCACAGCATCCTCGTGCACACTTTTAAACACCCCTGTGATGTTGCATAACACTTTAAAAATCTTTATTGTGGTACGAAATTGTCTTTCTTAAACAACAGAACTAACAGCTGACAGATACTTCCATTATTGATTTCCCACATGTTCATTGGTGCTGTCTTATGTTCCTTGTTAAATACATCCCCCAGGGTGACAAAGGGGCCTTCCATGCAGGCTTAACACACCAGGCTAACATAACTCTCCCTAGATTTTTCTGTGTACTAATAACTGCTCAGGACTGATTTTTAGCTTCTGCCAGTGGTATTTTATTTACATCATGTGGAATGTGGTGAAGCCATGTACTCAACTTCCTGTAAAAAAAACCTAACAGTTGTTTACTCGTCATGAAAGAGTAAACTGGCTCCTCATTCAACACATACAGTGTGGTGAAATTCCTGCTACCGAGACAGAACAGTCAGTACAAGCACACCATTATTTTTGCCTGTGCACATGGTGCAAGGCTAAATACTCCAGATTTGGTTTTTATAGATCTATTAGCAATTTCCTTCAGTGATCCACAACCTAGGTGAAAACAACTACCATCAACACACAAGCTGCTCCTTATTTAAAATTTTAAAACCTAGGATTTGTAAATGTTATTCTTGTTCCAGTAAATGTCTTGCAACAATTCAAGGCATCTTAAAAACAGCATTCTTACCTTCCTTTTGGCAATCAGGCATAAACTTCAATTGATTTGTGGCGAATGAACATTAGATAAAATGCATCAGAGTAGAGCAGCACCCAAAACACTTCTGGTCACACCTCCTGGGGCAGGAGGTGATGAGACCAGAGGACTCTGCTCTCATGCCCTCTATACTGGAGTTTGCATCATGACAGTGACACAAGACCAGAAGAGAGGGATATAAGGTTGAGATCCACGATTCAGCTCATCACTGACAAAGTCACCTTTCACAGGTCTGTATCCAAGATGCAGTAAGAAAACACTGGCCTTGAAAACACATCAAATAATAAAACAAACTTCCCATTTGCTCACTGCAATGGGATAATGAATTAAATAACAGTTTGGGGCAGAGGTATTATACCAAGCAACTGTCCAGGCACACATTCCCCTTGACACAAAGCCAGTGCCAGGAGAGCTTTCCTTTATCCTCAGGCTGTCTCTCTAGCTGACCAAATCCCTGCTCTGTGATGACACAGTCCTATCTGCTGTGAACATGAACAGATCTACTGCAGATGGCTGGAATTTTAAAATGGAATAGTGTATTCTCTATGGAGGGTTAGTCTAGATCCATGACCACAGTTAATGAAGCAGACACCATGTTTACATTTTTACTCCTCTGTCCGGAAAGGTCCACAGATCCATACCTGGATTTCATCAGAAGCAGACAGCTATTGAAGACAATCATTTTCCCCAGTGAATAATTAAATAAATTCTGCTTACAGCACTGTTTCTGATAGGATGAGGCACTAGATGTACTACAAAAAAGGTTTGGTCATCAGCCTTGAAATGTTCCAGATGACATTTCCACCTTGCCAGTCTGTCTTCGCAGAGTGTGCACAAACCCAAAAAACACATCAATACCTTTTGTGAGCATCTTGATTTCTTAAAGAGGGAGACTGTTGGTGCCAGCTACCTCGGATATTCAGCACCAGATTTTGCTCCACTTTCAAAGACTTCTGTCTCGTTTCAGCTAAACAGCAGAAATAAACGATAAGCTCTCTCAACGTGTTTATTTTTCCACATATAATTTAACAGCCTTTGTACATTGCTACATAACTTTGCTTAAGAGAGTCCAATATTAAAACCAGTTCTATCTCCTGTTATTTTCCATATATTCAGTCAATTTTATGGGTGAGTGCCATGTTCTTCTGAAGAACCTCTTTGTCAGCATGAAAAATGCTGTGCAAATGCTCCTAAGGCAGCATTTTGTTCCAATGCTTGCCCAGACAACACAAATTACAGGAGCTGGAACTGAGAGATGCTGGTAGCTGCTGATGCTAAGGAGCCCTGTGGAGTGCAGATGGGGAAACCACCAAGGATAGGAGAGATATGGAAAAGCAATAGGTAGCAAATCAAGCCAGAGGGAAAATGGAAACAAGAAAATAGTAATAACCAGCAGTAACTCATCAGTTGCAAAAGGCAAAACAGAATCCAGGAGAAAAACCCAAAACAAACCCCTAAAAAAAAAAAAACCAAAACAAAATCAAACAAAAAGCAAAGCTTTTTCTGGAAGGGACAATAAATTTGTAAGACCACAAAAATAAAAGAAGCACTAGAAAAGTTTAAAAATCAAGAAACACTATTTTGTCCTTGTTAATGACCTTTTCAAACTCCTTTCTGAACTGAAGCTTTCATTGCAATCATTTTATGTAGAAGACAGAACCAGACTGAACCAATCTCAAAGCAGAATGAACTATGTGATTTCTTTGGCACAGAGAAGTAAAACAAAGCTTAAGAAAAAACAAATGACTATTCCTTTTCATTATCATTCATTCCTTGTCATTAAAGAAAATCTAGTAACTCGTGATCACTGCTCAAAGGGATAATAATTTACCAACAGCTACAGACTACTTGAAGTAAACCAGCATACCTGGTACTACTTTAGAAGACATCTTGAAGGAATCTTATCCTTCAACCATCACAGAGAAACAACAACTGCTACTGTCAGTTTACTGAAGTAATAGGCAGCATGCAAACCTACCACAACTTTTTAGCAAAGTGTATCAGTATTAAAATATTAATCAAACCATCACTTCAAGGTGGTCATATTCATTTTACACATATTAAAGCCAAGGTGGAAAGAAGCACTGCCTGGCTTTCTCCTGCTTGCTCACAGCAGTGGCAGGAATAAGAAGCACTGGCTGCCAAGTTTCCTCTTTTAACTGCTACACTGAATTTGCTGTCTCCAGAGGCCACACTGCAACAGCAGTAGTATTCAGTACAAATGAAGTGTAAAAGTTATTTAGTTTATGCAGTAGCAGGGCTCTGTCAGCTTGCAAGGACAATTTGTCATCCCTTTCATTGTCTGCTCCTCAGGGCACCATGGACTGCACACACGGCCTGCACTGTGCTCCTAACATAACCAAATTATGAGTGCAGGAGCCTATTAAGGTCAGTTGTGAAACAAATGTTATGCAGTCAAATCAAAGCATCTCTAGACAGAGCATTTTTTCCCTGAACTTTTACTGAGCACACTCCACTTTCACTGTTGCTAAGCTTAAACTCATTTCCATGCCACTCTGTCCATATGTGCTCCCTCAGATTCCTTTTGGGATGAAACTATCACTTTCATCAGAAAACTGATCATATTTGCATTCTGCGAATGTTAATGTGAACACATGGACACACAGAGATTGATCCAGAGCTGAAAAATGTCAGAAACTATCAAAAGCCCTTTTCTACAAGGAAGCTGCAGTTTCAGAATTAAAGAGGGTAGAGAAGGAATAATATCCACTACTATACTCTGTGTGCTAGAAAGAAGCTTGCAAAGACTTTGGTTCAGTTCTTGCAAATTCCTTTGTCACTAAGAGACAAAGGGAGAGACAGTTAAGAACATTTATATATACCACAGGCTAGGGGAGAAATGTCAGGTCTCTGCTGTTTCCCTCAACACGACCGTAAAGCCTCAACAAATTGTGGGACAGGTCAGAGAGAGTTAGATTCTAACTTTTCCCTAAAGAACAGGGCAGTTCAATTCACAGGATCTCTTCCTATACTAATTAACAGTTTTCTGAAAGACTTTTTCTGTTCAAGATTTTCCCTCCCTCTCTAAAATCCCCCGTTTTCTCTCGTGCTAGAATCTCTGTTGGCTACTCCAGCACAATACACAAAAACTTAAAAGACTGAAGAGGGAGAAGTTTCAGATTTTGCCCAATACACCATCTGGATCACACAACACACAAAACTGCTCATTTAATGAGGTCAATTTGCAGCTGCTGTGACAGTAAAACCAATGTATCTCTAACTCAGTCCTTAAGCTGGTCTTCACATAGATGCAAAGAGACAGCAGAAAAGGTGGTGTTTGGGTTTTTTTAAATTCTTACAGATTTTTTACATATGGCTCTGTTGCAAACTGCCTAGGTAAAATGAAAGACCACCCTCCTCTGCCTTATTTGCAAGTGACTAGAAAACCCTTGAACTCTTCTACTTGACAACACTGATTACACCCTGATGAAGGTGAAGCTCTAGAAACCCTCTGGGATTCAAAGTTCAAACTGGAGTCAAAGGATAATTCAAGTATTCTTCAGCATTATGCCTGAGGCTAAGAAATATATTAAATACTAACACCAGTACTAACATACTGTTCATAAGGATTCCCTTTGAAAATTAATTTAGTCAAAACCAATGTCAAGACAGAATTGCTTTTAGTAATACTAGTAAGAGGAAGGAAGGGAAATATTGATTTTACCTATTTATTATATTAAGCAAGAAAAAAAAAACAACCAACCTGTGTTTACATATTTACTTATCACTATATATATTGTACAGAATACATACACATTAGAGAATATGGAGAATATTCATATTACAATTGATCGCCTACAGACACCACTCTTAGTGAACAAACTCAAACTATTCTCATCCATTTGCAGTACAGTTACTGAACACTGGCTGCTGGAAAGTCAACAGAACGGCCTTGAAATTTAAAGTTGTATTTCCAAGCAATGTTATGCTTCTGTTGTTTGTTACTGCATAAACATCTTAGCCTTATAATATAAATAAAATAAAGCAAGAGAGTGTAAATTAGAGGGAAATAAAAGGATTTATTTAGGTAAATGGTGCTCACATCTAGATAAGTCACTTTTCATAGTGCTACAGTGCTTATTTATGAGATAGGATTGACACTTAACTAAAATGGACTGTCAGCTCTAATTACATATAGTTTATGTTGAAAACTACTGGACAAGTGGTCAAGAATACCTATTCCAAGTGGAATCACAGAAAGCCGAGGTTGGATGGGACCTCCAGAGTCATCTTGTCCATCTCCCCATTCTCCAGCATGAATATATGAACTGTTTGCAATCACCATTCATGTGTTATCATCAGTCAGCAAGTTTCCTTGCAGGCATTTATCTTCCAGAAGGGTAGAGATGAGGCAGAGACAAGTACCTTTGGAGGACAAAGTCAAGAACAGCTTCCCACATACGGGAGCACAAATAAGAACATAGAGCTGATGACTCGAGGTTCAGTGCAAACAATGTAGTTACTTGGGACTTTGAAGAGGATTTTCATTTGTTTCCATGGAGGCATCCAAAGAGAGGGTAACAAATCAGTGTCAAGGACTGCTGTGGCCAGCAGGAAGAACAAGGTTAGAGCAATATACAGTTAACTGCCTGCAGAACAGGGTCAGAAAGACCATGTAGGACAGCATTCAAATTAACTCATCTATTTATAGAACGGGAACAGGTTTTAGCTTATGTAGACTGGTAGCACTTACAGAAAAGAAAATCAAGCTTTGTTTTGCTTCTATGTTCCCAGGGTGAGCCACAGGTGCTGCCAAAACCAGAAAGATCCCAAGCTATGTTGGATCCCAGGACAGGTCTCAAAAAGCCTCCATCTGAATGCTATCCCTCAGCTAATGACTTCCACACCTGCATTCAGTGAGGAACTAAGAGTCTTCCACCTTACCCAAATTAAACAATCGTCCATGCTGCTTGCTGTCCCATTAAAGGAAAAAAAAAAAGGTTATCAAAGACATTAGTGTCCTCCTGGGAGAACAATCCTATTACCTGCCCATTGCTCTTGTTTTTAATTCCTCTGCAGAGCACTGAGGGCTGACCCAGTCCAGAAGGCAAGAGGCCACAAAGCTCCCTAATAAGAAAAATGTCACCTGAGTACTCTTTTCAAAAGATGGTGAGAGAACTGATTTAAAGCATATTACCTGAAGCTAAATCTGTTTAATCCAGAGAACTGCATGTGAAAACATGAGCCTGGAAGTTTCTACAGGTTGCTGCAGCAGTCATCTGCATGGTGTACCCTGTATTTATAACCTTGGGTTATTTCTGCTGTGAGTGAATACTTGCTCTCATAACAGATTCAAATTCAATCATCGCTGTACAGCTCTATCTACTCATCCAAACAACACCAGGGTTTTTAGTATTTATTCAACCCCTTAATTTAGCATGAGGGGACAGTTCCTACCAACAACCAAAGCTAGGTCTCAGTCTGACACCAGCAAATGTACTCCTGTAACAGTTGTGATACAGAAAAGCTTTCTGTTCTGCTTCAAAAATCTGCTTAAGTTAATAGCAAGTTTCTTTTCTCTTTTTTTCTTTAATAATTACAATTTTCAAAGATAAACTGGGTTGGTTTTTTTTTCCCCCTTCTTACAGAAGCATGAAGATTCTACTACAGAAGTTTGAAGATTACACAGATCTGAAATTATATATCTCTTCCTCTCCCTTTCTGGCTTATAGCTCTGTTTATAATCCATTATTGAAATTAAATCTAAAAAAAAATCTTAGAAAGGACTTGCATTTAAAAAAATTATACATGTTAAAGAAAAAAAAATCTGAATAGTCATGATCAAACTGTGAGCAAACAAATCACTGGCAAATTGCTGAGTAATCACATTCAATCTAAACACAAGCCTATATGTGAAGTGGGCAACAGACAACTAACAGCTAAGATCAGCTAAGTAAAACAATATGTCAGGCAACCTAGGAATTTAAGTAAAAGTAGCCACCTAAGTTTTACCTGATTAGATATAACTATTTTTTCCACTGATTTCATATTCCATACTTTTCATAATGAGTAGATTAAATTAAAAACTATTCCTAACAGGGGCACAGAATTATTTCAGATTATAAGGCTACGCATTTCAATAGTTGCTTGGCTTTCAGGCCTCAACTAATCCCTTCTAAATGTATTTTCAGATAATAATACTATGACTCAGCTTCTTCTCAAGAAAACAGATGCAGAGATGAGAAGACTCAAAAATCAGAGAAGGCCCAATGAAGATCCTGCTGTAGAGAGTTGGTGAGCAGCAGAAAAACCTACACAACTCTTACTTTTTCTCACTGTAGAAATAGTCTATCTGAAGACAATGAGGAATGACTGAAGGAAAAGTTCTTCCTAACATTGTTCCTAACCTGAGAAATTCAGCCCATACCATCTCTAAGTACCAGTGGACAATAGCAGGGGTGACAAGATACATTTGCTTCTAAAAGGTGCAACACGTCCTGTCTTATGTTACACTACTGAATAATTTCCTCATTCAATTTTTATGTGGGATTTTCAAAGCTTAAAGCTCAGATCTGAAATTTCAAAACTGCATTTTTCACTTTTACTTCTTAGCCAGAAACTATGACTAATATCAGCAAAATATAATATATGAGATAGTGGAAGTGCTCTTTTAATTTGCTTTTGCGTCACTGAAACTTTGGGGATATAAATGATCAGAAATTATGCTGATTGTTATTTCCATTGTTTACAGTTTTGTTTTAAATCAGTGAATGATTCTTTGCCATTATAAAAAATCTTATAGAATGAGAGACGAAAATAACTCTTTTGTGATAGAATTTTCCAACGGCAGAAAATATCCCAAAAACTTTAAAAAAGACATTTTCTTCAACTTATTATTCGAGTTTTCACAGTGGCATACATAGAAACCAATTAGTTTTAATCTCCATTCAATTTTATAGAATGCTTCCACAAGAGCTCTTAACTCAAAGCTAAGACTCCAATAAGGACAGTGTGAAGATGATGAGAACTCTGCTAATATTATCCTTACAGAGATAGCAGAATTGCAATTTTCATGTGTTTTTGATAAAAAGTATTATGGACATAATGTTCAAAACTATCTAAAAATTGCTCTTCGGGTTTACATTAGCCACGGCTGCCTGAGAGCAAATTTCCTTACACAGCCACTGAAGTACAGACAGCAGAATTCAATCAGGAGGGGCAGCAGTACAAAGAAAAGTACCAGTTACAACTCTGGAAAGCAAAGTGAAAATATTAAAAACTAATTTTGATTAATCAGTAGGACTAAATTCCTGCATTAAGTGCTAATACTTTTAATCACAGATATCTGAAGAACTGTAATTTATAAATCTCTCTACCCTTCCTTTAAATACCTGGTTGAAAGAAAATTACCTTTCTGAAGACCTGCTGAAGTTATACTGATTATTTATCTGGCAAGGCCCAGTCACAACATGGGGTTTTTTGCTTTGATACTTACACCCTAATGCGTGTGCAAACATCATGGATTCTTCCAATTGCAACTACTTCTGTCACATATTTTCTACAATCCCCTGCTGTTTCCCACCCACACAAGCTGCAAAATAAAATTGCTTTCCCATCAAACTTTACAAGGCCATCCTACCAGGTACAGAAATGGAGACTTGTTCATAGAAGCTGAAGTCATCTTCAAGAAAATACATGTAATTTATAAAAAAACCTCTTAGGAAACAGCATTTTTAAACTGTTTGCATAATATATTTAATGACTGAAGGTTGTTCAAATGTATGGAAATATACTTAAAATTAACAGAGACACCTTATGCTGATAGCTTCAGTGTTGGGGACCAAATATTAATTTACCAAATAACAGAAGAACACTACAGGTGAGCCAAAAGACTTACAGATATTCATGTGTATTACCACATGGTAATATCAGGGGCAGATTTGTTCATAACCTTCACTTTAATGGAAATACTGAATTTAAGGACTGACAAACTCTTTTGCTGTCACTTCTTTCAAGTATGCTTTGTTTTCTTTGTGAGTTCATACTGGTTACTAACTTTTTGGCTACAATCTGTTTTATAAATAGCTCCCCTCATCTTTTCTGTGTTATTTGCGATATCATGGTGTCAAGCCCTGAGTTTCACCAGCAGGCATAAATCTAAGATTGTTAATCTGGGGTATAAGCAAATCAAACTGAGTGACAACTACAAGAGAGGGCTGGTTGTTAGGAAACAAGGATGCTAGTAATCAGCACTCCTCAGAAAAAAAAAAAACCAAACCCAAACAAACAAACAAAAAAACATATAAAAATGCACTGCTGTTAGATGGGAATTTGCTACAACATCCATGTATCAAGTAACATTTACAGAACTGTGGCTTGTTTTTAGAAAATCAGCTTATAAGAATCTCCCTGGCAGCAGCAAAACAATGATACCAGAGTGAAATAACCAGAGAAAAGGGGCAGCAACAGAGCAACTTATATGTCCTAGGATAGAAAGATGCTTCCATCCAGCTTACAGTTTTGTCCAGTCATGCTGTACCAGGTGCAGAGACCACAGCAACTTGTGTGTCTGTGTAGGAAAACCCTCTCCAAATACCTTGAAAATTCCTTGCAGCTCTAGGCTGGTCTACACAGACACATCCACACATCCCTATGGCTTTGGTGCTGCTGGAACCTGGAAAAACTCCAGTCTGAGGTTCACTACGGCACACCATGGCAGAGATGATGCCAAAGGAGGGTACTTTTACACAAATTTTTGCAGACAAAGAATAACCTCAATCTACCTAATTCTTCTAGCCAGGCCATAACTGTATGACTGGTTTCTGGCATATGAGTTATTAATGTGAGGTAATGACTTTAATGCAGTCTGGAGTAGAGACAGAACAATTTCTTCCCTGTTTTCTAAGAAATCCTTAAACGTACACAAAGGACCCATTAGATGGGGCTGAGCTGCATACTAGCATAGCTATACAGCTCCTGAAATAGAGCAGGCTACTCTCTGCAGTTCTGAGCACGGGAAAAACGAGCAGAGACCTGTCTGTACCCAAAGAGGTACCCAAGGAGGCACCTGTATCTACCCCATCTTACAGGCACACTGTGCTTCCACATCTCCTTAAGCAAGATGTGGTCTTCACTCAGTTCTAAATAATGTCACTATTAAAAAGGAAAAAATAAGAATAGGAAGGTACAGCTGTTACTTAAAGTGCCGTGGTCCCAGAAGCCAGAAATTTCTGATATTCAGTGAACCAAATGGACTAAAGTTGTCCCATTTAAGTCAAACTACATCAGTGCTAGGACTACATTCCCTTTAACCCTGGTACTCGGTTCTTGTTCCCTCCCTTTCATTGGTAACTTACACTGATCCAGCTTTGGGTACTGAATTATCTCCTAGCCCTACTGGAAGTGTCCTGGAGCAGGAGGGTGTTTGAAGGTTCCCTTGTCTCACAGGGACATGACACAAATTCAGAGTGCAGGGCCTAAGTTTGGCACACCCGGCTAGCCGTTCAAATCCCCACAAAGCTTAGGATTGGCTCCATCATAGCAAAACCAGAGAGGCTGTGGACAACAGATTAAGAGCAAGCTCTAGTCTGCTTTCATGAGAAAAGTCTCTTCCACCAGTTTCTCCATCAGCTGTGTATTCTTCCCTCCAACAAGGGAAGACATTTCTCACGTAGGCAGCTCAGGTAGCTCAGAAAGGCAGCCTCTTTCCCACCCCCAGAAGCCCAAGTCTGTTGAGATGCAAAAAGGACACCAGGCAGTCTGTGATACTTAGCCAAATTGTTTCATCCCTGTTTCATGGCTTACAAGTACAAAGGACTTGGACCTTGAAAAACTCTCTGTGTGATTAAATAGTCCTAGGCCCAATTTGTTTGTTCTTCACATAAAATGCACTGCTAAGAAGGGGACACAATTCAAAATAAATTGTAAGTGAGAAAAAATAAAAAGCAAACACACAAACACATGGAACATGGAATTTTATATCCTTTGTTAATCTCCCTGACAGAATCAAAGAAATATCTCTGCGATTACTGCAGTAGTCCAAGCATGGGGGCAAACACAGAAGGGTGATTGAAATCCTTGTCCTGAACTCTTTAGAGTGCTCAGGCTGACAATAAGCAGAGGAAAACACAAAAGCAAAATGATGAGGTTGGCAAATATACAGGTCCTACTGCCAACGTTTTAGAAGGGGAAGGATATCAAGGAATGAAAAAGGTGTGAGGTAAATACTGGCAAAATGGTAAAATCTGGGGAAGTGCAAAAGCTCAAGGCAGAAAAAAGGATGTATGGAAGGAGCTGAAGTGCCAAGATGTAGACATACTCCAGCTCAGAAACACACGTCAGAGGCAGATTTAAGACATGATTTTATTACAGTTAAATGTTGTGAGAATCCACAAGGCCTTCTAAAACTATTTTGAACTAATGGGTATCACATAAAAACCAGACATTTTTCAACATGAAGTTCACCCATAAGATACCACATCATTATACTGGGGAAAATTTAGTGAGGGATTTCATCTCTTCTCTTAATACAAATCACTTGGATTTAGTTTATCGGATCCATCAATCTGTGAGTACCTCTGAGATCCCACTGTCACACAGGAGAGATAACCAGCTCAGGAGCTCTAACAAAAAGGGACCCTTAGGGTACTCAACGGAGAAAGGAGCTGAGATGGGTTCATGAGGGGATTAATGCTGACCCCAGACACAAAGCTTGGAAACTAAACATTTCACTTTAGAAATGCCAAACCAGAATGTTCTGATACTTTGGGGTGGAGCAGGGGGGGGGGGGGGGGGG
>JAWWES010000094.1:6022019-6033237 GCA_035583135.1 Lophotriccus pileatus | reverse complement strand
ACAAGCTACAGACAAGTGTTAGAGCAGAGAGCAAAGACTCCTGCTTCTGAAAGTACAGGTCTTTCATACCGTCTCCCAAAAGAACCCACCCTGCCAACCCCCAAACAACAAAAAAAAACCACCAAAAAACAAACCCACGAGAACAAACCCAGCAATCCATGTCACAAGTTGTCCTTTTTTCTCAGGAAAACTGATTGGATGTAGTTGTGTCTCACTGCAGTTAGATTTGTGCATGATTGGGAGGGATTTAGTTTATATTCTGTGCATAGACTTGCAACCAACCATGTATAGTCCAGAAGGCAACACTGAGGAAAAATGAGGAAGGTCTGGAGTGCCCTCAGTCCCTGCAGTTCATTCCATGGATGAGATAGACTCCTGAGAGTATTTGTCTCCTGGAGGAACTCGTTTTACCCTTTGGATATCCTGGTCATGTGTCAGTTATCATCGGAAGATGAAGACCAAGAACTAGAGTTTCATCTGAAATGCTGCAAGAGGTGAGGATAGAGGACAGAGGGTGGTTTTGTTGTTCTTACCACGGTTTTGTTTTGTTTTTTTGCAAAGCAGCACAAATCAGTATTCAGTTGGTGTTCCATAACTGCAATTTTTTTTATTCAGGTGTATCTTGCAGCTCCAGACTTGCCTTGCAAGGACTCAGGTTTGGGTATACAAGGTAAAACAGCTTCATAAGAATGGGATAGAACTTCTTACCGCCTGGACACAATAGAAAAAAAAAGATATGTTATTGGTAGAGTACAAGGCAAAGCTGTCTGGAAAATGATGAAGAAAAACTGAGATATGAATTTGTAAACACTTGCGCATGGGGCTTTGTTTACTTTCACGTGTAGCTAATCCAGATGGCCACGTGATTAAAGCTGCATCTGAGATTATGTATTACAGGCCAGTTTCAACAGGAAGACACTGTGCTAGGAGTTTATGCTTAAAGAAATGAGACAGTGTCTTCTGTATACTGTGTATGATTTAAAGACACAAATAACGAGTCAGAGAAGTAGAACATATAAGCAAGTAAGCCTGGTGGGTATTTGCTTTTAATAGTTACTGATAGAAGACAGGACATTGTGTATGTGCCTTTTAATTGCCCCAAAATAGAAAATAAATTAATCTTGCATTCAAGCTCTTTTTACATTACAGGGATAGTACATAATAGACTTTTGGACTCCTGCCAACACTCATTGTCAGAAGAGTAAATTGCCAGTTTCCACGAAGTTACATATTGCTCCATAAATATATATTCAGCAGGAGCATCTGCCTTCTCATTTTTAATATATGTTTTATACTTTAACACATTTGATAAGAGAGATGCATGTGCTGGGAAACTGCTGCATTTATTATATTCAAAAAGAAGAAAAAATACACATTCAAATGTATATATGATGCATTCTTTCTTGTTCTTTGGAAAATGAAGGTGGCAGACCACTAAGTCGCTCAGTCTCCCCATGTGTCAAAAGAAATGGAAAGTAATTAGCTACTTGATGTTAAATTGTAGACCTACTGAGGTTAATAAATTATTTTGGGTACAGAGTCACAAATTCACATTAGTACTTTTAGGATTGATAATGGCAGGGAAACAGAAGATGATGCTGAAAGTCTTCTCTGTGTAATCTGCTGCTTAGAAGATGTAAACTCTTAGTGTTCTCATGTGAAGGTAGTAATTGAATGCCTTATAGCACTGGCAGGGCTGATGGCTTTGGAAGAGAGGGTGGCCTCCTGGAGTTTCTACTTCAGTGTTTTGTATTGTCTGAGAAGATAAAAGAGAGGGGAATAATATCTCCAGCAAGCTGGACACAAGTTAGTTTTGCAATGAGAAACCTGCAGTGGCACCTACAGTCCAAAATGGACTGTCACACCTTTTCTGTTCACCTTGCCCTTCAGTTGCTTTTATCTGTAAACAATTTTTAGCACAGCTCCTTCTCTGAACTGTGCCATCAGTGCTCCGTATCGATGTGTTTTCACTTTCTATCCCTGTGTCCAAACTGATGAGAAGAGGGCATTTTACCGTCTTCACCCTGGAGTCCAGGCCTGTTCCTTACACTTGTGTTTACAAGGAAAATAAGATCGAGGAATGCACAATGCAGGGTTTTGTTTGACTGCACACCAGAAGAAGGGTTGGAAGAAGTAGCCACCCCTTCTCTGTATATGTTATTAGCTCCCAAAGCCACACAACTAATGGAAAATCTTCATTTCACTGCTGAAGGCCACACTATAGACAAAAGGTACTATGGCATATTACAAAATAAATGGAGAAGAATATCTGGCACTGGCTGCAGAAGAAAATCTCCACAGTCTGAGAGAATAAGGAACAAGGGATTCATCATCTCCTAAAATGATTAAGAAATTTGCTTTTAGCTTCCATTTTTTTCTTACGAAAACAGACCTTATTAAAAATAAAACAAAGGCAAGTCCACACAATCTCTGTCCTCCATATCTTTGAGATAAAGCTGCAGTATTTTTGAAGAACACTTGAGCTATGGTTGACAAGTGCTCTATGTAGTTCTCTTACTACAAAATCTCAGTAAAGAAAAACCTAGGCTTTCTGAAACCATCTCACATTATAGAAGAAAAGCAAGTGGTGCTTGCTTACAGAGGTCATTTGGACCTATTATTGAGCATAACTTGTGGTACAGTTAGAAGTTTGGCTGTAGCATTAAGAACTGCAGAAAGTATAGACATTTTTGTCTCTAGAGCCCTGCTAATGGTCATGAGAAGCACTATGGATGGATGATTTGGCTGAACTTGCCCGAAGTTCTCTGCTATAAAAGTAGCACAGCTCTCCCTCCTGGAAAATCTTGGATAGTTTCAGGCTTTGAGTGGATTCAAGCTGATAAAACTGGAAGAAAGTTTTAATTTCTTACTCCTCACTTCCCAGAAATTTTTCATCTTGTGGAATACATCAAAATCAGATTGTAAATTATCTGTCAAATGCTAAAGACACTGTAGGATGGGACCCTAAAGGAACAGCCCATTTTCACCATAAATGGCTTCTTATTAAACCATTCTCCAAAACGTAAAGAGTCTATAATGAATTCTACTGTATTTCAGTTTGCTGTGCCAGCTGGGCATTGTGTCTGGATTCTTCCCTCTGTGAAGAATTTTTAAATTCCCAGTGATGAGAGAAGACTGAGTATCACAACAATCGGAAGAACACAAGTGTAGCACGTAGGGATTAGTTTCCGTGTCAGAGAATCTATTAAGCAGATCAGAAATACCAGCAACTTTCTCCAGTGCTTATTACAGACAATTATATTCAATTGACTTTTCCTCAATCTGTCATTCTCCTCCTCCTGAAAATATATTTACCTTAGGCATTCTGTCTACTTCACATCCCTGCATTGCCAATGATGTATAAAGTAACTGTAGTAACCCTTGATAAAATGGCACTTGCCACAAGATAGATGGATTTGTAATTGTGTTGCAGACAGAACTGAAATGTGGCTCTTTTATGGCAAAGCTTCCTGTAGTAGATAAAATACAGTGCAACATATATTCACCTCACTAGAAGAAAAATAAATTTCAGTGTTAAAGTGTTAGTAACAGCTGTATCAAAAGTGTGGTGATTGTTCTCTAGACACGACTCTGCTTCAGTGAGCGTGTAGTCTTTTAATCAAGTGTCCTTTTAACTTAAATTCCCTCTTCTTCATTTCAAATGAGAACTTGGGATAGTCTCCTAGACTTCTTCAAGGAAGCCTCTTAGAGACCTATAGTTTACATGTGCTAACCACCCTGGAACACTGGTGGACTGATCCTGGCTGGATGCTACAAGCCCACCAAAGCCACTCTTTGAGCTCCCTCACCAGCTGGACAGGGAAGAGAACATACAACTAAGGGCTCATGGGTTGAGATGAGGACACAGAAAGACCACTCACCAATTCCTGTCATAGGCAAAACAGACTGGACTTAGGGAAATTAGTTTATTACCAATCAAATCAGAGAAGGGTAATGAGAAAAAAAAATCTGAAAAGCATCTCCCTCCCACCCCTTCCTTGTTCCCAGACTTAACTTTACTCCCAATTTTCTCTCAGTGGTGCAGGGAGACAGGGAAGGAGGAATTGTGGCCATTTTGCCACACATTGTCTCTGTTGCTCTTTCCTCCTCAGACTCCTCCCCTGCTCCAGTGTGGGGTCCCACCTGTGGGAGACACTCCTCCACAACTTCTTCAGAGTGAGTCCTTCCCACAGGCTGCAGCTCTTCACAAACTATTTCAGCACTGGTCCCTTTCCACAGGGTGCAGTCCTTCAGGAACAGACTGCTCCAGCGTGGGTCCCCCAGGGGGTCACAGGTCCTGCCAGGAAACCTGCTCCAGCACAGGCTTATCACAAGGTCACAGCCTCCTTCAGGTGGATCCACCTGCTCTGGTGTGGGGTCCTCCACGGACTGCAGGTGTATGTGTCAGCTTCCATGGGCTGCAGGGGTGCAGCTGCCTCACCACAGGCTGTACCACAGGCTGCAGGGGAACCTCAGCTCTGGCACCTGGAGCACCTCCTGCCCCATTCTGCTGACCAGGAGGTTTGCAGAGTTGTTCCTCTCACATGTTCTCACCCCTCTCTTTGGCTGCAGTGCCACTGTACAGATTCCTTCTTAAATATGTTATCCCAGAGGTGTCACTACCATCTCTGATAGGCTCAGCCTTGGCCGGCATCAGGTCCATCCTGGAGCCGGCTGGCATTAGCTCTGTTGGATATGAGGGAAGCTTCTGTCAGCTTCTGACACCCCTGTAGCCTCCCCATATACCAAAACCTGGCCACAGAAACCCCATACAAACACAGTCCACTTTATCTGTTGTTATGGAGCAGCATTTATTCTGTCAGTGCAAAGCCAGCCCAGGAGAGCAGCAAACGAATGGTATGGAAAAAGTTGCTACCAGTGCAGCTGGGCTGGGTGATTAATACAAAATAGAACACAAGTCATTCAAGTTTTTTAGACACTGACACTGTATGTTCCAAGAAACATAAGGCCAGATAATGCATACTGGTTTTCCACACAGCGCACAGTACATTTTGCACAGGCCTTTCAGATCCACACCAAAGCAGCTGCATTTTCTTCATGGTTTTCATCATTTTTGCAACTCCAGTTTCATAAGTTGGTCCTCAAACTTTTTAATGTCCACTCGATGCTTCATTAGGAACTTCCCATTTAAATGAAAAACAGGTATGTCATATTTGTATTTATCATTCCATGCCGAGTTCTCCGGAAGTGTAATATCTACCTCCTGCAAAATAAACTGGGACAGAAAAGAAATATGCCAATTCCTACAAGACACTGAAAAACAATACCTTTTTATCTCTTGATCAATAGTTTTCTCAGAAATGCAAGGCTGTTTGCTTAATGCTTTTGGATTTACTCTTTTTGTTGTAGATAATTCCTCATTTTATGAGTACAAAATGTATGTAAACACAAATGACTCTCTCCCTAGCTCAGCACTCTCCTGTGAGCACCAACCACATCAAATATGCAGCCAGCAACACAGCAGAGTGAAACAAATCTTAATGCTTCCATTAGAAGTTTTATCCTTCAAGAGAGAGATCAAAACCTGGTTGAAGAATGGCAAAAATTGCATTCACATATAACTCAAATACTCAAGGCCCCATTTACTAACATCCTTCCCAAATTATATCATTACCTGTCTCATGAAAGTTGCAAATTCCTCTTTCAGGCAAGGCAACAGTATTTACAAAAGCAGTGGTTTCAAAACCACCTTGCAAAAAGGTGTATATTTGTTTAGTTTGCCAATACTTATTTCAGCAGTGTTGTCTCAAAATGCTTTTGGATCATGAGTTTTATGGAAATCAGTCCTGAAATTGTCTTGAAGAGGGCATCCATGAAAGAATAACAGGTGCAAATAAATCCAAGCAATTTTCTTTTACGAAGAAAGAATCCAAATTAACTGTTATTTCTATATACAGAAAACTTATACAGCATTGCAATACGTTACCCTTCTCTTATATGGCTCAAGAACTTCTTTTGCTTCATCACACAGAGGGCATGGTTTCTAAAGGAAAATATTCAAAGCAGCTTAAAGAATACAGATTAAACACACAGGTCATTTGTACAGTAAAGTAACATACACAGACAGGAGTGATCATTACAAATACAGGTTCCCTCCCCAGTACCAACCACCTAAACCAGAGCTTCTTGAAACATGATTTGAAACACCTATTTCTTACTTCCTACATGTGAATTACTTTGGATTAAATACTCTACTTTTATTCACATCTAATCTGAATTGTCTTTCCCACACAGGCAAGTCCTTGTGCTCTGAAAACAGATGCAGGATACCAAAGATCAGCAGCGCTGTGTTCTCAGTAGTTGTTGTTTTTGGAGGGACCAGTATATCTGATATTAGTGACTGGAAGGAACGTCCCAGAATCCTACACATCAGTTCTGTAACATGCCAGGCTTCTTTCAGGAACTTCTAGGAAAGAATATGCTCTTACTCTCATGGCAAGCTTAGGCACTACTTCGCATTGATAAGATGGAACTGGTTTAAAATCAATATATAGTGAACTAAAAATCAATATATAGAGAACTATTTTAACAAACAGAAAAGTCTGTTTAAAAACTCACTTTATATTAGTGCACATTTTCAGTGGAAGAGTGCAACAGTCTCTGACTTGCTTTATGTTGATTTATAGTTGGGCTTCCTGAATAAAGCTGTTTTGGACAACCTTCTTCATGGACTAGGTAGTAAAAATCCCTTCCCAAAGTAACATATGCTGGGCTAACAACTAGATCTGTTACATAACAGACATGGTCTAAGGGACAGTTTTAATTTCTGCAGGTAATTACCATTTATGCTGCATAGTAAGACTGCAGTTTTGTGGCCATTTCAAGCTGTCACTGCTTCTTTTGTGCTGGCTTAAGCACTCAAACAGCTGCACATTAAAGCAAAACAGGAGACCTGATCTGAACTAATAGCAACCTTGCAAAAAAAACAAAAAAAAAGGTTTGTTGAAGCAGTTGCTGCATGAATGCTTGTGTTGTCAAAAAAGGAAACTGCAGGGGAAGCCTATTTGGTAGTGCTAACTTTTATCAGTTTGAAGTGGCTGCAGAAGACATAGGTCCCTTCTGCCTTCTCTTTTCTCTTTATTTTTAAAAATAAGAAGGAGTAAAAAAATGAGGTAATTAGCATAAACTAACAGTGCAGATGAGCTTTATTTTAAAGTAGTTTGCATCTTGCTTTGCAATTGCCAATGGTATCAGGGATGAAAAACATTTTAAAATGCTTTCAACAAAAAGCTACTTTAGAGAACCGTTCAAAATCTGCTATGAGAAAATTTGATTTCACAGTGTCTTACTGGTTAGAAATTTTAAGACACAAAGAGCTTTTTCTCCCAAATATTAACCCAAGTAAGATCATTTTTCTCTACCTTATCTCATTTGGACTATCAATGAGTTGATGCTGAATGAGGCAGGGGAGAGAAAGGTGTTTAAAGTATAGTTTTATAGCATGCATTGCTCTGAGTAAGAAATAGATGGTGATCTTTTATTTTTCAACCTATTAATCTTTTACACAATTTAAACACTCCTGTATGGCTAGTGATGGAATGAACAAACATTCAGTGCTTTGAATTTCTAGTCATCCTACTCTTGAAGGAGAATCATGTCAATGTAGCATAACCTGCTGTGTGCCATCCTTTACAATCAAGTGCAAAACTCTGCAGATAACAACTGATAATAATTCATGGAATAAGACAGTTCACAAATGACCCCTCCTGCTCATCACATCTGTTTTCTAAATGTTCGTAAAAATCATGCCTGCTCATGACACGGACAAACCTTTGCCTGCATTGTATCTGCTGGTGTTACACTGCCAAAAAACCAAAAAGGGGGTAAAGCAAAATCCACTCTTTCCTCATGTGCTACCAGCACTACTTGGATATATCTTACAGGCTCATAGGTAGCACTGAAATTGGTAGTGCTTCTGCCTGGCGTACAGAAATCAGCAAAGCAAAACGCTCAATACTACATAAATTTGAGGGGGACAAAAAGCAAGGGCAAGCCACTTAACCTGGGATTCAGGTATATCAAAGCAGATAAACACACAGTCTTGCCTGTCTCTTTTCTGTAAACAACTTTTACCTTGGTGAATAAAGTCAGCACAGGCTTCTTTGTGTTGGTTGAGTAGAGTTTTCTCCCCAGTGGACTGAATGAATGTCTTGCTAGCTGCAGTGTTCTGCTCAGAAAACAAAGCACCATCATCCTGTTCAGGCAAAAATAAAATGTTTGTTTTGTGGTAAGCTGTAGATCATGAAATTTAATGTTAAGACAAATGTGATACTACAACTGCAGTTCTAAAATAACACACAACCAAACCATTTTCCCATGATCTTTATGCTCACAGTATCAACACATTCATCAGACAGATGGTTTACTATGCAGCAGGCCAGAAACACTGTGTGTCAAGAAGTGCAGTTCCATTAAATAAAAAACAAAAACCATAACACCTCTGTTTTCTTGTTGAAATGCCTCTTTTGAATTCTACAACACAAATGCTGACATAAATGCATCATGCTGTTTCAACAGCACAGATGTCAGTTAGAATTACATATTTAAAAATGCAAAGCGCTGTGCTTTGAACCTCTGTAATCTTGCTGCAGTGCCTGACATATTCTACTTACTCAAATTATTCCATCAAAAAACCAATCTGTACCTAATTAGAATATTAATATAGTGCTTTCTGCAGTGAACAAAAAGCTGCAGCCAAGACAGTTTAACCTGGTAATATTAAAAGCATGCACAGCATTGCACCCTTCCTGCAACAGCAAATTAATCTATGAAAGTTATTAATGGGTTTGTGATTTAAAGAGTTTACATAAATTTAATGTTATTGAAGGGTGCCATACTGGAGTCTTGAAGTCACCCGTTCATAAAAACACTAATAGCAACTGTGCTTCCTGCAGACTTTTGTCTTAACATCGACTTTATAAGGCATTTTAGGATTCCTGAAAGGCAAAAAAACGGAGAAGCAAAAGAGAGTCTGCATGGAGACTATCATCAGACATGACACCTGATACAGAATTTACACTGGGAAAACCAAGTCACTTTTACACAAAGCCAAACTGTTTCTGTTTAGACATAATTTCCCTGTAGTTCTACTAAAGGTAACTCTAAAAACACTATATAATGTCACATGTTTAAACAAGCTTAAGTGTGAGCGGGACTACATTGCAGCTGGTAAGCACATTTTAGGATGTACAGTAAAAACGAGCCCCGTGGATTCACTGAATCTCTCAGTACTAATATTACAAAGCTTTGTTTTACAGAGGACAGTTTAGCCAGTGTAACCACTAAGGAAGAACACTGCAGTGGACTCTCAACTTATCTGCTGTATTTCTAAGCAACAACCACAAGAAAAATCAAATGGGTGACAGGACACTGCTCCACCAGTCTGCAGAGCCAAAAGACACAAATTTGTCCAGAAGACTCTGGTAAGGGTAACTTGCCATGTTTCCAGAAGAAGATTCAACAGAGCAAATAAAAGAAAAGGGATTATGCTTTGAAAATTAGAACACAGATTCAGATACTAGAAAAAAAAGATTTTTATTTTTCTCTTTGACCACGTATAAGGTAATCTAAAACAGCGTATTCTTCAGTATATGCACAATTTGGGTTTACTATTTCAGACAGAAAATGTTCTTTAGTACTAGAATCAGAGCAACTTCCTGTCACTGTGAAGTGACTGGTACAGCACACACTGCCAAAGGTCAGAGTCCTTGGCAGCTACTGCATTTATTTTACTTAGCCAGGTGGAAATCTGGGAACTGTCTGGGATTTTACATATTAAATACAAAAATAAGCTTGGAACCTTTTGGAAAAATGCAAAACTAGATGATAGTAAGAGTCTCAGTTGTACTTAGAAATTTTTAAGTCCATGACAGATGTCCAGAATGGATGAGGTTTTGGCATAAAACATTCGCAGCATGTTGCCCTGCTCACATGCAAGATAAAAATGCAAAAACAAATAGTCTGCTTTCTGAAAATTTTTTAATGGATGCTTTTGTTGCCAGCCTAGCAATCGAAATTTTGTGCTTTCAAAACAAGGAAAGTGGTCTCAAATTGTTTTGTGGACTGCAGAATGAATATACTCCAGATTTCCATGTATCACATTCTCCCTGACACACACATATATATATATAAAATGCCTCTGGTTCAGTCCTATATGCCTTATTTTTGATACCTGCATGGTCTGGTAAACTGGAGTCCAAGGGACAATTCTTACCAAAACATTAGCTAGAGGGGAAGAAATATAACAGCTTCAAGATCTTATAGAAAGAAATCAGCTAGCAGCACTTTACTTCCTTACCACTTTTATATAATTACAAGCAACACTACCTTTGGAATTCTGCAGCAAATCTTCTTTGACCAGTACTACCAGGGAAGGAAGAATGTGCTGTTTCCAGGGTTAGCGTAAGACTGGTTGAATGTTTTTTATAAATAACCTAAGGAAAACAGAGTCCTGTTTATTCACCTAAATAGAATGATACCAAGGCCATAATGAAATACCAGTTCCAAATGGCTAACGCACTAATCCTGATTCATAACATTGATGCCACTCTCCATCCAGGCCCTGACCATGCTCTGCTCTGCCACCAGCATAAAGCAGCCTGAAACATCTCACCCTGAGGGAAGGTGAGACACTGTCAGATGGCATCATGTTCCCACAGTGCAGATGATGCAGCCTGACTTCCCTGGCAGCATCATTAGGACAGCAAGGAGTCAGACCTGCTGCATTTAACCTGGACTAAAGTTCTGTCCCCATAAAAATTTTTTTCAGCAGAATTTACTAATCTTATTTTACTGAATTTAGCTAAAAGGACATGGATAAAGCCAACTATCAGTGGTTTTACACAAACACTGACAGATTTGTGTAAACGGTTTAACCCTACACCAAATACTGTGAACGGTTTAACCCTATACTTGCGGCATTGCTATGGGTCAGGAGCTGGTAAAAGCAAATCTCCAATCACTCATCAGGCAAACCTACTGCACAAAATCTGATACGCAATTATTCCGGATCTTTCTTTATAGACTCCCTCCGTGTGACTATAAAGATCTGTTTTAGAAAAAAAAAAAAAGAATATATAAATCAAAGAAGGATGCTTGCAAATTTGAGAACTTACCTTCCCCTGTATTACAATGCTACAGAATGATTTAACAAATGACAGAGTCTGGACTTGGCCCGTGCTCTATTTTGCAAAGCCAA